>JACCIC010000359.1:0-181303 GCA_018907035.1 Sycobia sp. Sy_11
TTTCTCTCGATAGAACTATTATGTATAAAATAATTACAAAATATTAATTATATACATCAATTACAATAATTAATAATAAGTATAAATAACTAATTTAACATAAAGAAACTTACGAATCGTATAATTAGCAAATCGATATAAAGGCGGTAAATTAATATTATAACCTCATATTATAGTAAATTAATATTTAATTAAAATAAAATCAATCAATGTTATAGATTAATATTTTTAAGATACTTAAAATAAAATGAATCAATGTTATAGATTAATATTTTTAATTAATTCTACTTAAGAAACTGGGTTGAAATTTCCCAGTTTCCTCGATAAACAAAACAATGAATTTTCAGGGAAATCTCACATTTTTTATTCAAAGTATCGATTATTAGATTCTATACAATTCGATTATCTTTCAGGCAACTTATGAATTACATTCCGAAAAATCTTTCAAATTATTTAAATTGGCAAAGCATTGCTCTGGACGAGAGTATCCCATCGAAACAAGCAGTGATAGTTGGGTTGTATGCCATCTCGATGGTATGGTGGGTGCAATCAAGCTTTCCAATTAAGTGAGGCAACATACGACGGCCAGTTGTTATTTGAATTATATAATATTAATATTAACTTCTTTTCGTTAGCGATTCTTATTCACCATTTCACCAGGTATTAATAACTCGTAGCACACCATACCATATTGGTCCGACCAAACACAGAGCATCGTTTTACGGCCAAAGCGATTTAGAGTTTCAGTCGATGGCTTTGCCATGTGAAAACATAAGTATTTTTTGCCTCGTGTGCTCAATGTTCTTGACTAAATAAAATAAATCTTTTAATTAATCTTTAAATAAATCAACTTCTGAAATTCCAAAAAATTTTATTATCATTTCAAAATACAACCTAATCTAATAGGACAGTGGAAAAAAGAGAACCTGTAGTGGTAGCCCTCACGCTTTTTACTATTTGCCTCTTCCCTTGATTGCAAGCGTTTCGAAAAATTGAAGGCTGCATTTGAACTTTCGAGACATTGCACCTCGCAGCCTTACTGCCCGGAATATTTCAAATTTTAATGGAATCCTTCTCTATCTTTGTAGAGCTGATTGTTTTTATCTCTATATTTTTATAGAGTTTTCAACTTTCGAAAATTCCCCAGATTTTCCACCAGGTAAAAAATATGCATTCAAAATTACAACTTTCGACAAGCTTTAGTTGTTCGGGCACGGTACCGGCGTCTCAAAATACATATTTTTACATATGAAACAAATCGCATTTTTTCAGTCTCAGCACTGTATAAATTGTTGCGTCCCTAAAATATCTAATGCTTCTTTAATATTAGATTAATTTGTATTTTTAAACTGTTACGAAACTTTCCACTGTTTTTTCTGTACATATTACATTTGACCAGTACTATATTTTAAAAAATACATATTTTAAAAATCATCTTCTTTTGTTTTCTTAAATTCTCGAAGATAACGAAATTTCATACCAACTTTAATATCCTATATTTTTGTTTACAATAATCTTTTATTTTTAAATCTCTATGGATACTAATTATTAATTAGTGACTCCAATAGTTTTTTTATTATTTTTTTAAAATTTTTATTATTATAATTTATAACTAAACTTTTCATTTGATTTCAAACACCAATTAATATAATTATACACATTAAATCTAAAAATTGATTAAATTCGGAACTGAATGAAAAAACTCTATGAATTTAATTCCTGAACACTTACATTTAAATTATATAAACTGTAACAGGGTGCCAGGTAACTGAGATACTAAATATGATCCTGATATATTCCTTCTAATATACCTAGTCCTGTTACTTTGGATATAAATAACATATAATTTAAATACTTACTGTCGCCCAGGCCTAACTTACCTTTGGCCGCAAGAAATTAATTTATATTTTTAATTTATAAATAATTTTAAAATTATTATAAATTATATTTATTTCTGCATATTTATATTCCTTAGTTTTGTGCTATTGCTCTTAGTAAGAAATTGCTCTTACTACTCGGTCCTCAGTTTTAATCCTTGGGCACTTTATATTTACAAAAATCTCAATTTAATTTAATTGCAATATTTTATTAATAAATTATTTATAACATAAAATTATTTTTGTAAATCAAAGATAACGCGGAGGCGGGCAGGGTCCAATAATCACATTAAATATTAATAATTCAATTATATATTTTTACATAGGGAATGAAGAAAATTTATTGTGGAAATGATTATATTAAATAAATAAAAAAAATATTTGCAACCCTTAAGGTCAATTAATAATTATTTATTTAATTTAAAAATAATTATAGTTAAATATAAAATTAATTATTTAATTGAATTTAATCCTAGTGTGCACCCGCTAACTATTAATTATTCGAACTAAACGAAGTTATATTATAAGAAATAATATAAGAAATATTAAAAATAATATATAAAATTGTCATGAATAAACGTATATGAATTAATTGATTACCCGGTATGTATCACACATGTATACAGTGATAGATATATCACGACACTTCGTTTCGGTCCGCTTGTGCGCATGAACAAAAATAAATCTCAAATTTATCAAACGAAATTAATTTCAAATTTTATTTCCCCTAGCTAGTTGTTTATATAGCAACTAGCCGATACCGAGGAATTTAATTGCGTGTTTGACCGAACTATAATAAAAACAATTACTTACGTTTCAATTGAATTTATTTTTGTTGCGGGCCAGAAATCTGTGCTATCTATTTATGAAAATATGTAAATAGCTCTCCTTGGTAAATGAAATTCTTATAGCGGTGTATACTATTAATGGTTTAAAAATTATTACGCAAACAGCAATTTACAATAACCCATGAATTCCACCAAACTGGATCAACGTGTACAATTTTAAATAAAATAAGAGCGAAAATACTAGAAAAAAACAAAACCTTAACTCTCTTGCCTGCAGTGGTCCGGTAAAACTAACTTAATATATCCTCACTCCCTGATATTTGCTGAAGTTAGAGAGAGACTATAGCCTGTCGTCTGTCTGTCTCTACTTCGTGAACGAACACCATCAGCGTATACATTGGTGCTCGTTACAGAACATAATAGAAAAAGAAAAGAACGCTCGCTTCTAAATTTATGATTGAAATGATCGCAGACATGTAAATTTTCTCTTCGTAATTATTTTAATATCTATTTAAATCTACGAATATATATATCATATCATATCATATCATATTATAACATATCATATCATATCATATCATATCATATCATACTAATGTGTAAAAACAAAGTTCAGAATTGTGACAAGAGCCTATGTTTTTTTTAGTTTGAACTAAAGAAATAATGACAAAATAGGGTTCTTTACCAACAACCTCGAAACTATGTATATATATATATATCGTCACTTCTGTATAAAAAGGCAATATCCATCGCTGCTTAAAAATACGCTATTCATAACCAAGATTTTGCTTGAATTTCAGTTGGCATCACTACGAAAATATTCACGGTATTTAATTGAAAAAAACGAAAATATACGAAATATGTATATATATGTATGTATGTGTATAATATATATATATATATATATATATATATATATATATATATTGTACATATTATATATACACATTTTCAATACGGTTTTTATTGAGAAATATTGTATTGGCGTGTACGGGCGGTGGATTGCAATATGCCGTTGCCTCAAGACGATTTCTATAGGCAGTTTCTATAAAGAGTTTCTATAAAGATTTTCGTTAGATTTCTATAAAGATTTTCGTTTTCTATCATTCGAACACGCACACTCCCAGTAAAAGTCGTCCCAGGATACCTGAACGACGTATTCTACCTTCCCAACACAAAACTCTCTATAGCAGTCGTCCCGAGACATATTCTATATTCCGAACATGATACTCTCTATAAACGTCGTCGGGAGACACTTGGATATCTTTTTCTACCGCTCGAACTTAAAAGTACAATTTTCCTCATAGTATGTAATATGCATATATGTGTGTATTAAATACGGTTGTTCATCCTGTATATACATACTGTATTACAGAAGCGACGATAGGTAAATTACTGTCAATTATTCATAGTAATATAGATTTTTATATATAGAGTACTTTTTCTTAGATATTATTGAATTGCTTATGAAATCGGTTAAATTATTATCTAGAGCGAAGCCGAGACGGGTGATGCTAGTATATTTATATAATTCATAACCAGCAATAATAAATTGAATATATTTAATTTTTATTTTATATATACTTATTACAAACAAAGTTAATTCTTATAACTAACATTTAATAATTAAAAGGAGTTGGTAGTATCATGGCTTCACATTCTTTCACATTACATAATAATTGTTTAAATATTTTAAGGATATTATTCAAATGATCTCTTATAAATACACAACATACAGATTCATTTATAATTACTTTTAGTTCTGGCGAATGAGGGTGTTTATTCAACATTTTTTCCAACGCCCACTTTTTTTGCACTAAATGATAGCTGAGAATGTGTAGAATGAGACCCTAAATTGTCGGGGTCGCAGCCCGTCAGTGACCTGTTTATTTATTGCAAAATAGCAAAAAAATGCTCTTTTTTTACTTTTTCTTCAATAGTTTAAAAAATATTACTCTAATCGAAAAAATTTTCGTATAAAATTATATAAATTGAGCAGGACATCATTCTGAACATGGCAAAATTTTCGATATTCAAAGAGCTATAAAATTTGTTTAACTCTTAAAATACCAGAATTTTAATTGATATATAAAAAAAAGCTCATAGGTCCCCAATTTTAACCCAAACTGAGATGAAATGTTTGCGAGTTGGAGCATGATACATATGCCTCATGCCGGTCCGGGACGGTAATGCCCATGTTTAATTTTTCATAATTGAAAAAAAAAACAATTCTATAGGCATGGAAAAGTATATAGGTTTTTTGGGTCGCTGATTACGCTTATGAAGTCAAAATTGAAAACTTCGAAATTTTTGATGATAAATCCTTATTTCAAAGACTGCAAGTACTTACTATCAGAACTACCCAGGATCAACGACGTGGACGTGGCGAATATTTAATTCTATTTTGTGCATGTATGTGTGTTAATTAACACATATCCATCATTCTTTATCATTATTGGGTACAAAATAGGTGTTTTACAATAGCATATTTTCTGAAGAACATATGCGTCATACCATTACTTGTAGATTTAAACAAATGAAATTCAATAATAATGGTGTAAATAGATGCTTTTTTATCTACTCATAATATGTTTCAAATTACAAAGTATAATTTCAATATAGCAACCAGTTGCAAAGTTATTTATATTAAAAATTAACCATTGCGAAGTTCTCCTACGGCTAGGAACTTTTGAATGCAGTAAAATGCATTCGTTACAGAATATTAATAGTAATCAAAGCTGAAAAGGCATGAATTTTAAACTAAATATTTATCTGGTTTGAAGTAAAAAACATCGTTGCTAGGGACGATTAGTTTTAAAAAAGAAAAATTTGGAACCGTTGCACGTTTTTATACGACCAATAGATGTTCAAAAAATTTTTGTTTTAACTTTTGTTTATTATTTACCATTTAATTAACATTTTAACGTCAAATTAGATAAGGCACAAGTAAACAGATTCATCTATCTTTACATTTATTCAAGCATTCTAAGTTATTAGTAATTATGTTAAAATAAAACATTTATTATCGGCGGTTTATATTCCTACGTCGCTTTCGAACTTAGTTGTAAAATAGAATATCTGATCCATGAAAGCAACTATTTCCATGATTTTTTTTCATTTATCTTTTTTTTCTAATCCAGATGTATTCTTGGTTATAAGACCGTAATTCTATTAACATGTGTTTACAACTATATAATTTCGACCGGAAAAGTGTAAATATTCTCTTGCAGACATATTTGTATAGATAGAAAGTGATATACCGTAATCCTTAAAAGGTATAGAAGGCTAATTTTAAGTATAAACGTAAACAAAAAAAGATAGGAAACTTTAACTCGAAGACGCGACGCATTCTTGATCGCGACGTAGACCCAAATGGGTCTAGTGGCGGCCAGATGGTTCAGCCGTGATCAAATGTCGCTGTCACGTACTTGGACATCTGGGGAACGTGTGGTAGATTGCTGCGCTACGGCAGAAACCGAGTGCTATAAATTAGCAAAATGTATAGGGACGGTTGGAAGGCGGGGCGGTCCTAGCTGAGTTTCTATCCTGCCGCTTGTAAGCCTCTACCCCTTTCCCCCTTCAATAATACGGTCAGACATTTCGGCGGACGAGTGTTCTGGCGAAACTTTACTTCGCCTTCAGCGTTCAAATCAGTGAGTTCGATTTTCCCGTGTATTGTTTCCGTAAATTCTTCATCGATTACCCGCGTCGATTTGGCTCGTTTGCGAATAAGCTGGGCGCATAAAAATCGTCAGCGCATAAAGGACTACTGTTGCGTCGAAAGCTGCATGTTTTATGTGTGGTTGTACGTGGATGAGCTGATTTTTCTATTCAACTCGCTGTATGGTGTATGTGTTGTGCGTTATCGAGTCCCGTCGCTTGTGGACTTGGCGTTCAGGCCTTGTGGAGATTGAGCTGTACGCACATCTCTGAGGAGCTTCTCAAGCGGCCATTGAGCCCGGTTGCTGCCGTGTGTGATAAGGGCTGCTCCCGTGCCCGAGACCCCGGGGTCACGACGCAGCGTTGGAGGCAACGCAGAAGCTTCTTCCACCTTAGACCTCACCTCGGCATTACCACTAAGAAAGGTATTTTGGTAAGAGAGCTCTCGCAAATCATAAAAGTGACCCTTTGCTCGTTAACTGTTACTATAGAAAAGCTTGTTTTATCATTAATATTCGTAAAATGTCTGTATTTTATTTTCAATATTAGAATTGTGAATAAATCGCGGGCTTTTTCCTCCACTCATTGAGTGGAGGTTTTTTATGCCATTAAAATATTTAATAAATTGCTATAATCATAGACTCTATTGTTATTCTTATATTACTCACGTATTTCCCTTATTATAGCACGCATTATCATTATTCTTATTATAATTCTTGGTATCATCCTTATTATTATTATTATTATTATTATTATTATTATTATTATTATTATTATTATTATTATTATTATTATTATTATTATTATTATTATTCCCATCCGTTGTCTGTACCTTGACGAAGATCGGCTATTTCACCATCTCTCAGCCGATCGGGTGATGGGCTTAAAAGAGTACCTCCTCCTACCAATGAATGGAAGGGCGAAAAGATAGTATGATAGCTGCCATTTTATGAGTGAGCGGATATCCCTGGAGTATATCCCAGAGTAAATGAGTTAACGCACGGAGAAATGATGTGCTGGAAGACCCGAAAGGGCAACTGAATAGGGACTTCCACGCCGACCATGATCGAAGCTGCAGGTCCTATAAACAGACCTTCGTCAGTAATACAGAGATTAAGGAAGGCACACTCGCTCAGAGACTCTATAAACGGGTACCTCTTGAGGAGTGAAAACATATGCGGAGCGTAAGCGAACGTTCCTGTAAAAGGGATCCTAGCAGAGTAATTATAGATGCATGAGTGAACTTCAAACATTGGAGTTTCACTAGAATATTTGAGGGCAAATGTATGAATCTACATGAATGAAGGTTAGAATGAGGTACTCTTGAACAAATGACAGACCGCCGTGTTTGCCGTGCGGTGGGACCCGTGAGCTGCCAAAAGGAGATCCTGGGTGTCGAGGCTTACGCCCGGTTGCGTGCTGGGTGACCCGAAACATCTTTGGCTCCCGCTGACGGCAAGATGGGAGGCTAGATCCTAGCCAGATCTAGTCAAACGGCCTTGGCGAGCGCGTTCGGTGTGTGATTTCCTCCGATGCTTCTCCAGAGAGTGAAACACCTTGTTGTTGGGGTGCGAAGCTCGAGAGGGCGGAGGTGGAATAGTGCACCAGAGCGCACTATACTCCTGCACAATGGTCCGAGATGAGTCAGCCCTTACAGGCATGTGTTGGGGGGCTGCCTTATCGAGCTCAACGTTGAATGGTCCAGGAGGCCGACCATCTGCAGGAATGAAATAAAAAAAATTGACCCATGGATTGCCAAAAGCAACAAATGAGTTACCTTGGAGTGGAGGAGGGACAGCCGGCTGAGGCCGGGATTAAGTCTGCTGAGCGGACGAGTGAACTGGAGATTATTCTCCAACTTGCTCGGCTGCTCAAGGACATGATCAAAGCAATGAAGAGCCAACCAAACATCAAAAAAGATATCAAGGATGGCCTTCCAAAAGCTGAAGAGCTCGTAGATGCTCTTCAGCACAAAATACAAGGGAAGAAGGTACCGGGGAGCCTCCTGCCAACAACTAGACAGAAGAGAGAAGAGATAACCCCGAAGAGACCGGCATCAAGTCCCCCGGATATCTCCCTTACTAAGGAGAAAAAAAAGGGGAGAACAGGAGGACAAAAAAGAAAGGTGGCAAGAAGTTAAAACAAAAAAAAGAACAGTAAGAAGAAGCAAAGTGTGCAGAATACTGAGGAACAACCTCAGCATCCAAAAAAGAAAGCAATAAGCACAGAAATTAAAAAAAAAGGCCAAAGCTCGACGCGATCGCCATCAAACCAGCGCAGGGGAAATCCTACGCTGAGGTGATGAGATCCATCAGAGCGGTCAAACCGGAGGACTTGGGCGCGGATGTGAGGACCGTCCGGAAAACCAAATCGGGTGAGGTGCTGATTGAACTCAGACATACGAAACCCGAAGGTCGGAAGGCTCTCGCTGAAGTGCTCAAGGAAGCAACTGGCCAGAGTGGCTGTGTCAGGGAGCTGACCCCTAGAGGAAGTCTAGAGGTTAGAGACCTGGACTGCTGCGTGACGGAGGATGAGGTGTGTGAGGCCCTCAAAAGTAAACTGCCAGATTATTGTGGCGAGCTGCAGGTTAGAGTGACCAAAACCAACACTGCGGAACAGCGTGCTGCTATCGTAGTGTTGGAAGAGGTTGCTGCCGTGTGTCTGCTGAAGATCGGGTTTTTGCGAGTGGGCCTGGTGAATTGTCGTGTACGCCGCCGCGAAATAATGACGAGGTGCTACAGGTGCCTAGGATATGGCCACCGGAGCCATAGCTGTAAAGGCCCTGATCGTAGCGCCTGTTGTTATCGTTACGGACAGAGAGAACACAAGGTTGCGTCTTGCACCGCAGAACCCGAATGCTTTCTCTGTAAAGGTGAAGCGAAATCGAAGGGACGCCGGCACGTTGCCGGTTCCGGCGCCTGTCCGACTTTTCGCGAAGCTCTCTCAAAAAAGGCTAAATGGTCGTAATTCTGCAAGGGAATATTAATCGCAGCAGGACACCTGATCACCTCCTTCTTCGGCTTTGCCACGATACTGATGCTGATATATTAATTATCAGCGAACAGTATCGGAACAGAGAAGGAGTAGGTTGGTTCACCGATAACTATCGAACGGCAGCCATTTGGATTCCTGACCCACGAAAAACAAAAGTAGAGGATCATGGATATGGAAATGGCTATGTTTGGGTAACATGCAATCACATCACGTATGTGAGTTGCTATCTTACACCAAACCAAGCCATAGGTGACTACCAGGTCATATTAGATGACCTGGAAGACACCGTCAGAGAAATAAAAGGTGAGCTGGTAATGGCAGGTGACTTTAATGCAAGGGCCCTAGAATGGGGCATGGCGGAGCCCGACTCCAGAGGTCGAAGAGTCATGGAACTAGCGTCCAGACTTGGTCTAATAGTTCTAAATACAGGCAATACTTCGACCTTCAGGAGGCCGGGCTATGCCGAAACTATACCTGATGTGACCTTTGCGACAGAACATCCAGGACTGGCAGGTGATCGAGGACTACACAGCCAGCGATCACCAGTATATCACATTCCGCGTATGCGATAGAATGCCAGGTTTCACTGGACACAATTCGCGAGGGCCCCCTAGATGGAACGCTGCAGGGATAAATAGAGAGAAATTCTCACAGGCCATTGAACGCGGTCAGCAAAGCCTTGTTAGGATTTCAAATGGCTCATCGACAATTCAGCACGCCAAGGAGTTGACTAGCGCCACAATGCGCATTCTACGCCGGGCTTGCGAAGAGTCGATGCCGTGCAAAGTGGTTGGTGGAAAAAGACGTCCTGTTTACTGGTGGACGGCTGAGATAGCTGACATGAGGCGTAGGTGTTTACATCTACGACGAATGTCACAGAGAGCTTGTAAACACGGAGATGACATCACTATGATGAGGGCTGAATACAAGCTATCTAAGAAAGCCCTTCGACGAGCGATTGAAGCCAGCAAACGCCGATGCTGGAAGGCGCTGTGTGAAGACATAGATGGGGATCCATGGGGATTGGGATACAGGGTAGTTGCTGGAAAACTGGGAGCTCATGGAAACATGGGCACCTTGGACTCCGGCACAATGCGAAACATCGTAGATACCCTTTTCCCTAGCCACCCTGATAGGTCTGATCCAGCTCCACCGAAACGAGAACTGGATGTACCTCTTTTCAGCAAAGAGGAGCTCGGTAGAGCCGTGAGAACCATGCGGAATAAGAGGGCTCCAGGACTTGACGGAATTCCAGGAGAGGTGCTGAAAATAGTAGTTGAGGAGCATCCAGAACTCCTTCTGTCGATGTACAATTCGTGCTTGACAGCTGGTTTATTCTATTCTAGCTGGAAGGTGTCGAAACTTGTGCTTATCGACAAGGGCAAGGGTCCGCCGGAGGCGCCCTCGTCGTATCGACCTCTTTGTATGTTAGATACAGCTGGAAAGTTGATGGAGCGTCTACTGAAGTCACGACTCCTGGGAGCTGTTGCTGCTGCCGGCGGCTTGGCTGACAGACAGTACGGATTCCGGGGAGGCAGGGTAACGGTGGACGCAATCCTCGAGGTTGTTGATGCGGCGAGGCGCACAGAGAGAGGTAATCACTACTCTCGACCTGTTGGCCTCCTGGCTACCCTTGATGTTCGGAATGCCTTCAACTCTGTTGGATGGGCAAATGTTTTGAGGGCCATGGAGCGAGACTTTCGGATGCCACCTTATATACTTCGTATATTGGATGACTACCTTAAGGATCGATACTTGGTTTACGAGACAACGGACGGTCGGAGAAGGAAAAAACTTAGTTCCGGGGTGGCTCAGGGGTCTGTACTCGGAGCCGACATGTGGAACGTTTCATATAACGGAATACTCCGGATGCAGATGCCTGAGGACACCTTTCTGGTTGGATACGCAGATGATGTAGCAGCCGTTATCATCGCTAGAGATTATGACGCTGCACAGATGCGACTAACCAGGTGATGCGTCGAGTGCAGAGATGGATGGAGAGCAATGGGTTAGAACTGGCGGCGGCGAAAACGGAGATCGTGCTCCTAACTAAGAAACGAATCGCAAAGATACGCCTTACGCAGGTTGGAGACACGACGGTGAGTACCAAAGCAGCTGTAAGGTACCTGGGGGTGACGCTTGATTCCAAGCTGACCTTCTGGGACCAAATAAAAAAAAGTGGCGGATAGAGCTGCCCGAGTGACAGCACAACTTAGCAGGTTGATGGCCAATGTTGGTGGTCCAGCACCCTGCAAGCGGCGTCTGCTCATAAGGACAGCTGAATCCATCATGCTATACGGCGCGCAGGTATGGGCCGATGCACTGATGGCCCAAAAATATAGAAAAAGAATGGCGGCAGTGCAGCGTAGAGGGGCATTACGCATCGTGAGCTCCTACCGTACGGTCTCCGAGTCGGCGGTGCTGGTAATCACATGTGTTACCCCCATTGATCTCCAGGCACAAGAAAAGAAATTTGTCCACCAGAATAAGAATATTCTCGGCAGAATTGAGGCAGCTGCACGGGCCAGAGCTGTCACGATAACCGAATGGCAGAAGCGCTGGGAGAGGGATCCGCGTGGCCGATGGACGGCTCGTCTGATCAATCAGTTAAAGCCATGGCTCCAGAGGTCGCACGGAGAGGTTAATTATCACCTCACACAGCTCTTATCGGGGCACGGTCGGTTTCGATCCTATCTCCACAAGATGGGGAAAGTACCGGATCCGAGCTGTGCCCACTGTTGCGCTTCCCGAGACGATGCACTTCACACATTCTTTCAGTGCGAGGTGTTTCGCCTTGAAAGGGAATGCCTCTGGAGAGACATAGGACCATGTGGGCCTGATAATATCGTTCGGCTGATGCTAGAGAGCTATGAGAAGTGGTCCAGGATTTGCAATTTCTACAAAGCCATCCTGGACCACAAAAGAAGAATTGAAGAAGGCGTGTAAGCCCGCAAGGGCGAATAGGATGGCGCAGCCCAGAAGTAATGTCCTCATAGACGGTTCCTGGGCTGCACTTACGCCATCGTGAGGAGGTCTCCTCGGTGCACGCTTATCGACCCCGACTCGTAGCTCTTTTCAGAGCTGTGGGAAGCAGTCGAAGGGAATGGACTGAGGAGGTAGTTTTTTAGTGGGTATGCCCTTCACAGGTGAGTCCTACATACCCTGGGACCGGTCTCCGGGATCCATAAAGGATTTTTCTCCTCCTCCCAAAAAAAAAAATTATTATTATTATTATTATTATTATTATTATTATTATTATTACTCCGCCACCGCGGATTCATAGTGACCCTATGTTTCGGCGGTGCCTGTCCCAAGCCCGGATAAAGGAGGAGGGAATACACTTACAACAACTGGACAGCACACTCTTACAGGTATACATTTCACAACACTGACACATCACACAACATAACACCTGGCAAACGAAGGGGTAACCATTGCTACGCTCGTGCGTGACGGTCTCGGCCCGGTTACGGGACGGCTAGCACGGAGTGGACGAACTTCACAGACTGAAAAATTGGGGAGTATTGGCAATGCTAGTACAGCCGTCATACCTCGCATATAAAGATCCGGACGCCACGCAGTTCGGAAATTCTGTACAGTAGTTCGAGCAGCGGGAGCGAGACACCGAGCGAAGCCGAGCAAGCACGGAGTTTAATGAACTCTACAGGCTCTGAAAGGCACGGGCGCGACTGGAACTGCCAGCTCGTGCGCGGCCGACTAGGTGCCTGCTGTGTACCATCGTCTGGCGGTGGGTCCTATGAACGGACATCTTCCCGAATATAAAGATGTGGGCACCACGCCTTCCGAAGAGCCCTTTCATAAGGGTAATCGGGTTGCGAGAGTGAAGCACGGAGCGGCATTTTAGTATTGGGTGGGGGCTGCATGCGCATGGGCTCTGGCTGGGGACACCCTCCACTGCTAACTACACTTATACAAGCATAACCCGACTCACGCACTTCACAATTTTTGTCACCGACGCCTCCGTTCTTTAAACAAGAGCGTATTGGAAGAGGACGGGCTCCTTTCTGATCTGTAAGGGGGGCTCACGACGCTTGCGTCTCTTATTAATTGATGCAGATCAAATCTTCTCGCCCGATCGTTCTCCCTTGACTTTGACTGGGAGGTAAAAGGGGCTCCAAACGGAGCTAAAGACGGTCCATCGCGTTTGCCGAGCGGTGCATGCTTGGGAGCTGCCAAAGGGAGATCCTGGGTGGGGAGGCGAGTCTTCAGGTTGCGTGCTTGGACGACCCGAACCATCTTTGGCTCCTGCTGACGGCAGGACGGGCGGCTGAGCGCCTAGCCAGCACCAGTCATTCGGCATTGGCGAGTGTGTCCTGACTCGTAATGTCCGCCGTAAACTCTCCAGAGAGTGAAGTACCTTATTGTTGGGGTGTGAAGCTCGAGAGAGCGTTGGTGGGCTAGCGTGCCGGGACGTACTATATCCCCCAGCTCTGTAAAAGAGCCTTACACGAAGGTTCAAACCAAAATGACTCCTACAGGTAAGTGTTGGGGAGTCATTTTGGCGAGCTCGTCGCTGAAGGGTTCATGGAGGCCGGCCTCGTGGGGGGACGAAAACTAAAGAAAGAATTATGGATATTCCTGACAACAAGAAAGAAGAGGTAGAGAAAGCGAAGAAGAAGGACCAGAAAAGTACGGAGGTAAACAGCCTAGATATCCCCCGTACTGTCAGTAACGCTAAAGCTGACAGCGCTGCTGGTGCAGCAAGTCATGGCAGCACAGTCGTGGATGATCACGAAAAAGCCCTCATCGACTCCATACAAAATTTGTTTAAAATGATGCTGGAGGCCATGAAAAGGCAAAAACATGTTAACAATACAATAAAGGAGGAGCTTCCGGCTTTACAAAGCCAATTCGAGGAGCTTGTAAGTAGAAGGCGCCTCAGGGCACGGTGCCTACATACACCCGAAGTTGCAGAGATAATAGAAGGACAAAAGAGACATCCTTCTACCTCTCCAATGGAATTACCTGAGGGGGGGGGCGAAAGAAGAAGAGAAAAAAAGGGACGAAGGTCCAAGAATTGAAGAACATGCGGCTGCCAAACCGAACCGTGGGAACGAGCCACAGGCTGAGCAAGGTTGGAAGAAAGTCCCTACCAGGCAGGACAAGAGAGCAGCCAAAAAAAGAAAATGAAACAAAGAAGACTAATAGAAAGGGGGCTACCAAATCTGGAGAGGGCCCCACCAAACTGAAAGGTGGAGTAGGGAGAAGGGCAAGGCCTGAAGCGCTGCTCCTCAAGCCCGCGGAGGGGAAGACCTACGCAGAGATCCTTGGAGGAATCCGCCATAAGGTCGACCCCTCGCAACATGGAGTCACAATCAGGGACATTCGCGGAACATTAAACGGCGATGTCCTGATTGAGTTTAAGAAGGCTTCGGCGGAGGGCAAGGACGGCTTTACGAATGTCCTGAAAGAGGTCGTTGGGGAAAATGCGGCACTTCGCAGTCTGACCCCCAAGATTACCTTGGAAATCAGAGACGTGGACGGCTGCGCGACACACGACGAGGTTCAGCCAGCCTTCCTTGGCATTTTGCGGGACTCTACCGGCCCCCTCGAGGTGAGGCTTACAAGGGAGAATAAAGTCGGTAAACGACTAGCCCTCGTGAGCCTCTCTGAGGCCTCTCTGAGGCTGGCCAGCGGCTATTGGAGGTGGGAAAGGTGGCCATTGGATGGGTCTTTTGCGGCTTGCGGTGGCAGGTCCAAGTCGAGCGCTGTTACAGATGTCTCGGCTATGGACACCGCGGTTCGGGTTGCGATGGCCCAGACAGGAGCACCGCCTGCTTCCGGTGCTGGCAGCAGGGACACAAGGCGTCTGACTGTAGAACGCCTCCATTGTGTTTCCTCTACCCGGGAACCACGCCCGCAGCGTTAAATCACGTTGCGGGGTCTGGGGCTTGTGTGGTATTCCGCGAAGCCTTTGCTAGGTCTCGCCAAAATGGTTAAAGTCGTGCAGGCGAACCTGAATAGGAGTCGGATGGCGAGCGACCTCCTTCCGCATATCTGTCTTGAGAAGGACGCTGACATCGTCATCGTCAGCGAACAATATCAAGATGGAGATGTGGGAGTCTGGTACTGTGGCGATTTGGATTTTTAACCCACACCGCTTTCGGGTGGAGCGCCACGGATCCGGCCGCGGCTTCGTCTGGGTGAGGGGCAGCAACGTAAATTACCTCAGCTGCTATCTCACCCCGATTGAGGCCATCGGGGGTTTCCAGTCTAAACTGGATGCCCTTGAGGATGCGGTAAGAGAAATGGAGGTGGAGCTGGTAGTGGCTGGAGATTTGAACAGCAAAGCTCTCGAGTGGGGGAACTCTTGCCGGACTCTAGGGGAGACGAGTAATGGATATGGCATGCAGACTAGGTCTGGTTGTCTTGAACTCCGAATCTACGTCGACCTTTCGGAGACTTGGCTACAGGGAGACCATCCCTGATGTATCCTTTGCGACGGAGATTCTGGCCGCACGAGTGCGGGACTTCCGGGTGATCGAAGAATATACAGCCAGCGATCACCAATACATCACCTTCTGCGTTGGTGATGTCACGCCAGTCAGGGACACAATTGAACGTCGCCCAGCCAGATGGATCGTCGCGAGGATGGATCACGAGAAGTTTACGAGAAGCACTAGAACGCGGACAGCGCCTCCTGATTGAATTACCAAGGACCGCAATGCTTTGCGAGCGCGCGAAAGCGGTAACGGTGGCTACAATGCATCTGATCCGCCAAGCCTGCAAGCAAGTGATACCGAGGAAACTCGCGGGTCGTGCTCGTCGTCCGACTTATTGGTGGACGGACAAAATTGCGGAGCTGCGTCTGCGCCGCGTAGCCCACAGGGCTCAAAGGCGCGACCACGATGCCGCTCTGAGAATCGCATAACATCTAATGGCGAAGAAGACTCTAAAGCGAGCCATCAAAGCTAGTAAACGCGGATGCTGGAAAAAGCTGGGAGAGGATCTGAACAACGATCCATGAGGATTGGGGTATAAAATCATAGCCCGCAAATTAGGCATGTTCCGTAAAAGCATGCCTATGAGCGCGGAAGTGATGAACAGTATCGTCCATGCCGTATTCCCTACTCATCCCAAACGAAGGGATGAACTCCTGGTTCCCGAGGGTCCTGAGGCACCGCCTTTCACAAGGGCGGAGCTAGAGAGAACAGTGCGCTCTCTGAAAAACAAATAGGCACCAGGACCTGACGGACTTCCGGCAGAAGTGTTGAAAGCGGTGGTACAGAGCTATCCTGAACTCTTGCTGGGTATGTACAACTCGTGCCTTCGCGCGGGAATATTTTATCCTTGCTGGTACAAGGCGAGACTTGTGCTGATAAGCAAGGGCAAAGGATCATCTAGTGCTCCGTCGGCGTACAGACCCTTATGCATGCTAGACACCGCCGGGAAACTGCTGGAAAAGCTGGTGAGACACCGCCTACAGGCGGCACTTTTAATGGTGACCTTTCCAAGAGGCAGTATGGCTTTCAGAGAGGGCGGTCAACCATAAATGCCATTCAGGAGGTAGTGGAGGCGGCCAGGACTACGGAGCGGGGGAATCACTTTTCCCGACCCGTATGTCTTCTGGTGACACTCGATGTCAAAAACGCCTTCAACTCGGTTAGGTGCACAGACGTGCTGGGGGCACTGGAGAAGGACTTCAATGTACCTAGGTACCTACTCCAGATCATCGGAAATTATTTGAAGGACAGATCCATTCTGTACGAAACGGCAGAGGGCTCTAAGCGAAATCAGTTAACGTGTGGCGCGGCCCAAGGCTCCATTCTGGGTCCCGATCTATGGAATATTTCCTATGACGGGATCCTTCGGTTGGACATGCCGGAAGACTGCTCGCTGATCGGGTATGCGGATGATGTGGCAGCTGTTATTATTGCGCGCAATATGACACTGGCACAGACGCGCCTTCATCAGACGATGCGCAGAATTCGGGATTGGATGGGTGATCACGGGCTGGAAGTAACGGAGGCAAAAACTGAGATTGTGCTCCTTACGAAGAAGCGCGTCCCCAGAGTGCAGCCACTAGTTATTGGGGAGATGTCGGTCCTGACCAAGGCATCTATCAAGTACCTGGGGGTGATACTAGATACGAAGCTTACCTTCTGGGAACAGATTCGGAGGTCGGCGGAAGTGGTGGCCTCCCTTTGCAGGGTCATGGTGAACGTAGGAGGACCACGCCCCTGCATCAGGCGGCTGCTACTGCGAGATGCTGAGTCCATCATGCTTTATGGTGCTGAAGTCTGGGCCGATGCACTGCAACACGCAAACTATCGCAGGCGCATGGCGGCTGTACAGACGAGATGCGCTTTACGTGTAGCGTGCTCGTATCGCACGGTCTCGGAGGCCGCCTCCCTAGTGGTTGCCGGGATGATCCCGGTAGACCTCCTGGCCCAGGAGCGGAAGTTCGTCCACCAGATGAACAGGACACTCCGCCAAGCCGAAGGGAAGGAGCAAGCCAGAGAGCGTTCGATGGCTTGCTGGCAGAATAGGTGGGAGCAAGATAATCGCGGAAGGTGAACCGCCAGACTTATAAGTCAGGTGGCCCCGTGGATCGGTCGGCAGCATGGGGAGGTAAATTACTATCTCGCCCAGATGCTGACCGACCATGGGTACTTCTGCGCATACATGCACAAGATGGGCAAAGTCGCGGATCCAGGTTGTATATACTGTGGATCCGCAAAAGACGATGCCCATCATACATTTTTTGTGTGCAGGTAGTGGGAGCAGCAGAGGGAGCTATTGGGGGAGGATGCCGGAAGGGTTACCCCGAAAGGCTTCATCCCCCTGATGCTCTCCAGCCAAGAGGCATGGGGAAGGGTTGCCTATTTGGTGGAGGATATCCTCAGACGGAAGAAGGCGGACCTTCCCTAGATCCTTCTATTTTGCTGGGATATAGTCGCGCCCGAAGGCGAACAACCTGGTTCCCTTCCCGATGTAATGCCTAACGGCGGTTTCCGGGGTGGGGAGTTGAGCCAGGGAGAGGAGGTCTGTTCGGTGCACGCCAGCCGACTCCGGCCTGCAGCTCTTTTCAGAGCTGCAGAAAGCAGTCGGGGGAATGCACCGAGGAGGTAGTTTTTTAGTGGGTATACCTTTCTGTTGGTGATTCCCACATAGCCGGGGACCGGTCCCCGTGATCCATAAAGGAATTTTCTCCTCCTCTATACAAAAAATTATTATTATTATTATTATTATTATTATTATTATTATTGCGTGACGGAGGATGAGGTGTGTGAGGCCTTCAAAAGCAAACTGCCAGATTAACGTGGCGAGCTGCAGATCAGAGTGACCAAAACCAACACTGCGGAACAACGTGCTGCCATCGTAGTGTTGGAGGAGGTTGCTGCTGCGCAGCTGCTGAAGATCAGGTTTTTGCGAGTGGGCCTGGTGAATTGTCGTGTACGCCGCCGCGAAATAATGACGAGGTGCTACAGGTGCCTAGACTATGGTCACCGGAGTCATAGCTGTAAAGGCCCTGACCGTAGCGCCTGTTGTTATCGTTGCGGACAGAGAGAGCACAAGGTCGCGTCTTGCACCGCAGAACCCGAATGCCTTCTCACGTTGCCGATTCCGGCGCCTGTCCGACTTTTCGCGAGGCTCTCTCAAAAAAGGCTAAATGGTCGTAGTTCTACAAGGGAATATTAATCGCAGCAGGACAGCTGATCACCTCCTTCTTCGGCTTTGCCACGATACTGATGCTGATATATTAATTATCAGCGAACAGTATTGGAACAGAGAAAGAGTAGGTTGGTTCACCGATAACTGTGGAACGGCAGCTATTTGGATTCCTGACCCAAGAAAAACAAAAGTAGAGGATCATGGATCTGGAAATGGCTATGTTTGGGTACGATGCAATCGCATCAGGTATGTGAGTTGCTATCATACACCAAACCAAGCCATAGGTGACTACCAGGTCATACTAGATGACCTGGAAGACACCGTCAGAGAAATAAAAGGTGAGCTGGTGATGGCAGGTGACATTAATGCAAGGGCCCTAGAATGGAGCATGGCGGGGCCCGACTCCAGGGGTCGATGAGTCATGGAACTAGTGTCCAGACTAGGTCTAATAGTTCTAAATTCTTGCAATACTTCGACCTTCAGGAGTGTACAAATGTCTCGCGAATTGTGTCTCTCGCGACACAATTCGCGAGAGCCCCCTAGATGGAACGTTGCAGGGATAAATAGAGAGAAATTCTCACAGGCCATTGGACGCGGTCAGCAAAGCCTTGTGAGGATTCCAAATGGCTCATCGACAATTCAGCACGCCAGGGAGTTGACTAGCGCCACAATGCGCATTCTACGCCGGGCTTGCGAAGAGTCGATGCCGTGCAAAGTGGTTGGTGGAAAAAGACGTCCTGTTTACTGGTGGACGGCTGAGATAGCTGACATGAGGCGTAGGTGTTTACATCTACAACGAATGTCACAGAGAGCTCGTAAACACGGAGATGACATCACTTTGAGGAGGGCTGCATACAAGCTATTTAAGAAAGCTCTTCGACCAGCGATCGAGGCCATCAAACGCCGATGCTGGAAGGCGCTGTGTGAGGACATAGATGGGGATCCATAGGGACTGGGATACAGGGTAGTTGCTGGAAAACTGGGAGCTCATGGAAACATGGGCACCTTGAACTCCGGCACAATGCAGAACATCGTAGATACCCTGTTCCCCACCCACCCTGATAGAATAAGAGGGCTCCAGGACTTGACGGAATACCTGGATAGGTGCTGAAAATAGTAGTTGAGGAGCATCCAGAACTCCTTCTGTCGATGTACAATTCGTGCTTGACAGCTGGTTTATTCTATTCTAGCTGGGAGGTGGCGAAACTTGTGCTTATCGACAAGGGCAAGGGTCCGCCGGAGGCGCCTTCGTCGTATCGTCCTTTATGTATGTTAGATACAGCTGGAAAGCTGATGGAGCGTCTATTGAAGCCACGACTCCTGGGGGCTGTTGCTGCTGCCGGCGGCTTGGCTCACAGATAATATGGATGCCGGGAAGGCAGGGCGACGGTGGACGCCACCCTCGAGGTTGTTGATGCGGGGAGGCGCGCAGAGAAGGGTAATCACTACTCTCGACCTGTTTGCCTCCTGGCTACCCTTGACGTTCGGAATCCCTTCAACTCTGTTGGATGGGCAAATGTTTTGAGGGCCATAGAGCGCGACTTTCGGATGCCACCTTATATACTTCGTATATTGGATGACTACCTTACGGATCGATACTTGGTTTACGAGACATCGGACGGTTGGAGAAGGAAAAAACTTAGTTCCGGGGTGGCTCAGGGGTCTGTACTCGGAGCCGACATGTGGAACGTTTCATATGACGGAATACTCCGGATACAGATGCCTGAGGACACCTTTCTGGTTGGATACGCAGATGATGTAGCAGCTGTTGTCATCGCTAGGGATTATGACGCTGCACAGATGCGACTCAATCAGGTGATGCGTCGAGTGGAGAGATGGATGGAGAGCAATGGGTTAGAACTGGCGGCGGCGAAAACGGAGATCGTGCTCCTAACTAAGAAACGAATCCCAAAGATACGCCTTACGCAGGTTGGAGACACGACGGTGAGTACCAAAGCAGCTGTAAGGTACCTGGGGGTGACGCTTGATTCCAAGCTGACCTTCTGGGACCAAATAAAAAAAAGTGGCGGATAGAGCTGCCCGAGTGACAGCACAACTTAGCAGGTTGATGGCCAATGTTGGTGGTCCAGCACCCTGCAAGCGGCGTCTGCTCATAAGGACAGCTGAATCCATCATGCTATACGGCGCGGAGGTATGGGCCGATGCACTGATGGCCCAAAAATATAGAAAAAGAATGGCGGCAGTGCAGCGTAGAGGGGCATTACGCATCGTGAGCTCCTACCGTACGGTCTCCGAGTCGGCGGTGCTGGTAATCGCATGTGTTACCCCCATTGATCTCCAGGCACAAGAAAAGAAATTTGTCCACCAGAATAAGAATATTCTCGGCAGAATTGAGGCAGCTGCATGGGCCAGAGCTGTCACGATAACCGAATGGCAGAAGCGCTGGGAGAGGGATCCGCGTGGCCGATGGACGGCTCGTCTGATCAATCAGTTAAAGCCATGGCTCCAGAGGTCGCACGGAGAGGTTAATTATCACCTCACACAGCTCTTATCGGGGCACGGTCGGTTTCGATCCTATCTCCACAAGATGGGGAAAGTACCGGATCCGAGCTGTGCCCACTGTTGCGCTTCCCGAGACGATGCACTTCACACATTCTTTCAGTGCGAGGTGTTTCGCCTTGAAAGGGAATGCCTCTGGAGAGACATAGGCCCATGTGGGCCTGATAATATCGTTCGGCTGATGCTAGAGAGCTATGAGAAGTGGTCCAGGATTTGCAATTTCTACAAAGCCATCCTGGACCACAAAAGAAGAATTGAAGAAGGCGTGTAAGCCCGCAAGGGCGAATAGGATGGCGCAGCCCAGAAGTAATGTCCTCATAGACGGTTCCTGGGCTGCACTTACGCCATCGTGAGGAGGTCTCCTCGGTGCACGCCTGCCGACCCCGTGTATCCAGCAGTATTCTTATACTATACATGTGGTCCCTACAAACTGTTTTAATTCTTATTCATTTAATCATCTTTTGAATAACAAACTAATTCGATCTTAAAAGTACCCCATACAATATAATAAAAAATTCTGATTTACTGAAGTACATTATCATATTACTTTTATATTTCGTATATTAAAAATTTTACTATTAAAATGTTAAAACTAAATTAATTTCTTTAGACGGAGATTAATTCTACTATTGAAAATCATATTTTAAAAGGAAAAGCATTACCATTAAATTCGCATGATTTAAGTTACGTCTTGTTAAATCTCTTCGACCAACAACCAAATCACTTTTGGCAGGTAAATTCTTTTATATATAATATTGCAAATTAAATTTATATCAGCGTGCATCTAGAATTAAGATACCCATTAAATAATAGTTAATTACTTGTTCAGCCTTTTAACTTTATATTGTCACTTACTCAAGCCTTTATTTCTTATATACTGGACTAAAGCAATTATTTTCTTGAATTTGATTGTACTCTAATAGTTTTCCTCGAAATATCATTTGTCTAATTAACTTATATATTATTTATTCTTATTTTTGTCTTAATTATTATAATTACAACTTATTAATTAAGTTTCAGTTATGTGTACATATATATATATATATATATAAGTTGTAAAATATCTCACTTCCGCTTTTTTGCTCTTTATGGAATGCTTTATAAAAAGTGTTACAAGGATCGGATTCACTTCAAATATGCCCCGTTTTGTTCGATAATCTGTTTCCATCTAGACGGCAAATTCATAATATCCCTCCCGTAGAAACCCCGTTCCTTATTTGCGAAGAACTCGGACAGTCACTTTTCAGAAGCCTCTTTTTGATTCCAACTTTACACCACCAAGGGCGTTCGACATAGACAGTTAGTAATCACTTGGCGCTATGTCCGGGCTATATGGTGGATGCAATAAAACCTCCTATCCGAACTCCCGTAGCTTCTGACGAGTCATCAACGAAGTATGTGGTCTGGCGTTGTCCTGGTGGAACACTACACCCTTCCTGTTGGCCAATTGTGGACGCTTCTAGTCGATAGTCTGCTTCAAGCGGTGCAGTTGTTCACAGTAGATCCTAGAATTAAGCGTCTGGTCATATGAGAGCAGCTTATAGTGGATGATTCCCTTACAATCCCACCAAACACACAGCAAAACCTTCCTGGCCGCTAATACCGGCTTCGCCATTGATTGGGACGGTTCACTAGCCTTGGACCACGGCCGTTTTCGCTTGATATTGCCGGATATGATCCATGATTCGTAGCCAGTCACCATCCGCTTCAAAAATGGGTCGAGTTCGTTCCGTTTCAACAGCACATCGCAGGCGTTGATTCAGTCCAGAAGGTTTTTTGGCGTCAAATCATGCGGCATCCAAACATCAAACTTTTTTTGTATCCAGCCTTCTACAGATGGTTTAAAATGGTTTGGTGACTAACTCTCATCTCCGGGGCGATGTCACGAGATGCCACATTCCGGTCTAAGTCGATAAATTCCATGATTTGTTCGGTATTCGTCGTCACAGGTCTTCCGCCGGCTGGCTTATCTATGGTCTCGTTTTCACCGGCTCTGAATCGTCGAAACCATTCCTCTGCAGTTCGAAGTGATAGCGTGCCATCCCTCAAAACACCATTAATATCACGGAACGTTTCTCTAGCGAATTTGCCTTTGATGAAGAAAAACTTTCAAATAGCGCGAATTTCGGCGTTAGTGAACTCCATGTTTACACGTCTAGAACTTTTCAACGCAATATCCAAACTAATCATGCATAGCGTCGTTTTGTATATTACGTCAAGACCTTTCAAATGATGTATAGTATTGACAGATACGAGCTCTGTAGCGCTTTGTACATAGACGCGAAATTCATAAGACAAAAAGGCGGAAGGGAGATATTTGACAACCTAATATATATATATATATATATATATATATATATATATATATATATAACGTTTAACATATATATATATATATATATATATATATATATATATGTTAAACGAGTAATTTAATCAATAGATCAATGCTGACACAAATAAAGAAACATCGTTTGCGGAAATGAAGGAAAATATAATTCGTTGTGCTTTATGGCTGCAAAAGCAAAATATTGGAAAAAATGACATTGTTGCCAGTTCCTTGACTGATACTGAAGATGCCTATATTCCCTTCATAGCATCCTTTTGTATAAGTGCAATTTTTAACTCTTGGGAGCCAATGATTTCCATAGGTACAAAATATAAACATACATAAATATAAACGACCATTTGTTAGTAACTTTTAATTATATATATATTTATTTATATAAGTTAAATTCTGAATTATTTTGCATTTTACAACGTGCACGATATTATATGAAGCTGGTACAACCCAAAGTTATTTTTATTTCTCAAAGCAACGTAGAAGTTATAAAAATTGCTGCCAGCTTAGAAAATATAGAACCAATTCTCATTGTTGGTGGAAAACATGAGAAAATTCAAACTTTGTATCAGACGCTAAACTTGCAAAAACAAACAGAAGTTGATAATTACAAGTACACTCCGATTGACAATCCAAGAAACGTGGCCATGATATTATTTTCATCGGGTACAACAGGTATGCCAAAGGGTGTTTCATATTCTTACGAAACTGTCGCAAAAATAGCTACCAAAGGTATAATAATGTCACTAAATGGTAGGGGTATATGGTATTCTTCTTTCGCTTGCCAATTCATTGAAAAATATCAAGTAATATTCTCAGTATAATTCTAAATTTATTAGTAAAGAAGATTGACTCTGTGATTAGTATCTGTAATCATTAAGTTTTCTTTTTATTTGATTAGATGAATTGGATTTTTTTTAATACCAGCTAGTTTCACACCATTAGTTCATTCGGGAGTTTTTAGAAAATATCAATTTAAATCAAAACTAACAATATATTCTGGAGGTGGAAGAATCAGCGCTACTGTACTAAACTTAATTATGGAAAATCTACCCAATGAAAATGTGTTCCAATCATATGGTATATAATTGTTTAATCTTCAAGGCTTATTTATTTTTTATTATATAATTTATATATTTTTCAAACTTCTCAATACGTTTCTGACGGAGACATAAAAGGAACGACTGAAGTGGGACGACCAGTTACGTCACAAAATGAGAAGTCCAAAAATATACTATCCGTCGGATTCATATTGCCAAATGCACAATTAAAAATAATTAACGTGACCGATGGCCAACTTTTAGGACCCAATCAAATTGGAGAAATTTATATAAAATCAGAAATAAGGATGATGGGTTACTACAAAAATCCAAATATTAATGGTTTTGATCTGGAAGGTATGGAAATTCTTTTACTTAAAACTGTTAAAACTGATAATTATCATATAATTTATCAATTGACTTTCAACTATGCGCCTCAGCCTCCGGCAAATGTATAAAGTAATATAAGTAATATTACTATATAAGTAATATTATTTTAATATATAAGAAAATCGACCGAAAATTTAATTAAGGTACATATAATTTATTATGCGTGGGTGGATTGATGAGTTTCCGACCTGACCAAGAGATGGCGTCACTAGACCTACCTTGAGGTGGTATTCTATAGTACCATCCTTAGATAGCTTGTAGCTATAGTTTCAGTCTGATTGCCATGTTAGTTTAGGTTTGAGAGCACGTTGAACAAAACGCCTCTGTGTTTTTCGTAAAAATGGAAAAGCTGGAAAATCGTACTGTTATCAAATACTTTTATTTGAAGGGGTTAACGTCGAAGGAAATTAAAGAACAGATTGACTAAATACTGGGGACATCCTCCCCATCATATTCAATCGTTAAGCAGTGGGTTTCCGAGTTTAAAATGGGTTGTGTGAGCACCTCTGATGAGCCTCGCTTAGGACGCCCCATTGAGGTCACAACTCCAGATATGATCGAAAAAATCCATCAAATAGTGCTGAAAAACCAAAAATTAAAAGTGCGTAAGATAGCTGAGACCTATAAGATGTCATATGAACGTGTACAAAACATTTTGCACCAACATTTGTATATGGAAAAGCTCTGTGCAAGATGAGTGCCGCGTTTGCTAACAGTCGATCAAAAATTGATCGAAGGAACATTTCTACCGCCAATTTGGCGTTGTATAAGCGTAATCCAAGCGAATTTTGGGGTCGATTCGTAACCGTTGATGAAACTTGGATCCACCACTATACTCCTGAAACCAAACAAGAGTCTAAACAGTGGATTTTACCAGAGGAACCAACTCCATAGAAGGCAAAACAATTTTTCAGCGAACAAGGTTATGGCTACTGTTTTTTTTGGGATGCAAGAGGTATTATATACATTGATTACCTAGAGAAGGGTAAAACTATCACTGGTCAATACTACGTAGACTTATTGCAACGTTTGAGCCACGAAGTGAAAATTAAACGACCTCATCTGGCGAAGAAAAAATCTTGTTTCATCACTATAACGCACTAGGGCACACATCAATCGTTGTGATGGCTAAAATCAACGATCTAAAGTTTGAATTAATGCAGCACCCTCCCTACTCTCCAGACCTAGCCTTGAGTGACTATTATCTGCTTCCTAACCTCAAAAAATGGCTTGGCGATAAGAGATTTGCGAACAATGAAGAAGTAATCGAAATTGTAAATGGGTATTTTGAGGAGCTTGCCGAATCAGTCTATAGAGATTGCATTACTAGACTAGAACACCGCTATGAAAAATGTATCAGCCTTGTTGTTTTTCTTGGTAAAAAACGTTGTTTTTTATGGAAAGGCCGGAAACTTATCAATCCACCCCCGTATTAGCTGTAGCGAAAGTAGTTGTTTCTAATGTAATATAATTTGTAAAACTGTACTTAGAAGATGTATACATTATAGAATATTAATAAATTCTAAGTTAATAATTTATTTCATTTGGTAAAAATTCATATAGATAAGTATGAATTTTTCAAATTTCGGTGCCCATGAAAATTATTTTATTTTTGTTAAATTCCATTATTCGAATCACTCTTTAAGAATTCTGTATCTTCACAGTATTAAAGAATATGGCAAATTCTATATACGTGTACTGAACTAATACACATAAATATAACAGCCAATAATAACTGCTGAAAAATGCATCCAAACATCATTCACCCATATTACTTTGTCACTTTATGATTGAAATAGAAGTTTTAGGCACTGGTTTAGTGCGATTATCAAGGCGCACATTTCTAGTGCTTATAAAAATCATTTTTTGGATAAATAATGTACTTATAAATTTACCAAGCCTAATTCTCCATAGAAAATAAATTAAAAACTATTAATTAATATAAATATCTGATGTATGGTTTTTTTTTCATCACATTTAATATCGATATTTGAAGCTAGTTTACAGGCTTCGATTTTCAATACGGAGAAAACATGGCACACTAGCTTTAGAACATTAGTGCACATTTCATAGTATAATATTTTTAATTGAGTTTTTTCCTAACCTAACCCATCATAATATTAATTTATTAATAGTAATATTTTATCAATAAATGATATTAATAATTTATATATGGTATGAAAAAATGATTACATACTTCTAAAAAGAAACATATCCATTTAAAAGTAATTAAATTGAATCTATTATGAAACTAATTTTTAATGCCTTAGGCTATTACCACTCTGGAGACTTGGGATATTATGACGAAAATGGAGAACTATTTATAAGTGATCGTTTGAGTGAAATAATAAAGAACAGGGGATACCCAGTTGGACCAAGCGAGATAGAAGAACTGTTAATGCAGCATTCAGGCGTAAAAGAAGTTTCAGTTGTATCAAAACCTCATGAATTGTACGCGGAAGAAGCTATTGCATTTGTCAGAAAATAGCAAAATTCAATGGTACAATAGTGTGAAAATATATTTAGATAAAATTGATACAAAAACATATATACCTACGTCTTTTTATTTATTTTTAGGTCACAGAGCAAGAGTTTATACAAATAACTTTTCTATCCGGTAACGAGAAAAAGCTTTGGGGAGGTGTACAATTTTTGGACGAAATACCACATGGTTCTACGGGAAAAATTAACAGAGCGGCCTTAAGAAATCTTGCGAAGTTTTTGCCGTAAAAATCTTTGTGTATATTGTATATTATATGGGGTCGTTTTTCTACATAAACTTCTGTATGTTCTTATGGATATAAATTATGTTGGAATGAGAATACAAATAAATTTTTACAATGGTACTAAAAAACGTAAACTAAACATAACACAAATTACTACAATGGTATTAAATAATTTGACTTAATATAGAGTTATAAGACATTGGTAAGTGCTAATGATTATAAGAGACTGTTCTGGTTGGCTATTTCCAAGGCAGAATTAAACTGGCTAAAAATACATCATTTGCATTAACGGGTGGGTAACAAATATTGAGCATTTCGCATCAATACAAGCTTTTACGGGGCCTGGGACGAAAATCACAGCGGGGCTCCGCTTTACAGTTGTAATTTCTAGAGCATAATGGAAATATATATGTTTCGTCATTATTGAATATCATTAGATATAGGAATTTTTCTCTGTCTCCAAAAATTCACCAAAACAACCAATAAAAATTTATTCCAATTTCAAAACAGAGAAATTAAAACTACCGACCTAATTATACATTTTTCTACTTTTCATATTAGCAAACTCGCTTATTAAATTATATTATAAATACCTTTCAGTAACTCCGTTTCGATAATTAAGTTATAACCAATGAAATTAAAAATTCCATTACACAACGTTAATCTATGTAAATATTTTATTCTTTTGAACACTTTTTAAATGCTGCATAAATATTTGAAGAAGTTGTTTTATTTCATTACACAGCCGCAGAAAACATTATCAAGTTTTGTAATTTCTTTGAATAAATCTATAGATTCTTGTAAAACTTTCGATTTATGTTTCTTATCTTGAAACATTTTGTCCACAGTTATAAAAATCTTTTTAAATCATTGACCTAATCTTTAGTATCATCCTTTTTACAGAACCATCTAGTATATAAATTCAAAACTGTAGTATTCCAGCTAGACCAACTGAAAGTTAAAGCAGTAAGAAAATTATATAAATCATGCAATAAACGAAAAATGATATAAAATATCGAAAAAATATTTTTAGAAAGGTAAAATAAATTTTAAAACTTAATTTTAATTTGTAGTTTTAATTATTTTTTATTATACTGTAATTAAATCAAAAAATAATCATGAGGCCTACGATGGTCTTGCAATACGGTTATCCGAGTTAAAGTACGGGTCTCGACCGATTGACATAAGCACCTTGTAACAATTTAAATGTGTTTTATTTACAAAAACATCTTAGACCTGCGTAGCTGATTAGAACCACTATTTGGGAACATAAATAGAGCTACAGAAAAATTACATAAAAAATAATAATAATAATTTGGATGAACAATACTAGCTTTTTAAAATGTAAAAATGATTTAAATAATATTTATTCTTAGGAATGACAACTAACTGTTGTTAGCTTTTATGAATTGGAATTTAACAGATGCGTTATTCTGATTATTCGCTCTTGCATTGATATAATTACATTTTAATAAAATAATTTTTCGAGTCCTACAGAACTCCTCATCTGGGCAAACAATTTTTTATTTTAATAGATGTTATATCTATACGCAATAAGTCAAAACAGTTTCATGAACAGCATTGCAATTAATCTGTTGATAAAGATGTTACATTTTGAATAAATACTTTTACTCTACATAATATTGATCTGAGTCTATTCGAATATACATATTAATTAATTAATTAATTAATATACATAATAATTAATCTAATAGTCTTATAAGAAAATTCTAACAAAATATCAAATTCAAATATATCAATTTGTATAAATTTTGTATAGATACTATAATTTGCTTAATTCTATAATATCAAAAAAATTATCACACAAGCCTTCATTTACTGGTCATTGTTAAAACAAAATTATATAAAATATATAGCTACAAGTATAGCATGATTAAAAATATGTATTTGAAAATAATATACAGTTTTGATTATTATAATAAAATTAATGTATTATAATTTGTTTACATTAGTAAAAAATATACACAATATATTACTGGGGGTGGCTCAATAATTAATCCCCGGCCCAAGGAGCCATGAACAGAATGTATGCATATGCTGTGATTCACTTTTGTGTATTCATGTGTTTAATAAGTTAATATTAATTATTAATTATTAATATTAACTGGAACTTTAATACAATTAATACATAATAATGATTATTACTTATAAAGTATTTATATTACATGAACTATATAATATAAAATTAATAATTGTAATAAATAAATTTAACTAAATAAATTTACAAAAGTTTATAAAAAATAAACATACAAAAAGAAATTCGAGATGTATATTGAGTCTTCATCCAATCTAAATAAACTAATGAACTGCTTCTTATTCACTTGTATAAGTATTAACGTTCTGTAATACATAAATGTATTTATATTACGAATGTATAAATAATACATATCTTATAAGTATATCTGTGATTTTTCTTTTATTGTTACTACTATTAATGAATATTTAGTACACTATTTTTTACAGAGGCTATAAAAACAATACGATTACACAGATATACTTATATTTGAAAGAAATGAACGAGCCCTAATCATGCTCGTTCCGCATTAATTACCCCTCCGTTAATTTGTTATAAAATATAATAAAAATATATACTTTGACAGTTATCTTTTTCTCCCATGAATTTATAATATGAATTATTAAAGCTTATACTTTAATATATTTATATTTTAATTAACACTTTGTGGGTTAGCTGTACCAGTAGAATATATCAACTACATGACCTACATATCCTGCCATGAACTGGCATGACATTAGCGCTAAGCGCGTGTTTTTGCATGATCCTAATATACCTATTTTCTGTCCTTCAAATCAGTCCACTCTAACACCAGATTATACTGTAACGGGTAACAATTCTATCTGGGAGATAGAATTGAGAAAGCCTATTGCGTGCAATTCTCAGCAGTGCACGCCACTTGCTATCCGTTTTAATGTAATATACCTGTTTATATATCCTTGTTTATATTGGTTATCTTATATTATTTTTAATATTTTAAAAATATTATACATATAAACTTTTTGAACAAACAATTTAAAAAAATAACAACTATCTTATTAGATAACCTTATAAAAATACAATAATATACAATAAGATAACAACATTATATATATATATATATATATATATATATATATATATATATATAGTTATAGAATTCTTATTAAAGTATCTTCCGATTTTGCCATCATTTTTTTATTGAATGTGTATAAAATCATTCTTTGTCGTATTAAATTTATACGATTTGAACTGCTATGGATTTTTTTGTTATAATTTTATAATATTTTGTAAATCAAGGATAAAAATAAAAACTTAAGGGACATATCAATGTAAGATTTATGCTAATGAATAAAAAGTTATAAAAAATTATATTTCAAGATATTATATGTTTGACAGGATGGAAATAATTACAATTGAAAAAATTAGTGTAAATGAATGACAAAATTCAAAATAGCTCTTAAATACAGTTTCAGTTGAAAATGAAAAAAACAAAGGGCCATTTAAATAAAAAAAATTATATAATCATTTTTTATCATATTAAATAGATTTTTCATGTATTGGTGAATATTTGATTTCCGGTGAGGTGTCACTCTCCTTGCAAGTGCAACATTATTTTATTATATTCTGATAAATAAAAACCAATAAAGTGTAATGTATTAATACAAATAAATGTACAAAACTTTATTGGAAACACTTTTATGATTTTAAAAGTACTGATTTTATTTCTGTTCGATCCAGTTAATGAAAGAGGATACTTTTGTGCTTATAGTTGGTGCTTCATATTTACCAGAGGGAACTAACCACCAGGATATGATACCAATTACTTGTTCCCGTCCATTTTCATAACGAATTATTGGAGCGCCAGAATCATCCTGTAATGCTGTTGAATATATTATGTTTATAATATCTATACAGCATAATAACTTTTAAGAAATCTATACTGATAATATTAATTTTCTTCTAAATATGATTAAATTTTATTCTTCTAGTAGTAATTCGAGTACTTAGTCTCAAACCTAAATATTCAAATTTTTTCTATTTAAAAATGTGATATGAGGTGATCACATAGTATATGTTATCATTCTGACGTCCCGCCTAATAATTAAATTTAATAATAACGCGAACGACACTCCGGTTCTATGCGCGATTATGTTTTTCCATGGAAGACCGGCGAATTTTGCCCCTATTTGTGGCCTCGTCTTTACGACCAAAATCCAGGCATGTAGCGGCGGTGTATACACGAATTACGCGAGGCAAATCATATGAGAATGAAACGAAGCCGATATATTTTTATACGAATTTGGAGTGCAAGGAGTAGGTCGGCTTACTTGGTCAGGATTATACATTAGTAAAATCCCACTGCTTCGCTCGCCCCGTCAGGGTCTATATTTATTTTTTATAATATTAAATAAGAATATTGACAGAGTTACTGGTAAGAAATGAATATGCGGATGCACAATTTCACTGCCTAGTTCTTTCCTCCACGGAAAACGGAAGATTAATGAGTCGCCATAACCTTATTCAACAGAACGGCTTGATGGATCGAGATTCTGCGTGAGTACATATATGGAGTGGTTTACAAGGAAGGATTATGTGGATGCACAACTTTACTGCGCAAATTCTGCACAAGTTAGAATGATTATTGGGAAATAACAGGGTAGCTTACAGGAAAGAATTATGCAGGTGCACAATTCCTCCGCATAGCTCTCTGTTATTCATCAGATAGGTAAGAAACGTGTATTAATTGGAAAATAAATATTTTTATTGATTTACTTTTATTTTCGCTTTGGCAGTACAATGCAATCATTGAAAATCATAAACTAATCCTACTACTAACCGCGAAAAAGAAGAAAAAAAATGTTAAGAATTAAAAATAGCTTAAAATCGAAAGTAATCTAAACCAAAAGCCGAGAGGCAAATAAAAAAAGAAAAAAGTAAAAAAATTTTTAAAGTCCAAAAAAGGTAAAAATTTTAAAGTCCAAAAAAAGCAAAAATTTTCTACGTACGAAAAGTAGAAAAATTTGTAAGTCCAAAAGTAGAAAAAAAATTGTAAGTCAGCAAGAACGCGGACATCCAAACAATTAGGAATGAAAATCGGTAGTGAACTCTCGTCCTTAGGCCACTCGTTCGCCCTTGGTCCTATCTTATGGTAAATCCTCAAAAAATTGCGCTCAGAGTGGAAGAAAACCAAAGAGGGAGAGATTTGTTTTTCTAACAACGTATTTTACTTATAACTAATATGATAATGACTACTAGAAGCCAATATATGACTAGTTTAAAATTTATTTATTGATAATAAGAATATAATTATTCTATATCTATTCTATGCAATATTCTTTAGTAATAAATTTTAATATACCAGGGTGGTTTGATAAGTCCGTGACTTCTAAATGAAAAAACAATTTATTTAAACAATTTTTTTTATTTTTCAATAAAGTCCCCTTCCAACTCGATACATTTATTCCAGCGGTATTCAATCTTTTATAAGCCTTCAAAAAAGTAACGTTTGTCGAAATCCTCAAAATAATAATTTGTGGCAGTGATAATCTCTTCATTCGATGAAAATCTTTTACCACCAAGCCAAGTTTTCATGTTTGAAATAGAAAATAATCGGACGTTGCTAAATCTGGAGAACAAGGTGGGTGAGGAAGTAATTCGTAACGTAATTCTGCTAATTTGACTGTTGCTATAGCACTCGTGTAAGCTGGTGCGTTGTCGTGGTGGAAGAGCACTTTTTTCTTCACCAGATGGAGCCGCTTTTCCTTCACTATGGCTTCAAATCTATCCAATAATGAAGCATCATACTGTCCTGTAATTATTTTGCCCTTCTGTAGATAATCGATTAGTATTATACCCCGTGAATCCCAAAAAACTGTGGCCATGACCTTACCGGCTGATTGAACAGTTTTTGCTTTTTTCGGTGCAGGTTTTCCATGTTCAGTCCACATTTGTGACCTCCGTTTCGTTTCTGGCGTATAGTGATGAATTCATGTTTCGACAACAGTAACATAACGGCGCAAAAATTCGGTTTGATTACGCTGAAACATGTCCAAACATTGTTTAGATTCAACAATGCATGACCGTTAATTGTCGACTGTGAGCAAACGCCGCACCCATCTTACAGATAGTTTTCTCATATTCAAAATTTTATGCAAAATGTGAAAAATTCCTACAGTGTTACTAATCTCGCGTATCTTTAATTGACGATCTTCGAGTATCATATCATGGATTTTATTGGCCATATCTTGATTAGTCATCTCTTTTGGGCGGCCAGAACGCTCAGCATCACTTGTATTCATTCTATCACAACGAAATTCAGTAAACCATTTATAAACAATTCCATGTGATTGAGCAGAGTCCTTATAATATTTTTAAGTTTTTCTTCAGTTTCCTTAATTATTTTTCCACGCAGAAAGTGATGTTCAATAACCACTCGAAATTCGTTTTTTTCCATGCTTTTGTAAAAACAATGAAACACTAAATTCAAATGACTATCAAAAATTTTCTAACCAACGTATTGACTTGAAACTATATTACTTGAACTATACCTACTTGTATGAGGTGATAGTCTCTTAGACTAGTAAAATATTTACGATAACAGCGCTACCTTTTGAGAAGTTACGGACTTATCAAACGCCCCTCGCATATACGAACTAGTGACTTAAAATCTAACTTAATTATTAATCTTATGGATAAACTATTTTTACATTACATTATATTAATTGTTTAATCTAATTATTCAGAACTAAGTTGTTCTCGCCAATTATTATATATATATATATATATATATATATATATATATATATATATACACGCTGTAACATATACAGATTATCCTATCCTGTACATGATAATAACTAATACTAATAGGGGCAACAGAGGGAAGAAAGGGAAAGAGAGAGAGAGAGACAGAGAGAGGGAGGATTAGGTATACGATATTATATTGTAATTAGATATAATATAATATTATTATTAACGATTTTTTTGCCTGGTTATCAAGTTGTCTAAAATAATTCATATTATTTATTTACCTTTTCGGCTAACTAAATTTTAAAATATACATATTCGCGCGAGTGCTGGTTGCATTGAGATCACTAAATTTGTCCAAGTGATTTTATCCTAATTAGAAGTAATTCCCCATTTTTTAATCGAGATTCTCTATTTGGTATAACGCCAACAAAGCTTAATTAGTGAGAAAAGGAAGAAGAATGCTGTATTCGACGTTGCACTGATTTATTTTCGGCGTCGACTATCTCAAGGTTAGTGTTTAGAACTTCTAAAATAAAAACTTCCTATTCACGCGATTTATTTCATTTCTTTCATAGTAATAATTAAAATGTAAGAATGACGTATATGTACGAGGGTTAGAATTGTGTGGATTTCCTATATATGTATAGGAAAGAGTACTAACTCCGAAAAAGATATATTAGATAGGTCGCGGTACGCGTATATATTCTGCGGAGGGAGCGCCTTCCCATTTGTCAGTCAGGTGGCATTCCAATACTCAATTCTTTACACCACTCGATTATTCCTTCTCCCTCGTATTCCTGTGTATAGAGCGTGTGTTAGATGAACGCGGGTACAATATGGGTAGGGTTAGAATATATAATCTATTATAATTATTTACGAACAATAAATTATTTATTTTTATATTAAAATTTGTTTTAAAAGTTGTTTATTATTTTTTATATACGACGGTGATCCCAGAAGTACCTGGCCCAACAAATAAAACTCAAAAATTTTGGAAAAAAATATATTTATTTTTCAAGATAATCTCCTTTCAGCTATATACACTTTTCCCAGCCATGTTTAATGAGTTCGATACTCTTTATATAATAAAAATTGTCAAGCAAGAATTGTCATTTTTTCAAGTCTGGGGACAGAAATTAATCAGAGCGAGCTAAATCTGGCGAATAGGGTGCATGAGGTAGCAATTAAAACTTTAATTGATTGATTTTGGCGTGGTTTTTTTTTAATTTTTTTCGAGCTCGTGCAGTACCTTGATGGAACAACACTTTCTTCTTAGCCAAATGCGGCCGTTTTCGCTTGATTATTTCGCTCAAATATTGCAATAAGATCGCATAATATTCACCGTTGATAGTTTTTGAAGTAAGAAGTAAACAGCCGCGGATTTGCTTTTTCAAGATAGTCAATGAAAATTATCGCACACACATCCCAAAAAACCGACACCATAACTTTACCTGCAGATGGAACGGTCTTTGCCCTTTTTTGGAGCCGGTTCTTCTTTTTGAATCCATTGTTTTGGTTGTTCTTTTATTTCGGGTCTGAAGTGATAGACCCATGTTTCATGGTGTCGAAACGGCACAAAAATTCGGCTTTATTTTTGTGAAACATTGCCAAACACTCAATTAAAACATGTTCACGACGCTGTTTTAGTTCCATTGTGAGCAATCGCGGCACATATCTTGCGCACAGCATTGTCATCTCTAAATTTTCAGTTAATATGCGATGTATTGGACTTTTTGAAATGCATAACATATCTGCTACCTCGCGCATTTTCAGTCGACGATCATCCAGTACCGCTTTGTGAATTTTCTTGAACATTTCTGGAGTCATCGTCTCGTTTGGTAGACCACTGCGATGCTCGTCTTGGCAGCTCGTACGGCCTCGTTTAAACTCTGCTACCCAATATTTTACTGTTGCAAACGAAGGAGCAGTCTCACCCAGAATAGAGTCTAGTTCAGCTTTTATATTGGTTGGGCTTAGGCCTTTCAAATAAAAGTATTGTATGACATAATGATGTCCAATTTTTTCCATGTTTACAAATTCACTGAAAACGTTCACTATTGACGGCTGTCAAACAAATATTAAGAATCATGGCGTCTTCAAAATTGAGACATATGCTTTATAGATTATGTACTTTCTAATACAGTGGTATTTTCTGAGCAACTACCGACACCTCTAGGTCAGGCCAGGTACTTGTGAGTCCACCCTCGTAGATCCCTTTTGATGATCCGTCGGTTTCCCTCCTTTTCTTTTTAGGAATTTTCCTTATTAAGATAATTGATCTAAGAAAAAAGACTAAAGAACAAAATTAACCTAACCCGATGAGAGATCCTTCTCCTTTGTTACCGGGGACTCAATACCGGGTGGACATTTAATTATTAAAACAATGATTTCAGGGGCGTATACCCTATAGTATCTAACAACACCGTTACAATATATATATATATATATATATATATATATATATATATGTCTAGATATATACACATATATTAATAAATAATTTATATAAAATTAAAAAGGATGAGTTTAATTTATTTGGAAGAGAGACCTTCGTAGAAATTACTCCTCTCCTACGTTTTCACAGGAGAAGAAGTAAACAGCCGCGGATCCATATACAGTCCGCCGGCGCTTGCTGGAAGGTGAAATGGTGTCCAACTACTTCTCGACAATATTTTTTTATTATACAAGATAAACCTTTTTCAGTTTTTGTAAATGCATTTAATTTGTGCGTTTAATCTCTTTTTAATTTCCATGTTCATTCATTTAGGTTTTTTAATAAATTAATGATGATTTAACCCACCAGCGGCAAATAGGAAACCTTCAGAGTGGAAGGGCTAGTCCGGCATGAGCACTTTTCTTAAGTTTCTATAATAATAATAAACACACAAAGATAAGATAAAGATTTTAATAGCTGACAGAATTTTGTTTAGTACGTCAATATATAATAATACAATTCAAAATGCCATTGCGGTGTGATAATAGCTACGAATACACACATGATATTTAAGATTAGGTGAATTTTTATTTTTGTCAAAAATATTTATTTATTCATCAATATTTATGTTGTACCAACAAATTTATCCCTCTCAGATGTAATACATTAGTGCCAGCGCTTTTTCCAATCTACAAAGTATATCTGATAATCACTTTGTGGTGATATCTTCAGAATCGTAGTAAAACGCCGTCCATTCATGGGCCTTTTCAATTTTACAAATAGGAAAAGTCACAAGTCACTTTCGCTCTTATAGGTAAATGAGTCAGTTCTTGTTGAACTGAACAAAAGAAAACTTTTTTGTGTTGCTCACACTGATCGTGAACGTTAATCGCGATCAATACAATTTTTTGATAATGGATCGTAATGAATAAAACACAAATTTTCATAAAATAACAGTAATAATTTAATCAATATAGAAAATTAATATATAGATGATAAAAAAACTGCCGAGTATAATGTATGTTAATATTAATGTTGAACGGACGAGTATAATAATACATCTGATCTGCTAATATAATTTTCAGTTAACATAATAGTTCCGTATTCCACGCGTGGGAGGAATTAAAACAAATATTTGGACGCAAACACTTCCTATTGGTCTATTGAATAGTATGCAGATATGCTAAATGAGGAGTCGAGATGGAAGGGGAGAGGCTTAGCATATTGGTGCTAGCATCGCTTGAAAGAGCGTGTTAGTTGAAATACGCGTGTTCGCACCTGTTCGGTATCATAAATTTAACAATGTATAAATCTTGGGGCTTCTCTGACATCCATGGACAAGCAATTCATATTTAATATAGAAGTAATTAACATGATTATGTGTGTAAAAGTTTTATTGTCTATTACAATCGACTTACTGCAAAAATAACGGAGATGTTAATAATTAGTAATAAGAGTTTAATTATATGCCGTGGTTCCAAAAACTTACTTTTTGAAGACCCTTCGTAAATTATTAAACTTTCTTACCATATATAGCCAAAACATTATTTTGCAAAAAGGAAATGATATTTTTTCTTTCTGTTTAGTACTGGTGATATTGACTAAATGTGTTTAAACAGATTTTATATGACGATAGTTGCGAAACTATGTATTAATAATATTTTTTTTTATATTTTCAATTAACTTTTATTTGTTATTTAATATTTTCATTTAAATACTTTTGGTTCTTTTCTTTTTGCATACGTATTTTTGTTTGTCATGCACGTCCCGACCAGTATAACATTGGCTCTACCTCGACTCTACCTACATTTACAGATTGCAAATGTCAGGGGCATCCATTGTCGATAGTTGCGCAAAAATGTCCTACGAATGATATATTAACAATATTCAAAATCTTTCCAGTCCAATAATTTGATTTAATTATTGATACAATTGTACTTTCCGTCGATAAGCAAGAAAAATTGTATAATTCCACATTCTGGCACTATGCCAGAATGTGGAATGCCTTGAAATGCGTGAATTGACATTCTCGGCTTCACCGCGGCCATAAATTCACGCACTCTTATGATATTCATCTTTCAGGACAAGGGTTGTAATAGACTATTTCAGAATTGATACTTCTATCAGATATGTTTCATATGTCTATATTATCGAGCTGACCAAAAACACCGATAATTGTGAATATATAAATCTATTATTGTTATATATGTATTTACAATTTAATGAAAATTTGAAAATTATAAAATAGTTTTTGTATAATTTTTCATTTAATATTTTTTGTTCTTGTCATGGAAGATGTATTGTTTTCATGATCTATAAAGATATTTTTCTCAAACAAACAGCAAAATGTATTAATAATTGTCTATCTTAAAATGAATAAATCTTGATAAAATCAAAATAATTGAATTTTCGCCATCTCAATGTCTTTACAGAATATCAGATTTTAAAAAATGAACAGCTCCTTCTGGATCACGATTGCATATATGAGGTGTGTTCAAATATTAAGGTGACGAAACACTTATAACTTTGTATGCCTCTCAGAAACAAACAAATAATAATAATAATAACGCTATAGAGCTAAAGTCGTGAATATATGATCGAGGCATCTGTATCAACACAAAATAAAAACAATCGATGATCGAATGGACGTAGTCTTCGGTATTTACAAAGTCATCTTATTTGAACACACCTCGTATATTCAGGGTGTCAAGAAAGGCTTACAAGATAGAACAGTCTAATTTGATAGAATCTTTCTTAAATAGATTACTAACTATATATAAAAGAATCGCCGTTTATCTCTAATTGACTAAAACAAAAATTTTTATTCAAGAGGAATAACACTAAGATACGAGATTTTAGATGATTGTCTCAAATACCTAAAAGTAATTGAATCCTTATAGTTACAAATGATTTTAGCAAACATATATTTAGAGTTCTATGTTTAAAAGCACAGGAGCAGAAGACAAAGTGGTTTTGTTAATGCACGGCTTCATGCTGCAAAATGAGTTAAAACTTGCCTTAAAATGTTTCAATGAGACGAACTACGCCATCCGCCGAAATTACGTGACTATTTTATTTGATGTCACATAACCTAGCTGACCATCACGTTCATTCTTCTGAAAAACTAAAAAATCGATTGTTAGCTAGCCTCAAAAGATATTTGATTTTTTTTGACGTGGAATTGATATACTGCCAAACACATGGGAAAAATAGCCTCTAATGATGACCAATACTATGAAAACAGTATTCTAAATCAGAAAAATAAACTTAGTTATTAAATAGTATTATATTAGTATTAAAGTATTAAATAAAACTGCTTTATTAAAAATAACTTTCTATTACATATTAAGTATTGATGAATCAGCTTTAAGAAGAATCAGCTTAAATTACTTCAATAGGATGATTTGATTTCAGATCTGCAAATCTGGGTTAAAATACAATATAACAATAATATTTCTGACTACGTTTTGAAGGCGTGGAATATATTAAATTTTATTATTATTATATATATTGTAACGAGCACCGATATATATATATATATATATATATATATATATATATATATATATATATATATATATATATATTGTTTGACTTTCTTTTTCATTATTTAAAAATCTTGATTATTAACTGGTTCTAGTGTTGTGTGAGTAGAGAATAGTTCGTTAAGATAAATCATCTCACTAGTTTACTGGTGAAGTATCGACTGTATTTTTATATTTTTGAAATACAGCTTGTCGAAAAGATCAACATATATCAATAGATGCATGGAAGATTACGGGCTCGCAATGGTTTAGAATTCTCACTAAGACGCATGTTATTGTTTTTTGCATTATAGTTCGATCGAACACGTAATTAAAATCAATCGACACCGGCTAGTTGCTATACGAGCAACTAGCTATGGGGAATAAAAGCCGAACTTAACGTATTTTAAAATTAAAAATTTTTATAATGGTCGTGCATCTATTCGCTTTGGTTGTGTGCGTAAACCTGGCAACCACATGTACACCTACCTTAGCTTACCAATAGTCAAGAGCTTGTGCGTATCGGCGCTGTAGCGTCACTTGTTCATGAGCACAAGCAGACTGAAACGAAGTGTCGCGATATAGATATCACCTTATATATTTTTGACATCTAACGGGTAATCAAACAATTCATATAAGTTCTCCGCCAAAATTTTATATTTATATTACTTATAATATTTCTCATAATTTTTTTTTATATAATATAACTTCGTTTCAATCAAATAAATATTAGATGGCACGTGCATTTTAATTAATGAAATTAAAGTAGTTAGGTAATTTTATATTTAAATATAATTATTTTTAAATTAATAAATAAATATTTATTAATTTTATAATTATAAATTTTTTTATTTAATAATATTTATTTCGATAATAATTTCCTTATTCCTTATATATAAAAAAAATATAATTAAATTATTAATATTTATGTGATTATCAGCCGATGCTAAAAAGAGAATTTTCTTTTATAAATAATTTATTAATAAAATATTGAATTTAATTAAATTAAAATTTTTATAAAATAAACTGCCAAGGGTAAAATTGAAGGCCGAGTAGTAAGCATAATTTCTTTCTGAGAGAAATAATAGAAGACGAAGGAATATAAAGATAATAATAAAAATAAATAAAATTTATAATAATTTTACAATTATCTATAAATAAAAATAAACTTATTAATCTCTTCCGGTTAAGGTAAGTCAGACCTTGGCGATGGTAAGCATTTAAATAATCATTATCTATATCCATAGTAACAGGACTTAGATATATTAGAAGAAATATATTAGAAGAAATACACCAAGGTCGTATAGGACTTAGGTATATTAGAAAAAATACACCAAGGTCGTATTTAGTACTTTGGGGTGCATTGATCAGTTTCCGACCTGACCAAGAAAAACAACGTTTTTAAGAATTTTTTTTTATTTCTCAACATAATCTCCTCCAAGGTTGATACATTTCTCATAGCGGTGTTCTACTCTAGTAATGTCAGCTCTATAGACTGATTCGTCAAGCTCCACAAAATACCCATTTACAGCTTCGATTTCTTCTTCATTGTCCACAAATCTCTTACCGCCAAGCTATTTTTTGAGATTAGGAAACAGATAATAGTCACTCAGGGCTAGGTCTGGAGAGAAGGGAGGGTGCTGCATTAATTCAAACTTTAGATCGTTGATTTTAGCCATCACAACGATTGATGTGTGCGCTAGTGTGTTATAGTGATGAAACAAGATTTTTTTCTTCGCCAGATGAGGTCGTTTAATTTTCATTTCGTGGCTCAAATGTTGCAATAAATCTAAGTAGTATTGACCAGCGATAGTTTTACTCTTTTCAAGGTAATTAATGTATATAATACCTCTTGCATCCCAAAAAACAGTAGCCATAACCTTGTTCGCCAAAAAACTTGTTTTTGCCTTCTTTGGAGTTGGTTCCTCTGGTAAAATCCACTATTTAGACTGTTGTTTGGTTTCAGGAGTGTAGTGGTGGATCCAAGTTTCATCAACGGTTACGAATCGATCCCAAAATTCGCTTGGATTACGCTTATACAACGCCAAATTGGCGGTAGAAATGTTCCTTCGATCAATTTTTGATCGACTGTTAGCAAACGCGGCACTCATCTTGCACAGAGCTTTTCCATATACAAATGTTGGTGCAAAATGTTTTGTACACGTTCATATGACATCTTATAGGTCTCAGCTATCTCACGCACTTTTAATTTTTGGTTTTTCAGCACTATTTGATGGATTTTTTCGATCATATCTGGAGTTGTGACCTCAATGGGGCGTCCTGAGCGAGGCTTATCGCACGACCCTTTTTAAACTCGGAAACCCACTGCTTAACGGTTGACTATGATGGGAAGGATGTTCCTAGTGTTGAGTCCATCTCTTCTTTAATTTCCTTCGGCGTTAACCTCTTCAAATAAAAGTATTTGATGACAGCACGATTTTCCAGCTTTTCCATTTTAACGAAAAACACAGAGGCGTCTTGTTCAGTGTGCTTTCGAATCTAAGCTAACATGACGATCGGACTGAAACTATAGCTACAAGCTATCTAAGTATGATACTATAGAACGCCATCTCAAGATCTAGTGGCGCCATCTCTTGGTTAGGCCGGAAACTCATCAATCCACTCTCGTATATATAATGAATATATATATGTATATATAGATATATATGAATAATAAATATATAGATATACTATATGTATATATTCACTTTATAAATAAAGAATTTTTCTGAGACTTATGCTTGCCTTTTTGATGAAATAATATTTGCAATTATGTTATTTTTTAATTAAAAATAAATTAATTAAAAAACAAGTCACGGTCGACAGTAGAAAAAATTTAAAAAAGCCACACATTCTTTTACAATACTTGATGAAATAATCGTTTATGTGATTAAACAAAAATAAAATATCATAGAACTATTGAATGTAATGTATCGAGACAAACGGTGTTCAACTGAATGAACTAATGTAAACAATGGTATGTAACAATGTAAACTGAATGAAAATAAACACATTCATGTATCATGGTACTGGAAACTTCAGATCGATTCTATTTACAAAAATCTTCTTCAGAAGCCTCTTGAAATTAGCATGTGATTTCAATAATTATAATAAATATAATAAATAAAGTTGAATAATTATAAATAAGATTAAAACAAGTTCGAATGCAAATTAAATTAAAACAATTTGCTTATGATACTCACATGACATGCAGTAATGGATTTTCTGGCTGTATTGATGCATATTTGTGAACTGTCTAGTCTCCTGTCAAGTGAATTCTCGTCAACAACATATTAGCACATAACATTAAACAATGTTTCTACGACACCCGTTTTTGCAACCTTAGGTCGTACATATGGAATCAAGTAATTTCCATCTTGACCCCATCCAACCATCATCAGACGACCGTTATAATAATATCCTCTTGGAGGTAAGAGTGCTGATTGAACATAATAATTCATTCTGATTCATTCATTTGTCTTCAATAGTCCAAGGTTATTTTGGCCAAATTTACTAAAAATTAATTGTCTCTATATGCAATGAAAAAAATTTCATACAAAAGTAAACATACTTTGCTATTACTTATACCAGTCTCTTTTGGTCTGTATCTTAAAAGGTAGAAGACTATACATAGAAATACAATAATATAGTATGAATATAACAATTGACTGTACATGCTTCGCTTCTCATTATTTTTTAGCCTTTCGGTTGTATAAAAATATTCTTAGTTTAATGATATTATTTATAAATTTTGTACTTAAAGAAGTAATTTGAAAATCATCTTTGTAACAAAGAAAAATAGCCATTTTCAGTTATCTTTTTGTACTACTGAGTAGTTTTCTGTTGCTTAACAAAAATTACTTATGAGTCTCTATCAGGTTTTTCATAGCAACCAACGCACGCGGCATCTAAAAGTCGGACTTTCAGCATCGGTGTATCTTTACTCATATAATTAACAAACATAGTTATTGCTTTCTCGTTGGGTACTTGTCGAAGGAATTTTCTTGAAAGTTGCAAGTTTTTATTTATGAATGAAATAAGACTAACTTTGTATACTTCTCATGAGGAACTTTCTCAACAATATCGTACATTGCTACACCACAAGTATTCCTAAAATTAGCCAGATGGCCAGCATGAATGCCTACTATACCAAAGTTTGGGAATTCACGAATTGCGTCTGCTGTAGTAAGAATCCATGACGAATGAATAATTACACCTCCAGCTTGATGCACAAATGATAAAAAAGGTGGACTACCCCAAGCGATGATGACAAAGGACTTAAATTCTCCTATAAAAGTATCTTGACCATTCATTATATGAGCATTGAAAGCAAGCACATTACTAGCTGAAGCATTAGATTATGAGTTGACAATTAAAATTGTACTTATGTAGATTATTGGAATTAAATTAATAAATATCACTATCGATCTTACAGTCTTTATACTATAATATATTATATTAAGATAATGACAGTAAAACTGTCAAAATGGAACATCCATGGCCAAAAGGTATTGCTGTGCATTGGGTGAGACTAATAAGGTGTGTTGTACTACGAGCTGCTAAAACCGAATGAAACCGTCAATGCCGAGGTATACAAACGCCAACTGAATGATTTGCAATAAAAATTAATTGAACATAGATCAGAGATTGAGGCGAATAGGCGCAAAGTCATTCTCTTGCATTGCAACGAACGGCCACATGTTGCGAACGCCGTCAAAAACACCCTGTTGGAGCTTGAGTGGGAAGTTTTGCCGCACCCTGCGTACTCGATAGACATAGCGCCTTCTGATTACCACCTTCGAAGATGGAAACAAGTAGTAGAAAATCGCGGAAAATATTTTGATTAAGCTAACGTTTATCCATTTTCCATCAGAAATGTGCTTTATCCGTTCAAAACGTCGGAAACTAAGTTCGCCTCCTAATATATTACCGACCAATACCTGTTGATAAGACCTGCGGCTTCGACCAACTAGTCGGTATGGACGTTGATTACGCAGTTCGTCCTTCAGAGTTTTCAGCCCACTTCTGCACCATGCATTCACAATCCATACAAAAATGCAGGGTTCCTCTTCACATTCATACAATTATATTATTTTCATCTTCCCTTCTTTTCTTATATTCATAGGTTCTTTCTTCTCATTATTAAAAGACCCACCTCCTTAAGCGTATGAACCTTATGCGAAGATATTAAAGTTCACAATTTGAAGGTAGATTTTGGAGTGTTATCTGCAACCGATTCAGTAGAGTCAATTAATATTTATATCTCCCTGACCATGCCAACAGACAGCTTGATTGATGTCTTGAATAATGTCTTAGGTTGCGATGAAAATGGAAGGTATAAAAGTGCATCCTAGCGCTCAGTAGCAGCAATATAGGAAGCTGCTGAGATTACATTGCAAGAGAAATTGCTCAAAATAAGCATTATTTTGTAAAAAATTACGGAAAAGACTAGTGTAGAGAAAAAGGTTTAACAATTATAAAAATTGGAATAAATGAAATCATTGAATGTACGGAAATTGAGCAGTATGAGCTGAAGAGAATGGTATTGCTCCCATGTGCTCATAAAAACAAGAAATAATGTGAAAAGCAGAAGACATTCTGTAACAAGTAAAAAGGGACAGTCTGGCCACAACTCTCGTAAAGGTTGGAACAAAAATCGGCTAGTCGTAACGAAAGACTAGGTGACGGTAAGCTTTAAAATGAACAATTAGCAAAAGACAGAACAGACAATAAGTATACGAGAAGAGACACAAAAGGTTTATACATGTTCACAAAGTCGGCGATTTGAGGGCTCAAACTAAGAACCAGGACAAGCGACTATGATAAAATCTACGAAGGGGTTTTTGATTACAGGTGCGATTAAGATCATACGATAAATATTGGACCCTAGCCAGAATAAGACGAAGGTGAAAACTATATTGGTCTTGGACAGATAGCAACCTCATCTCTTCTAGACTAACTTGAAAACAATGCATAGCGGTACGTCAATTTGATTCCAAAAAAGCGACCGTTCTGTTTAAAGAGGGACGAACTACAATCGGATAAGTCATATGTCCGATGAGAACTAAGGTACATGCCCCAAGCTGTTATAGATGTCTCGAATTTACATATCTTAAAAAGTTTGTACAGCACATACAGAACTGAAAACAAAAGTCACAATTTTATGACAATACTTGAAGGCAATTTAAAAGAGAAAAAGAGAGAGCGAGAGAGAGGCAGAAAGAGAGAAAGAGAGAGAGAGAGAGAGAGAGGGAGAGAGATAGGAAAGTTGTATATAATATTGATCTCTCTTTTTCACCGTCAAAAAATTTTCCTCATCTTTTTAGCAAGATATGTTGTCTGCGGTCTATAGATTGTGAATTGAAACTCCGCTTCTCCCTATTATCATATATTATCATATACGATGCTCGCTCTGTCACCACAGATATATTGTAGCAATCAAAATCATATAAACTAGTGGAAATTAAGAATACTGACGTATGCTACATGATATTATCAGAGCAGAACAAACCCGAAATATTTATTTTTATTTTTATAGTATAATTATACATAATTATTCACGTCCATATTATCATAAGTCTAGTAACGTTATCTGGTGTTATCGCTCCAATTGTTCTTCAAGTCTCGATCGTAAACCATTCCAAGGGCGCAGTCATTTTGATAAAGTCACAGTCTTCATCCTGCAGAGGTATTTAGGAAAGTACCCATGAGTGGATAGAAATTGTTTCAGGTAGAAATCCATCTCACCGTGTCGGGAGCCAAGATAGAACCTTACGCAACCCGACGGAACGAAAAAGTATCGAATAACAGGAGATTAGATACTCTTTCGTTCCGTCGAGTGTTTCATAGCTCAAGTTTCAATCACATTATTATTATTATTTTTATTTCAGATTAGTATACGGGCGTGATTTTAAACAAGGACAGTCTGACTGTCATGATAATTTTCAATTAATTATATATTGATATGTATTAGTATTGATATATATATATATATATGTGTGTGTGTGTGTGTGTGTGTGTGTGTGTGTGTATGTGTGTACGGGTATGTATGCGTATGTGTGTATATATCCATATACGAATATATATTCATATAGGTTTTTTTTATGCTATTTAACGTCGCTCTATTTATGCTTCCATATATCGGTGCTAATCAGCAACGGAGGTCTACGATTTGTTTGTAAACAAAGCACATGTAAATTATTACAGCAGTGCCTGTGTTCATCGGTCGAGACCGGGATTTGAACTAGGATTACCGAGTTACTAGTCCTTCGCTCCAGCGATCGAGCCATCGTAGGCCTATAGGTTTATATTATATATTTATTTATATCATATAGGTTTATATTATATTTCAAAAGGAAAATAAAAGGAATATAATTGAAATAATATAATAATTCATAATGATTTATATTAATAATACTAAATATAATTATTGTCATCCTCGTTACGAATTCTTATTATTGTTAACTAATAATCGAAAGAGTTGTTTAATGAAAATCTAAGAACCTCATATAAATAAGCAACCTATTTAGTTTTACATTACGATTATGAATAATTATTTTACATAATTACTATTTTCAAACAATTACAAATTTTAAGCTTGTAATCGTTAAAAATTAGATGAATCAATTAATAATTATACGAATCTAAATTACTAAACAAATAACTACGAAACTAATAAAAATATATTTAAAATACTTAAACAATATATGTTAACTAACTTATGACTATAATTATATAAAAGTATCGTAATTATAATTGAAAATACTATTCGAAATAAATATTTAAACAAATATATATAAACGCATATAAACTAAGTTAATATTAAACATTGTAAAACATGAGTATGTTATAAATAAATACTGTAACTTCCTTGATTTTTAAGATATAATTACGATTCAAAAACATAAATTAACAATATTGTTCAACGAACAAAATTAACTATATAACATACTCATGATAAATATGCGAATATGTTTTTTATCATATAGCAGAAAATCGAACTAGAATGCTAATGGGTATGAGCTCGCGCTGTACTCGTCCCCCACATGCTTCAGAAAAGTTGTTATTCCTCCCCCACCGCTGCAAGGCTTGCATAGGGCTAATGCAACTACATTTTTTAGGGAGGGTAAGCAGACGATATATAATGAGTCTATTGCTTAAAATTATGTTCTACAACTTTTCCATCAGCGCAATGTTAGATTTTTCATATATAAGGAGATGGTAAAAGGCGACCAGCATCTCAGTTTCGGGGTCCCTCCTGAGAACCGTACCCCTCCCCTCTGGAACGTACTCGGTATGTTGAGCAGAACGCTATTACAGCGACATACCATCATCTAGTGCATTTGAAACAATGCGACTCCGCGTACCTTTTCGTATCATTCGTGGTATATTGGAAAACTGCCTTAGGCTGTACGCCAGTATACGTCTGTGCGGAGGGCCCAAGTAATTGACAAGGCGTCTTGAACGGTCTGTCAGTTCGGCGTTGCGATCCTTCGCATTCCCTTAGTATACTAAACGTCGGGCTGAGCGCGCTCAGCGGTAAACCGACGTATATAGTAGAGACGATTACCGCCAGTTCGGTCCGCATTTTATAATAGTAAAATACATTTGCTCTAATAGTTAAAGTCGAATAAACTTGGAAAAGTGAGTATTATTGTTTATATTATTGATAATTAATTCTCTGCTCGAGTGTTCGGGGTGTTTATGGTATGATTGGACTCTGGGTAAGATACTTACCAGAATCTAGGCGTTTACGCGGTAAGATACGAGTATCACTCCTGACAGAATTCAATCATTTTGGTCCCTACGCTCCGATCTTGGTTATGAATTTTGAAAGGTAAATTCGATGTGTGGTCGTAAACTTAATTCGCGTCGCGAATATCACTTATCTAACTCTATCCCTGCTAGTTCACGAGAGTAGGCTAAAAGTTGGTATTTAAGGTTGCCGGTTATGCAAGAGAAATGGGCATACCGCAGACAATTGTAATAACAAAAAGGCTGTAGTTATTGCAAGAACAGAGGACACAGGATCCTAGAATGCCGAAAGCGGCAACACAATCAAACTAGTAGATTGGGAAACGATCGAGTTATTTCGCCGTCGAGCGCACAGCAGCTCAATAGAGGAAGAAATCGAAGAATCGCTACCGCTATAAATAGAAAAACAACTGATAGAACTTACCGTTTGGGTAATCAGGTTACTTGATTTATGATTGACTGGGGTTCGCATGGAAATATCGTAAAAATAAGCAGGTTTCCTCACCAATTTGAATGGTCGCGCATTATTGAGCTTAATTAATCAAAAAAACGTATTTATAATAGATACCGGGTCGGAAGAAAATATTATAAGGGAATTCTGCGTCCCCGACAATATTAATATAATTCGAAACGAAATAGTTTATTTAAAAGATATTACAGGTGATTCTGTCCCTACTCAGGAAAGGTAATAATTGAGATATTAGGGAAACCAACAGAATTTTAAGTTGTATCAAACAACCATGATATACTTACTTGATATGAAAGTAAGTAATTATTGATTTCGGTTATCAAATAATTAAAATTGACAGAGGCCGCATCACTGGTAACACTAACCCCAACAGCTAGGGCAACGGAGACTGACGACGAAGAGGAGCTCGAGGAGCATAGTTTAATCTTCGAAAATGTTAAACATATTGATGAAAGAGAATACTTTAAGTGTACTTTTGTCGACTGTTTATATACAAATTAAGAAATCTTTTTTCATTGGTCTTACAGAAAATAATTTTAAAAAAAATTCTTCTTGTAAGACCAATGAAAAAAAATATTAATTAAGATAAAACAAAATATTTATCACACGACCTCGATTATGAATGCTATAATATTAAAGCATTATTCTGTATTACAGATAGACAATCAAAAATTTTGAACAATTTCCCTTTAATTAATTTAGACCCAACCGAAAGGGAGCAGGCCGAGAGATTAATAAAGGAAAATTCAGATAGATTTTATATAGAAGGAGATTAATTAAAGAATAACTAATATAGTAGAACACAGAGATATTACATTGGACGATATTCCTAAGCACTAAGCAATATCCCGTTCCCCACGCATTGAAGGAAGAAATTGACAGGCAAGTTGCCGCTTTATTACACAAGGATATTATAAAACATTCTAAATGTCCGTATAATACGGGTCTATGGGTAGTACCGAAGAAATTTCAGGATAATACGCCAAAATGGCGTATTGTATTAAATTTTACGACCCTCAACTACCCGTTAACCAATATTGTAGAGATTTTAGACACAGTCGGTTCAGCAAAATACTATACGGTAATGGGCTATGTTTCAGGATTCCATACATTCCAATGCATCCGAAGGACATGCACGAAACAGCCTTTTCTACGTTAAATGGGCACTATGAATTCATAAGAATGCCTTTTGGTCTTAGGAATGCTGGCGTAGAATATTAAAGAGCCATGAATTTTACCCTAGAAGGTTCAATCGGTAAAGGAGTATTTGTCTACGTAGACGGTATTATCATTTACTCTAAAACATTAGAAGAACATGGAAACATATTCGGTGCAGTAATGGAAAGGCTTAGGAAGGCTAACTAGAAACTGGAACCTAGTAAATGTAAAATATTACAGCCGATGATTTCGTATCTAGGTCACGTATTATCTGAGAAGGAACTACAACCCGATCCTAAGAAAATTGAAGCCGTAGAAACATTCTCAACGCCTAAAAATTTCAAAAATATCCGACAATTTTTGGATTTAGCCGGCTATTACAGAAAATGCATTAAAAACTTCGCAAAAATCAATAAACCGTTAACTAAACTTTTACAAAATAACGAACTGTTTAATTGGACAGAAGAAGTAAAAAAATCCTTTCAGACGCTTAAACAAGCCTTATGTACCACTCCCGTACTACAATTTCCAGATATGAATAAACCATTTATGGTATGTGATATTACTAGTATTCGATAGGCGGAGTCCTATCACAAGGTGAAATAGGACAAGATCGGCCTGTTGCGTATACGCCTTGAGTATTAAGAGACCCAGAGCTTCTTTATGATGTTTACGAGAAAGAAGCTTTAGCCATGATACGTACAGTACGTGCATTCCGATCGTATACGTTCGAAAAGAAATTTACAATTATTACGGATCACCAACCACTCGTTTGGTTTAAGAGAGCTGATCTGAATACGCGCGTTTTGAAATGGCGGTTTAGACTATTCCAATACGACTTCGACATAATATATATTGGGAAAACGTTAATGCCGATTCATAAGCTGAAAAGGAACAACTACGGAAAAGCAAAACAATGAAGCAATTATTATCTAATAAAAAAAAACAACATCGAAATAATAATGCATCAAATACCGGTTCTGATGAAGAAAGTTCATCTGTATACGAGAGTACCGCAAGTTTTTCCGAAGTGGAATCAGAAACCGAAGAACTTGGCCTTTCAAATCCTGTTTTCGATAGGAAAAGTATAGCATCAAATTATACCCAATACGGTAATATTATCGAAACTAAAGATACTATTCAACAATTATTTGAAGTAAATAATATATACGAAGTAAAATTAACTAACAAGAAATATTTGATTGCGTTATGTATAAGAACACAAACAGCGAAATCGCAGCTCACTATAAAGCAAAACATAACTAATACCTTCGAGAAATTAAAGAATTTTGCATACGACAAAAACCTTAAGGAAATAAGTATAGCTAAAAGCGATTATATAGAGAATTTATCTTGGGCTGAAGTCCTAGCACTGATTAAGTTGGTATTCGAAGGTAGTAACATTAAGATTATCATTTGTAAAGGTACTCTAAAATACGTTCCAGAAAACGAACGTAACGCAATTTTTTACGAAAACCACGACTCCCCCGTAGGAGGACACCGCGGAGTCTCTAAGACGTATAATAGAATTAAGCAAAACTACTTTTGGAAAGGTTTAAAACGAGACGTCCAGAGAAGAATACAGCAGTGAATAAATTGCCAATTGAGAAAGTTAATACGATTGAAAACGAAACAGTTCATGATAATTACGGACACTGCGGGCATCACATTCGAAAAACTAGCTCTAGATATCGTAGGACCCTTACCGAAAACATCACGCGGTAATGAATACGTACTAACTATGCAAGATCAATTATCGAAGTTTTTCATAGCCGTAGCACTTCCAAACACACAAGCATCAACTATCGCCCGCTTGTATTAAACGGTGCATTTGCATATTCGGTATGTCGAAGTTATTTTAACTGATCAATGTCGAAATTTTTTAACTCATTTAATGCAATGGGTAGCTAGATGATTTAGAATAAAAAAAATTAAAACTACCGCGTTCAACCCGCCATCTAATCTTTTGAAAGAACTCATCAATCGTTAAGCGAATATTTAAAATATTTAAAGTATACGAGTAAAGATTGCGACTAGGACTAATGGGAGGATGTAACTACATTAAATTATAACACGTGTGTCCAAGAAAGTACTAAACACGCCCCTTTCGAAGTAGAATTTGGGAGATTAGCGCGAGTCCCATCAAACGAAACATTAAGGGAATCCGATTTAATCACAACCTACCAACGTTATGTTAAAGATTTTGTCATTCGTTTGACCGGCATAAAAAAGTTAGCGTGCGATAATCTCGTCAGTTCAAAGCCTAATTCTAAAAAATACTAAGATAAAAATAATACCGAAAAACACTTTAAGGTAGGCAATGATGTATCTTTACTAAAGGGTGTAATAAACGCGAAATTCGGAGATTTGTTGGGTTGTCAAATATCTCCCTTCCGCCTGTTTGTCTTATAAATTTCGCGGCTATGTATAAAGCGCTACAGTGCTCGTATCTGGCAATACTATACATCATTTGAAAGATCTTGACATAACGTACAAAACGATGCTATGCGTGATTAGTTTGGATATTGTTTTCAAAAGTTATAGACGTGTAAACATGGAGTTCACTAACGCCGAAATTCGCACTATTTTAAAGTTTTCCTTCGTCAAAGGCAAATTCGCTAGAGAAACGTCCCGTGAGATTAATAATGTTTTGGGGGATGACATACTATCACTTCGAACTGCAGAGGAATGGTTTCGACGATTCAGAGCCGGTGAAAACGACAACATGGATAATCCAGCCGACGGAAGACCTGTGACGACGAATACCGATCAAATCATGGAATTTATCGAGTTAGACCGGCATGTGGCATCTCGTGATATCGCCCAGGAGTGAGAGTTAGTCATCAAACCATTTTAAACCATCTGCAGAAGATTGGATACAAAAAAAGCTTGATGTTTTGATGCCACATGATTTGATGAAAAAAAAAACATTCTGGACCGAATGAACGCCTGCGATGTGCTGATGAAACGGAACAAACTCTACCCATTTTTGAAGCGGATGGTGACTGGCGGCAAAAAATGGATCACGTAGGATAATATGAAGCGAAAGCGGTCGTGGGTCCAAGCCCGGTGGACCGTCCCAAACAGTGGCCAAGCCGGGATTGATGGCCAGGAATGTTTTCCTGTGTGCTTGGTGGAATTGGAAGGGAATCATCCACTATGAGCTGCTCCCATATGGCCAACAGCTTAATTCTACCATCTACAGTGAACAACTGGACCACTTGAAGCAGGTTGTCGACCAGAAGCGTTCACAATTACCGAACAGGAATGATGTAGTGGTCCACCAGCACAACAACAGACTACTCACTTTGTTGATAACTCGTCAGAAACTACGGGAGTTCGAATGGGTGGTTTTATCGCATACACCGTATAGCCCAGACATAGCGCCAAGTGATTACTACCTGTTCCTGTCCATGTCGATCGTCCTTGGTGGTGTAAAGTTGGAATCAGAAAAGGCTTGTGAAAAGTGGCTGTCCGAGTTCTTTGCAAATAAGGTAAGGGGTTTATACGAGAGGGGTATTATGAAGTTGCCGTCTATATGAAATCAGATTATCAAACAAAGTGGCGCATATTTGATATAAATTCGATCATTGAAACATTTTTTATAAATCATTAAATGAAGAGAAAAAAAGCGGAAGGGAGATATTTTACAACCTAATATGTACAATATAAATCTTATAAAAATGACATCTGCACATCAATAATATAAATCTCCTTGTACAAATTTTTTAACTTGAATCAAAATGTACAATTGTAACTTAAGATAAAAAAGTAATTACTACATTTAAAACTACAGAATATAAACTAGAAACTAATTTTATAAGGGAAAGATTTGACAATCTAATATTTCCAGAAGGACGTGGAGCAATCTTTTCCAAATCCGCCGGGAACAAGAAAATTCCGGTTCTGTTACGTGTGCGGCCATCCAGTGGTAAGAAACCCTAGAATGCGTCCCACAGTAGAGAGACACATAGATTTTAGAAAAGGTTTCTCCTAATCTGAAAAAAAAATGAAAGAAAAGATTTTATATTATTAAAATTTATTAACCCTTTAACGCCGAACTTGACCATTTTTCGGCAATATTTTCAGTGATGTGTAACACTAACTTAAAATGGTTCAAGAAATTTTTTAGATACTATTGTTAATGTAAAATTGTATGTACTTTCAGAATCCGGTATTAAAATTGTCGAATAATTTAACAATAAAAAGTTATAAACAATTTTTTACAAAAAAAAGAAAATTTTTGAAAAAAAAATTCGTCTAACCCAAATTTTCGAATGGAAACAGAGTTCGCTCGCACGTCCAACACGTACATATTTGGTCAATGGCATGTATACTTTATTGTAAAACAGTTGCAATACCGAAATTAAAAATGGTGGCCATCCAAACAACCCTTTTTCCACCAAACTTATCAAGAAAGGTTCGTGATTTTTCTCGATCAGAATCGACTTAACGAAAAAAATTTATAGAACAGAAAGTTGTTAGAATTCATCGGAAAAGTCGTCTGAATTTTTTCAGACTTTTCGGAGCGACTTTTGGATTTTTGGATATGACCATTTTTTGATAAATCCAAAAATCGCTCCGAAAATTCTGAAAAAATTCACAAGTATTCTTTGATTAATCCTAAGCACTTTTTGTCCTATAACTTTTTTTCTAGATTTGTTCTTTATTGAATTAAAAATTGTTGAAAGTTCTTAGCCGCTATTGAATGTAACGTTGCCCGTGTTTTACCACGTGGAGGTGAACGTTCATTGAAAATCCATATTATCGTTTTTTTTTTGTTTTGTTTCTTGCTGTTTTTTTGTTTTTTTTTTTTTAATAATTTTTGACTCTGAATTTTTTGATTAGTAGTAAATACTCAAAGAAGATAACTACTAATAGTGTTTTTTTTTGAAGCATGGTTCACAAAAATATTTATTATTGCATTTCTCACAACATTTAGAACTTCTTACTTTACATTCCGAGCAATACGAGCGTTTTGTTCCTTTTGCAAGCTCATGCTTCGTCAATAAAACTGTTTGTAAATAATGCTTGCTTATTTCTACTGCAAATTTTTTTATCCCACATTTTTCGTTTTGTCGAACAGTATTCCTCAGAATAAGTGCATTTGTAATAGATGCTTGAATTATTCGCAACAAAATATTCCACGTCCATTTTTTGGATTAGATACTTGGTAACACTTTATTACAGTACTGATCGTGGATGTCTACTCCGCCCATAAATTGGTTATAAATTTTAAAAGCATTTGGAAATGGTATTTCCACCTTCTGTTGATCAGTGCTACTATATCTTTTTACAGCACCAAGGGGCTTGATACCTGCTACAGTGGACAGAATTGAAACCGACTTCGAATCTTGCACAATAATAAAATTCAGTCCACTAGACTGGTCATGTTGTACAGCAAAAGTACCTTTAGGAGCTTTTTTATCCAAGATATTTTTTACCGTCACCCGATTTTCTCTAACTGTTCATGTTGCTTGAAGACCAATTCTCTTTAGATGAACCAGTAAATCTGGACAAGTAAAAAGATTGTCGAAATAAATATGATTCAGTTATAATTTACGCGGAGATAAAGATTTCAACATATTGTCCAGCATTCGAATAATACTCTGCTACCTAAAGTACAATTTGCTAATCTATCATTTGTTTCGTTTTTACCGCAGTAAATGTCAAAATGAAAAAGGTAAGCAAAACTGCTACATAGAGCCCAAAGCTTGATACCAAATCGAGTTGGCTTTCCCCTTATAAATTGTTTTAGAGTACATCTACCAAAATATTTAATCATCATTTCACCGATCGATAATGCTGTGCAAAAATAGTCGAATTTCTTTATGTTCATGTTGAATATATCTGCCATTTTTAATTTCGGTATTGCAACTGTTTTACAATAAAGTACACATGCCATTGACCAAATATATATGTGTTGGACGTGCGAGCGAACCCTCTTTCCATTCGACAATTTGGGTTAGACGAATTTTTTTTTCTCAAAAATTCACGTTTTTTTACAAAAAATTGTTTATAACTTTTTATTGTTAAATTATTCGACAATTTTAATACCGTATTCTGAAAGTAAATACAATTTTACGTTAAAAACGGTAACTCAAGAATTTCTTGAACCATTTTAAGTTAGTGTTATACACCACTGAAAATATTGTCGAAAAATGGTCAAGTTGGGCGTTAAAGGGTTAATAATAAATTAAAAATAATATTTTTAGATTTTCATAAGGGTTGGCCGTTTCTTTATGTGACTTCCCATCCCATATTTTTCTTAAACCCTTTCAGGATATTCTGAAAGGGTTTAAAGTTCTTCAATTCTGCAATACGGCTATTTGCCGATCTCGAGCTTCCAGTTTCCCGGAGGACTGGCAACGTCTGAAAGGGGGGTATAACGAGCACCAATACATGCGTTGATGATATTTGGTGACGAAGCAGAGAGATACAGACCACAGACTATAGTCTCTCTCTACCTTCGGCAAATATCAGGGAAAATTTAAGTTTATTTATCAGCTAACTGCTATAAGGAAGATTAGATTAGTATTATTCGCTTCCACTCTTTTATATAATATTTCACTTTCTGCTTTTCAAAATCAATATTTATATTTGAATTGGTGATTGTAGTATCGATTTTGTTGTTGATAATTTTATTTCTACTGCCTGAGACTTTCAACTGAAAAATATAGCTAATTGTGGAATTTTATCTGAAAGTAATTGAAGATAAACGGGCTGGCAACGTTTTTATATTCGATTATAAAGTATATAGAAGTAAGTGATCGTTTATTATTTCAATTCGATCAAACATGGAAATAAATTACGCGGTACTGGCTAGTTGTTGAATGAACAACTAGCTAAGGGAATCAAAATCCGATAGTAATTGCGTTTAATTAAATTTTAACCTTTTGTAATGGTCTTGCGAATATTACGTTTGCTTGTGTATGTGAGCGTAGGTTTGAGCAGGAATTACACATACACAAGCTGAACTGTATTAAATAGCTTGTGTGCATTGGCGCTACTGCGCACATTATTCATACACACAAGAAGACTGAATCGAAGATCATATATTAAGTATTATCATATACGTTCTTATTATATGTCGAGTGAAAAATAATTTCTATTTTATTTATTCGCAGTAATTTTATATATTGCTTATAATTTAAAAAATTTCGATTCGGTCGAACAAATAAGAGATAGCGGGTGCATAGGTCGTTAATAATATCAGATTAATTAATTCTAACATTGATAATTTTTATAATTAAATATAATTATTTTTTTATAAATAAATAATTATATATTGACTTTATAATTGTAGATATTTGTTTATTTGATCAGAATTGTTAGAAAAATTTCCTATTTCATAAAGATATAATCAAATTACTAATAGTTTGATGTGTGAAGTCTGAGCATATTCGCCCTTCCGTACACATCAAGTTTATTCGAAGAACACACGCACTTTTTAAACATACGCATGTGTGCTTCGATGTAACCTGGCTTTATTTCGAGCCTGGAGTTTCCTCCATTAGCTCGGGGATGTTGAACAATTGAATAACAATAATGTTAACTATTCTCGATTATTTTACGTTAAAGTGTTACCTAAGCTTGATTAAATAGACCAGAGTCCAAAGCTCTACTAGAATACGAGTTTCTTTTCTTTCAAAAGGAAAACCGTATTCGCCTCGGCCTGCCGACCTAATTCCCTAACAGAGACAATATGTGTATATGTACATTTGTGTGTAAAAAAAGAGAGAGGGGCATGTACGGTCCTACCATGTAGAAGGATCAGCCACTTCCCCGGTTTTGTGGAAAGAACAAGACTGAGGAGAGAGAATGAAAAATAATTGTGAAATTATAATCAATTTTATTTCTTACTTTTCTTTCCTGGCGTTGAACACAGAGAGAGAGAGAGAGAGAGATGCTGATTTTACTGTTCCTCGACTGACAGATACTGATACTCGACTCGCTGCTGCTTCTGGACTGAGACTGCCTTTTTGTGGAAAAATCGGGGCTTTATATACCTGATTTTTCCTATAGCCATCCGCAATCCCTCTCTCTGTTCCTCGTTTTTATAGCTTATTTTACGCGTTATTTATTTTTCTTATTCTTAATCTTAATATTAGTGTATTTTGATGATTTTTGTTCGAAACATGTGCTACTATTTTTATACGAACAATTTATTTTATTTACAATGTAATTTGATTGTTACAAGTACTGTTTTTTGCGTAAATTAAACATTAAAAAATTGTACACTAATTGTATACTAGCGCATCGCTAATGTACATATTGCGCTAACTAAAAGACCTTCATCGGAAAACATACGCTTCTGACGTATGACTTTGCGCAAGCCAACGCCTTATTTCGGCGGTATTACGAAGTTGTTTTCCTCGCCGAAATAAGATGATGACATATTCTATGAGATAATAGTCAGTTTTTACTTTTATTCTACAATATATATATATATTTATATTCTTTTTTATATACATATTTGTTTTATTTTTATTTATTTTGTAACGTTCCTATCCCCCTCGGGATAGCCTACGCGGTATCTTCCCAGGGTAGTTTTGAGAGGGGAGGAAGTTTTTCAGGATCGGACGGCGGTTTTAGGAAAATAATATTATACGAATACAGTATATAATTTTTTATAACAAAAAATATAAATTTATTTGCTAAAAATAAATCAGCTCCTCTATCTACAGGATTCTGAAACAAATCAATATAAACACAAAAAATAATTAATAAAGGTAAACTATAGCTAGATCTATATATTTATTTGTATAAATTTTGCGCTGTTTTCCGCAATGCCTCTAATATTCGGCGCTAGTTACCGCACGAATACCCGGTGTTATTTTCCACGCGGGGATTTAATGAACCGAGACAGGTTGATTTGAAAAGGAATAAAAAATAAGGAAAAAACTTAACTCCGCTGGTCTTTTGAGGAGCGCCTCGCCACCAGGATCACGTTTACTTAAGGATAGGTAAAGTTATTAGCCGTCTGTCTTTTGAGGAGCGCCTCGCAACAGAGATCAAGCTAATAACTTCGGAGAAATTGGTAAATGTAAGGATAAGTAAACTGCTGGTCTTTTGAGGAGCGCCTCGCAACCAGGATCACGTTTACTTAGGAAAGGTAAATTATTAACCGTCTGTCTTTTGAGGAGCGCCTCGCAACAGAGATCAAGTTAATAATTTCGGAGAGGAAAAAAGTCAGGATTAAATTGAGCTCTGGAAAAGGTTTAAGCTCCGGGAGGAGTTCGTGTGAAACAACTTCGGGGCAGTTGGTTCACCGGGCGAACTGCCGATTTTGCCTTTTGCGGGCGCTTTTATAGTAAAATAATCGGATAATTCCGTCGCCGCTCGTTTAATTTCGGACGAGGCGCAGAATTATAATAATTATATTAATAATAATAATTATAATAATAACGATAATAATCAATAATAATTATAATATTCAATAATAATTATAACAATTATTATTTTATATTTCGTTATTATTTGCAGCCGGTGTGCTGCGCACAATAATAATACACATATACACAAGTTTAAATATTTATATACATATATTTATATATTATGTGTACATTAAATCATTTGTTTTAGTTAATTTAATTAAATACAGCGGGTGCATTCGTTTTCGGACACCCGTTGTATATGCTGGTATTCGCGCGTTCGCTACATTCGTTGCGGCTCAGGCTGCTCAGTGAGAGCGTGTAATAGTGTGCGTGCGGCATGTATTAGAGGGGATAGCGGCCGCCGGTCTAATACATTGAACGCGCGTTCTCTTGCCGCGCGCAGTGTATCCCCTCTACGGCATACGCTGTTACTTAACTTAGTGGTAGAGAGAGAGAGACTAGATATCGCGTTCTCTCTCTACTTGTTCGAGTTTCGGCAGTTGCGACGACTACCTTCTTCAGTAGTCGTCGCGACCTTTGCCCGGTTTTCGGTGTTTATTCGGTGTATACGCGAGTCTTAATTTAATAATTATAGAAATAATATGTTTAATATATTACTTCTAATAATATTCGATATTCTTTCTTGTGAAGTTTATACATCTAATTCCGTATATGTATTGTAAAATACATCCACCAAATTAGATGTAATACTATCTTAAATTTTAACGCGTATAATAAATCCTTTGTTCGAAGTAAATTTGCGCGGCCATGTTTTTGGCCGTCGCAATTTTATTCCCCTTTTATACTTTATCTTTTACATTATTCTACAAAATTTTTTTTGATATATATTATATATATATATATCAAAAAAAAATTTTCCTCCCCATTCGATCTTCGCATTTGCCCATAGCAGTATGTCTGTGAACGAGAGAAAACCTAAGGAAAGAAAACCCAGTGGGAAAAAATCTCTATAGGAAAACCTCATTCGAAGATACGTGGGGTTCACATGATTCTTTGTATCGCAACTTACTCTACTTACATTAATACGTGTTAAAATTTTTATGCGAAATTCGATATCTGGAAATTATGGAAATAAGAAATTTACTTTTATTGTTTCGTCTAATTCTGAAAAATTCGCGTGAGTTGAGAATTTATTTTTATGGCTTTGCAGAAATTTTGTTTTTCTTTTGTCTCATCGATAGTGGTCAGCACTGGTTCTGGTTCGGGTTCCGGCTCTAGCTCTGGTTGAGCGATCATTTCGTAACTGTTTCCTGCCTCTTGTTTCAAATATTAGTTCTTGTGTAAGTGAATAAAGCGTCTTTGTGGATATACTCTCATTATCGGAATTATTATTTAAAAATTCATTTGCTTCATTATCTATGTATAACAATTCTTCGTTCAACCTTTGTTGTTCACCGTTTATTTCGCTCTGGTCGCTCTGACTATCGGTAGATGCGTTCACGAGTAACGAGTCTACCATATGATCTATTCATCCTTCTTCCATTTCCGCGGCTGAACTTTTGCGAAGCATCTCTGGTGATACAAATTCAATCGGTTGATCATGTGTATGAAGAAACTCTAGTCGTTTCATTTCGTAGCTTAGTGTTACTCGGACGTCGCTTAAATATCGTGCCTCCAAAATACCAGAATACGGTATTGGAAAATGATCAGAGACGACATGGAAACTAGAGATTCCTCCCAAAACTTTTAAAGTTCCTAGGGTGGAAAATTCTTCTGAGCTTATTCCCCTCAAGAGTCCTTCCCCAAGTCTGGGCATATTCGCCCTTCCGTACACATCAAGTTTATTCGAAGAACACACGCAATTTTTAAACATACGCATGTGTGCTTCGATGTCACCTGGCTTTATTTCGAGCCTGGAGTTTCCTCCACTAGCTCAAAGATGTTGAACAATTGAATAACAATAATGTTAACTATTCTCGGTAATTTTACGTTAGTGTTACCTAAGCTTGATTAAATAGACCAGAGTCCAAAGCTCTACTTGAATACGAGTTTCCTTTCTTTCAAAAGGAAAATCGTATTCGCCTCGGCCTGCCGACCTAATTCCCTAACAGAGACAATATGTGAATGTGTACCTTCGTGTGTAAAAAAAAAGAGAGGGGCATGTACGGTCCTTCCATGTAGGAGGACCAGCCACTTCCCCGGTTTTGTGGAAATAACAAGACAGAAAAGAGAGAATAAAAAATAATATATATGTTTGTGTGTGTGTGTTCGTATATATATACGTATATATATATATATATATATATATATATATATATATATATATATATATAAATCTATACGTATATGTGGATAAATACGCAAATTCTGGGAGATTTCGTGCACAAACTCATATGTTCTGGGACCTGACCGCATTTTCTGGTAAGTCCCAGAACTGCCCTGCACAAGACAGTATATTCTGGTACTTCCCAGAATATACTATAATATGCTTTTTGCACGTTTGGAAGTCCTAGAAAGTACGCATTTTTTAGTTTTGGTATTTTCTGGGATGCCCAGAACCGCATATAGAATTCTGGGATGCCCAAGTATCATTAGCCGTATTTTCTGATCAGTCCCAGAAATTATATAAATATATTATAGGATATTCAGGGAATTTCTGTACAAATTATTGCATTTTTTCGTACTTTCTGGTAATTGATTTCGGTTTTATATAGATCTCATAAATTACATTTTCTTTCCTTTTGGTACTTTCTGGGATGTCCAAAAGAACAAATTATACTTTCCAGAAAGCAATTATTTTGAAATTGAATTAAATTTTTGTGCGAGGTCATAATTTGTCATAACGCAATGAATCTTAAATATTCGATCATCACATAATAATGCATATAATTTAATAATTCCAAATTAAGAGACGTTAAAAAAATTAATTTGTAAATAATATCGTAATGCAAGTTAAGTGAGGTTTCTTTATAAACTAAAATCAATAAAAATCAATTTGAAACAATTGGAACGAGTGTTAAAAATGAAGATTATAATAAATTCATAATTTTTTTATAAATACAGATATCAAAGGAGCATACATTTATTTATTTAAAGTAAATCTTAAATTGAATAAATAACTTTTTATCGGCATTATTTTTGTTTTAAAATTCTATTTTATGTTTGTTTAAAATTTGACTAGATTTTGAAATAATTATAGCGTCAATACTAAACTATCTGTCTATAGTCTATCGATTCGTACATTTGCCATCGATGTTGATACAAACCAAATTTTTTACATCTTATACTATGAAGAGTTCAGAAAAACTGCGATTTTGAAACAAAGCATCGGGTATGAAAATAATGAAAATGAAATTTTGTTTATTACACATTTTCACATTTTGATTAAATATTTTAAAAATAAGGTTTTCATATCAAGGAGCGTGCTCATACTCCGAAGGCAAGTGTGCGTACTACAGCCGGCGTACGACCGTGTTTTTAGTATATACTTTGATAATGGGTTGGGAGATTTTGAAATAATTATAGCGTCAATATTAAACTATGATATTACTTCTTATTGCTTAATATAAAGCTATTCTGTTAGACGACCTTTCAAAAAAGGTTTGATGTATAAATATTTTATTATATTAAAGTTATTACGCAATAAATACATTTTACTCCGTTTTCAGATTCTTTCCATTTATTTAATTTTGCCCATTAGTGAAAACGAACTAGATAATAAATAACTAAATTATATCTAGCTAAAACTTAAAGTGTAAAAAAAATTAGAAGGTCGAAACATTGGTATTTTTTGATGCTTGTGAATTGCTTATAGTATGTTCATCTTTAGAGCAGTACTAACTTTATGAACAGGTAACTTATATAGGGAACTCTAAAAATATAAAAGTCCTTCAATGTTTAAAACTTTTTTTTAATCCTAATTATTCAATTTATAAAAATAATACAATGAAAATTACAAAAAAATTATGCGAAAATTTATTTTTACAAATGTATTTGAAAAGCGCATATAATATTAATAAATTTACCATGTCAAGAAAGAGACTAATTTTCCATATTATTATAAAATACAATTCAAGAGATGATATTTATTAACTTTTTATATACCATACGTTGTTCTGCACACTCTTCATTCTTTTCGATACGACGATAACGGTAGGTTTCATGAAAAAACTTTTTTAAATTTGTAGAAAAGATTTATACTTTCTTTACTTTTTCATCTAAAAGTTACAATGTATAAAAATTAAAACGTTTTGTACAAATTCCGATAGAAGATTTAAAAATAACTCAAAAAGAGTAAGTAGAATGTGGTTGAATTTCGAAATTTCAAGCACAAACAGCATAAAATTATATTACATAAAAGTTTAAGAGTTCATGAACTGCATTAAATAATTAGGCTCGAAATACATTCTCTTATAAATCGCATGCCAATCTGAATTTGACATTTTATAATCGTATGAAATTTTTTACAGCTTCTATACGTAAAAACAATGAACACCGGTTTCAAGATTTTGCTTGAAAATTTTTTTTGTCCAAAATATAACCTAAAGTTCGAAAAGATTGGAAGATTTACTCTAAAATCTTTATAGTTCAAATTGATTAACTCAGACTAGTTTCTAGTAACTAGACTAGACCATATCTATGTCAAACTAATACAGTTTACACTTTGTTTCGTCAATTAATTTGGAGTGAATTAAAAACAATAAATTGCTAAAATTTTTAAACATTCATAATTTAATTGTCCAAATAATTGTAACATATCTGCCCGTGAACTGAGACTGATTGTGAAAAATAGTATTTAATCTAATATTCTTATTTATAAAATTTAAACGATTGAATTGTTTGTCCTTTAAAGTTTTTAACAGTTAATATGTTATTTACTTCGCTTTTAAAGTTTAAATAATATAGCATATAAATGAAAAATTTTGTCATAGATACGATTAATATAGTTAATATAACAATTGATTTCAAGTATGATGGTTTTAGAGTAAATGTACCAATTTTTTCAAAATTCATATGTGGATAGGTTTGAAAAAAATTTTTTTCATCGAAATCCTCAAATAGGCGTTCATTAATTATATATATATATATAATCTCAAATGAATTATGTACATCTGATTTTATTCATCACTTTTAACAAACAACTTTTTTATTCAATAATAATGAGTAATAATTTCGAAGCTTACACGAATTGGTACTCATATAGATTTACATATACTTGACTATGTAAAAATTGACTTCAATACTTTCTTTTGCTTAAATTAGAAATAATTGAATATAATTGAAATGTCATTTTATTATTAGGATTATTTTACGGTTATTGTTTTAAATTTGTACAGGTTTCATGAAATTTTTGAATATTTTAAAATTGTCTGAATGATTCACAGCGTATATATCATTATTATTGAATAAAAAAGTTGTTTGTTAAAAGTGATGAATAAAATCAAATGTACATAATTCATTTGAGATTATTTTCGACAAGGCGAACTGTCATTTCGGATGAGGATTTTTTATCCTTGTTCAATTACTTCAATTACTGTATTTACTGTTAAAATGAACGAAAACTAAAAATCTTTTTAAGACACCAAATGACAACCACACATTACAAATTTAAAGGAATTTTTGAAAAATTAATAAGCTGGAAACTAGATATTTTGTAACCTTCTGATATGGTATTAAAATTACTGAATTTAATTATTCCCGTACAATTTTGGAATTAAAGAAAATAAAAAAAAATATTTAAACTATTCTAATATAATATAATGTAATAAATGCAAAAGATTTTGGATCAATAAATTCTGTAAAATGTAAAGAAAAATTATATATAAATTTTAAAGGATATAATTATATATTTGTTATAACATAAAACGTATCACACATATTGTAATATTCTTACGAATCTAAATGTTAACGTATATGTAAACGTATATGTACGTAAATGTGCATACTAATATAAATGAAAAATAGCAAACTTCCGATTAGTTTCCTCGTCTAATTTTGATGAAAACGTATGAACTTATATTTTTTAAGCTACTAGTTAGAAGTATCGTACTGACTTTTAGATTTTCGATTTTCGTAGCGTAAGCCATAAAAGTAATGGTTTGAACGAACTTATCTCGAAAATTAAGAAATTTTTTGTGATCTAAAATTATTATTTAAAATATTTTTTGAGATTTTTCATATTGCGTAAGATAAATTAGGAAGACCATTATATTTTTCTGCTTTACACCATAAAAATCGACAATCTAAATGCCAGTACAATATTCCGAAATTGTGCATGTAGTTTATTTATATTATTATTCATTGTATGAAAATAATTATATTCATATTAATATTTAATATTAACAAAAAAACAACTGAATTTATCTACAATACTTGTACCATTTCATGTTTCTATATTTATTTGTTTACATGTTTTAATAATTGAATATACTAAATAAAACTTCATTAATAAACTAATTTATACAAATGTTTATTAATTTTTAATAAAAATAACAGACGAGAATGTTGTCAGAACGAGACGATATGCATCAAAAAGTGGCGTAACAAGGATTAAATGTTTATTGCTAAAGCCATGGTTTATTTAACAAAATTTAGATTTAAATCATTCAAAAAGATTACTCAAGAAGCAATATTATGAATTTTTCAAAAATTTCAACCTGCTGCAATTTTACAGATTTTTTAAGTTGCAAAAAGATTGCAAAATTTGTATTTCTAAAAATCATAAATTTTTTAATATGCATTTTGGAAGAATAATTCTTAGATTCTTTTTTATTTGAAATAATCTATTTTTTCAGAAAAAAATTTTCCGATATCACATTTTAATTCTCTTCCATTTGTTGAAATAAAAGTGATTTAAACAATGTACTGCCTCGATTTTTAAAAAAGACCTCAGGATTCGTGCTCTACGAGTCAAAATACATAAGAAGTAAATTTTTTATTTGCAGACATCTCATTTCATAAGGGAAGTATAGCCAGCACGAGATCTGCAAAACAAAAACGAAACAATCAACTCATATACATGTATAGTGAATCGGACGGTAGCACGCTGTAGGCAAGTCAACTACACACATATTGCACAGTAATTACTATGTATATCTATATATTCTATAATATATATATATACACAGATTTATAGTACGGATTCAAATAATCTTAAAAGGAATATATATGATAAATGTGAAATATGTGTGTATGTTAAATACAAAATATAATTCTATACTTGCACATTTTGGAATTAATTTTAAACCCAGGCTACAAATATTCTTTGAAACGTTCTATAGGGTTTCATACTTCAAATTTTATATATTATTTTACCTTTAATTAAATTATTTCGTGCAAATATTTAACCTTTAAAATGATGATGTAATTATTGTATATATAAAAACTTATGTGAAAAAGTATGAGAATATTTTGTAAAATTACATTATTATGTCAATTCTATACTTTATATTTTAATAGTTGTTGCTGGGATTTTTTCTGTTATTGGAAATCTTTTACATTTCTTATATATATTGTATTATTAATAAAAGATTCGTTTACTTTAAATATATTTTTCATATTATTTTACTTAAATATGAATTACTTTATATGAAAATATTATTTTACTTAATATATTTAAGAAATGTAAAAGATTTCCAATAACAGAAAAAATCCCAGCAACAACTATTAAAATATAAAGTATAGAATTGACATAATAATGTAATTTTACAAAATATTCTCATACTTTTTCACATAAGTTTTTATATATACAATAATTACATCATCATTTTAAAGGTTAAATATTTGCACGAAATAATTTAATTAAAGGTAAAATAATATATAAAATTTGAAGTATGAAACCCTATAGAACGTTTCAAAGAATATTTGTAGCCTGGGTTTAAAATTAATTCCAAAATGTGCAAGTATAGAATTATATTTTGTATTTAACATACACACACATCTCACATTTATCATATATATTCCTTTTAAGATTATTTGAATCCGTACTATAAATCTGTGTATATATATATATTATAGAATATATAGATATACATAGTAATTACTGTGCAATATGTGTGTAGTTGACTTGCCTACAGCGTGCTACCGTCCGATTCACTATACATGTATATGAGTTGATTGTTTCGTTTTTGTTTTGCAGATCTCGTGCTGGCTATACTTCCCTTATGAAATGAGATGTCTGCAAATAAAAAATTTACTTCTTATGTATTTTGACTCGTAGAGCACGAATCCTGAGGTCTTTTTTAAAAATCGAGGCAGTACATTGTTTAAATCACTTTTATTTCAACAAATGGAAGAGAATTAAAATGTGATATCGGAAAATTTTTTTCTGAAAAAATAGATTATTTCAAATAAAAAAGAATCTAAGAATTATTCTTCCAAAATGCATATTAAAAAATTTATGATTTTTAGAAATACAAATTTTGCAATCTTTTTGCAACTTAAAAAATCTGTAAAATTGCAGCAGGTTGAAATTTTTGAAAAATTCATAATATTGCTTCTTGAGTAATCTTTTTGAATGATTTAAATCTAAATTTTGTTAAATAAACCATGGCTTTAGCAATAAACATTTAATCCTTGTTACGCCACTTTTTGATGCATATCGTCTCGTTCTGACAACATTCTCGTCTGTTATTTTTATTAAAAATTAATAAACATTTGTATAAATTAGTTTATTAATGAAGTTTTATTTAGTATATTCAATTATTAAAACATGTAAACAAATAAATATAGAAACATGAAATGGTACAAGTATTGTAGATAAATTCAGTTGTTTTTTTGTTAATATTAAATATTAATATGAATATAATTATTTTCATACAATGAATAATAATATAAATAAACTACATGCACAATTTCGGAATATTGTACTGGCATTTAGATTGTCGATTTTTATGGTGTAAAGCAGAAAAATATAATGGTCTTCCTAATTTATCTTACGCAATATGAAAAATCTCAAAAAATATTTTAAATAATAATTTTAGATCACAAAAAATTTCTTAATTTTCGAGATAAGTTCGTTCAAACCATTACTTTTATGGCTTACGCTACGAAAATCGAAAATCTAAAAGTCAGTACGATACTTCTAACTAGTAGCTTAAAAAATATAAGTTCATACGTTTTCATCAAAATTAGACGAGGAAACTAATCGGAAGTTTGCTATTTTTCATTTATATTAGTATGCACATTTACGTACATATACGTTTACATATACGTTAACATTTAGATTCGTAAGAATATTACAATATGTGTGATACGTTTTATGTTATAACAAATATATAATTATATCCTTTAAAATTTATATATAATTTTTCTTTACATTTTACAGAATTTATTGATCCAAAATCTTTTGCATTTATTACATTATATTATATTAGAATAGTTTAAATATTTTTTTTTATTTTCTTTAATTCCAAAATTGTACGGGAATAATTAAATTCAGTAATTTTAATACCATATCAGAAGGTTACAAAATATCTAGTTTCCAGCTTATTAATTTTTCAAAAATTCCTTTAAATTTGTAATGTGTGGTTGTCATTTGGTGTCTTAAAAAGATTTTTAGTTTTCGTTCATTTTAACAGTAAATACAGTAATTGAAGTAATTGAACAAGGATAAAAAATCCTCATCCGAAATGACAGTTCGCCTTGTCGAAAATAATCTCAAATGAATTATGTACATTTGATTTTATTCATCACTTTTAACAAACAACTTTTTTATTCAATAATAATGATATATACGCTGTGAATCATTCAGACAATTTTAAAATATTCAAAAATTTCATGAAACCTGTACAAATTTAAAACAATAACCGTAAAATAATCCTAATAATAAAATGACATTTCAATTATATTCAATTATTTCTAATTTAAGCAAAAGAAAGTATTGAAGTCAATTTTTACATAGTCAAGTATATGTAAATCTATATGAGTACCAATTCGTGTAAGCTTCGAAATTATTACTCATTATTATTGAATAAAAAAGTTGTTTGTTAAAAGTGATGAATAAAATCAGATGTACATAATTCATTTGAGATTATATATATATATATAATTAATGAACGCCTATTTGAGGATTTCGATGAAAAAAATTTTTTTCAAACCTATCCACATATGAATTTTGAAAAAATTGGTACATTTACTCTAAAACCATCATACTTGAAATCAATTGTTATATTAACTATATTAATCGTATCTATGACAAAATTTTTCATTTATATGCTATATTATTTAAACTTTAAAAGCGAAGTAAATAACATATTAACTGTTAAAAACTTTAAAGGACAAACAATTCAATCGTTTAAATTTTATAAATAAGAATATTAGATTAAATACTATTTTTCACAATCAGTCTCAGTTCACGGGCAGATATGTTACAATTATTTGGACAATTAAATTATGAATGTTTAAAAATTTTAGCAATTTATTGTTTTTAATTCACTCCAAATTAATTGACGAAACAAAGTGTAAACTGTATTAGTTTGACATAGATATGGTCTAGTCTAGTTACTAGAAACTAGTCTGAGTTAATCAATTTGAACTATAAAGATTTTAGAGTAAATCTTCCAATCTTTTCGAACTTTAGGTTATATTTTGGACAAAAAAAATTTTCAAGCAAAATCTTGAAACCGGTGTTCATTGTTTTTACGTATAGAAGCTGTAAAAAATTTCATACGATTATAAAATGTCAAATTCAGATTGGCATGCGATTTATAAGAGAATGTATTTCGAGCCTAATTATTTAATGCAGTTCATGAACTCTTAAACTTTTATGTAATATAATTTTATGCTGTTTGTGCTTGAAATTTCGAAATTCAACCACATTCTACTTACTCTTTTTGAGTTATTTTTAAATCTTCTATCGGAATTTGTACAAAACGTTTTAATTTTTATACATTGTAACTTTTAGATGAAAAAGTAAAGAAAGTATAAATCTTTTCTACAAATTTAAAAAAGTTTTTTCATGAAACCTACCGTTATCGTCGTATCGAAAAGAATGAAGAGTGTGCAGAACAACGTATGGTATATAAAAAGTTAATAAATATCATCTCTTGAATTGTATTTTATAATAATATGGAAAATTAGTCTCTTTCTTGACATGGTAAATTTATTAATATTATATGCGCTTTTCAAATACATTTGTAAAAATAAATTTTCGCATAATTTTTTTGTAATTTTCATTGTATTATTTTTATAAATTGAATAATTAGGATTAAAAAAAAGTTTTAAACATTGAAGGACTTTTATATTTTTAGAGTTCCCTATATAAGTTACCTGTTCATAAAGTTAGTACTGCTCTAAAGATGAACATACTATAAGCAATTCACAAGCATCAAAAAATACCAATGTTTCGACCTTCTAATTTTTTTTACACTTTAAGTTTTAGCTAGATATAATTTAGTTATTTATTATCTAGTTCGTTTTCACTAATGGGCAAAATTAAATAAATGGAAAGAATCTGAAAACGGAGTAAAATGTATTTATTGCGTAATAACTTTAATATAATAAAATATTTATACATCAAACCTTTTTTGAAAGGTCGTCTAACAGAATAGCTTTATATTAAGCAATAAGAAGTAATATCATAGTTTAATATTGACGCTATAATTATTTCAAAATCTCCCAACCCATTATCAAAGTATATACTAAAAACACGGTCGTACGCCGGCTGTAGTACGCACACTTGCCTTCGGAGTATGAGCACGCTCCTTGATATGAAAACCTTATTTTTAAAATATTTAATCAAAATGTGAAAATGTGTAATAAACAAAATTTCATTTTCATTATTTTCATACCCGATGCTTTGTTTCAAAATCGCAGTTTTTCTGAACTCTTCATAGTATAAGATGTAAAAAATTTGGTTTGTATCAACATCGATGGCAAATGTACGAATCGATAGACTATAGACAGATAGTTTAGTATTGACGCTATAATTATTTCAAAATCTAGTCAAATTTTAAACAAACATAAAATAGAATTTTAAAACAAAAATAATGCCGATAAAAAGTTATTTATTCAATTTAAGATTTACTTTAAATAAATAAATGTATGCTCCTTTGATATCTGTATTTATAAAAAAATTATGAATTTATTATAATCTTCATTTTTAACACTCGTTCCAATTGTTTCAAATTGATTTTTATTGATTTTAGTTTATAAAGAAACCTCACTTAACTTGCATTACGATATTATTTACAAATTAATTTTTTTAACGTCTCTTAATTTGGAATTATTAAATTATATGCATTATTATGTGATGATCGAATATTTAAGATAAATCTCTAAGTATAGAGAAGAGACAGAGCAACAAGAGCGCCACCTTACGAAGAACATGGTGTACTACTAATGAAAACTGAGTGTGCGCTTGTTACTCATACCGTACCTTCCCTATGGCTATATCTCTCTTTTTCTCTCACACTTCTACAGCTAACTTAAAAGTCTAATATCGTTAATAAAAAGTATTGAAGAAAAAAGTAGAGATATATAATACTCGACTCTAATTGTAAAATGTTATAAATAAAAGAAAGTCCACCAACCTTTATAAATCGACGCAGATGCACATGCCTTCCACTCGGCAAGAATCTTTTATCACAACAGTTCTAGTATTACAGTATTCAAATAAATTGAATCACCACAAAGTTTTATATTTTGGATTAATCCAATTAATTAATTGACTACACAATAATAGCCACGATACAATTAATAAGAACAAAACTTTTGACGAAGTCAATATCAGTAAGGTATCCTTTTCTATTATATATTTTCTATACTAAATTAAAATTCTATTCTCCTTCTCTCTCTCTCTTTTTCCCTTTTTCCCTCCCTTTTTTCCTATTTGTTGAAAATATTAACATGTATAGGTCGAACTAACCTATACATGTTACAATATATATATATATATATATATATATATATATATATATATATATATATATATATATATATTGTCACGAGGCCGCATCCGAAATGCGCCTCGTAATCCGCGGCGCGTGCATGTAAACACCGCGCGACCTCGACGCTGCAATATTATCGACGTCGCAATACTAATGGAACAAATGATCGAGGCAGAAGAATCCTTTAAGCCGCCCTAACCATTGGGCAATTTCATCGTGCCAGAAGCTTCTTACTGGTACGTGAAGCGACAACGAAAAGCTGCGAAAATGCGCGGAACGAATAAACCCTCCAACGAAAAGGCAAACGCGGTATCTGTGAGCGTTGCAGCCGTAGAAGTTCCTCTGGCTGTAAGGAATGCTAACGAGCCGATTTACAAGGACCTACTCGATGATATGCGTAAAATTCGCGAGAGTTTCGATCGAATGGGCACGCCTGCTGGCGGAAATGATTTCTCGTTCCCCATGGCAAACCAGAGGCAGAAGAATGTTCCGAAAAAGAGTAGGAAGAGCGGAGGTAGTCCAAAAAGATCACCGCCGCGCGCGAGGCGCGGCGCGAGCTTGCATCGCTTGCCGCCGCACGCGAAAATCGAGGGAAATCCTCGTCGCTCGCCGCCTCGACGATACGAGAGCGGCAATGAACGGCGACGAGGTCGAAGACCAGAGAGGAACGGTCGACCGTCCCCTCGAGAACGGTCACCAAGATCCGGTGACTCTGAACCCGGCGTCAAGCAGACGGCACCGAGGACCAACATGAAGTGCTGGGACTGTGGCCTCCCTGAAAAAAAATGCTTTCAAGCCGAAGAACGCGAAGACGAAGGCGCAGAAGCTCAGTCACCAGTGGACAACGGAGGGAATGAGGCGATGGGCGACCCGCCTCGCGTGCCAAGCGAAGGACAAAGCCCTCGACGCATCGAGGCAAATGTAACGCGCGCCGGATCTGCGCCCCGAGCGACGAAGCGCCGTCGACCGCGAAACACTGTAACGGTGGTGTGCTGGGCCACTGAACGTGCGATCGAAGGAGCGGACGCTATGACTGGGCCGAAGCATGGCTCAGAGCGTTCGAAGGGGTCGACCAAACATACGCTTGCGAGGAGAACCCAAATAGCGAGCGTAAGGCCACGGCGACTGCGGGCGCGAAAAATGCCTTAACGATGGCTTTGAGCAAATGTATTTCGTTAGCGCCGCGGTTTAGTAGCAGAGCTGCCCACCAAGGTAAGCAGCGTCTGGACGGGGGTGTCACGAGGCCGTATCCGAAATTGCGCCTCGTAAGCCGCGGTGCGTGCATGTAAACACCGCGCGACCTCGACGCGGTGACCGGCCGCGTGTGAAGAGCAGTGAGAGGGGGGGTGAAGATTCGGCACCGAGAGGCACGAAGGTCAGTTAGAATTGAGTCTTGTTTTGGTGTAGTGAGAGACGACAGCTACGTGCGCCCGAGCCGCGTGAAAAACAAAGAGACGAGATTTTTGTGAACGCGCTCGAGACGCGCTAAGATGGATCGACCTCGCGACAGATTTCGCACCACAAGTAGGGACGTATCCCGAGTCACCGAGGAAGAGGAGCACGCGAAACCACCAACGGGCCCGTACAGGAGACCCTGTTACTCACGCCGACGTCCAGTGTCTGCCGCGATAGTGCCCGGATTCGTTCCGAATCCGCGCAGACGGTGTAGGCGGAACGCTGCCGTTTGTCGCCCGCGAGTGTTCGTGCGTGCCGCCCGGCGTCGACGCCGGTATGCTTGGGGGACGCCCCATCTGGAATATGACCAGATTAGTTCATGCGAGTGCGCCCTTACGGGGCGCTCCGCCAGCGGGCGGACGAGCGTGCGTGAGAGAGAGAGAGAGAGTGCGCGCGCGTATTGCGGTTTGCGATTTTCGCATATTATTATTGCAAGCGCGCGAGCCTCGCGGCCTTTGATATTGTAAAACGGGAGAATATCGTGTAGAAATAAAGTCTGCATTCGAACGACACGTTCGCGTTTGTCTTGATTCTTTTTCTGTCGTCAGTCACTACCTTCCTTATACAATTTCCCGCATCGCGCTGATGTTGCGCGTAGAATCCACCCCCCAAGAGTTTCCGCCGTTCGATCTGAGTTAACTGCGGACGTGGTGCTCATTGCCGGAGCACCGCGCACGAAACAGGTGAGTAGGCTCGCGCCTTCGCAAGCCGATTTTTTTCTTTGTAACGGGCCGGCGGATTTCCACCGCCGACGGGTGCGTATTCCCCGGACGGCGAGAAGCTGGAACGACGTGGGTTTCGCGTGGACCGTACGGGAGCGATTGCGCATTGATATTCGAACTGGAGTTCGCAGAATCGAACTCCAGTTAAAATATAAATTAAAATTAAATAATTAAAAAATTTATATATATATATATATATATATATATATATATATATTAGATTATCTAGCGCTCGATGTTTTAGACGAAAGAGGGTTCGTATCGAAGCTTCTTATTACATGATTATATTTCATTGCCTTGGTCTGTCGCGAATACTCAGATAACTTGATGGCACCACGTTATCGTAAACTTGGCGCCAACTGTTGGAGAAAACGTCCAACATTCCGCTTCTAGTTGTCGCCTAGCTGCCGTTCAATTTATCGCCAATACTCAAGCATCTGGTAAAACAGCAAAATCTGCTGCTAGGTTGGATCTAAATTAGTTGAATCTATTAGACCCATATTGCAAAAATTCTTGGATGCTCGTGTGTACGTGTATGCATGTGTCAGTGCATACACGTGGACTCATACATGCACGTGTGTAGATATATAAGCTATACATCTCAATATATATATATATATATATATATAGATATATATATATATATATATATATATATATATATATATATATATATATATATATATTAGGTTATCAAATATATCCCTTCCGCCTTTTTGTCTTATGAATTTCTGGCAATAAAATCTAACAAATTATGAAATCTGGCAATACTATACATCTTTTGAAAGATATTGATATAACGTACAAAATGACGCTATACATGATTAGTTTGGATGTTGCGTTCAAAAGTTATAGACGTGTAAACGCCGAAATTTGCGCTATTTTAAAGTTTTCTTTCGTCAAAGGTAAATCCGCTAGAGTAACGTTCCGTGAGATTAATGGTGTTTTGAGGGATGACACGCTATCACTTCGAATCGTAGAGGAATCGTTTCGACGATTCAAAGTGGGTCGAAACGACACCATGGATAAGTCAGCCGGCGGACGACCTGTGACGACTAATACAGATCATATCATGGAATTTATCGATTAGACAGGTGGCATTTCGTGACATCGCCCAAGAGGTGAGAGTTAGTCACCAAACGATTTTAAACCATCTGCAGAAGGCTGGATATAGAAAAGGCTTGATGTTTGAGTGCTGTATGATTTGACAAAAAAAGACCTTCTGGATCGAATTAATGCCTCCGATGTGCTGGTGAAACGGAACAAACTCGAGCCATTTTCGATGCGGATGGTGACCGGCGACGAAAAATGGATCATATACGACAATATCAAGCCAAAACGGCGTGGTTCAAGGCCTGTGGACTGTCCGAAACAGTGGCCAAGTTGGGATTGACGACCAAGAATGTTTTGCTGTGTGTTTGGTGGGATTTAAAGGGAATCATCCACTCTAAGCTGCTCCCATATGGCCAGAAACTTAATTCTACCATTTACTGTGAACAACTGGACCGCTTGAAGCAGGCTGTCGACCAGAAGCATTCACAATTGCCCAACAGGAAGGGTGTAGTATTCCACCAGGATAATGCCAGACCACACACTTCGTTGATGACTCGCTAGAAGCTACGGGAGTTCGGATGATAAGTTTAGATTATCGAACCAAATAGTATATTTGAAGTAAATCCGACCACTGTAAATTTTTTATGAAGCATTGAATGAAGAGCAAATAAGTGGAAAAGAGATTATTACAGTTGACATAAATACAATTAAAATTTTTTAATAAATCTTCTTAAATATGAATGTTTAGTAAGCTGAATAGTTTTTCCACCATTAATTTCTTTTAGTGCATGCCTTCGTGCAGCTGCACATTGTCTTTGTTGTTCACTTCATTTAATAATTCCAATAGTGAGATTGTAGATAACTGAAACATGGAATTAGAAAAAATACAAAGATATTTAAAACTAGTAAATACTTCATAGTATAATATAAAGTTTAAGTAGCGTCAAAAGTATTAATATGTGTGTCATAATTTCTATTTTGTATTGTACGAACATTTATTTTGGAACTCAAAGATAATATCAAAGACAAACATAACTTTTTTATCACAATTATACTATATGTATCAAAGGTATAGTTCGTATCAAAAGTGAAGTAATTCTTGGATTCCAATATTGCAAAAAATGTTTTTGAAATTTTTTATATTATTGTGTATTTAGCAATGTACTTTTTTTGGATAGTATAATGAAATCTATGCTATGCGAATCAGAATAAATTTCAGATGCTTAACTAAATTTACATGTATATATATATATATTTTTTATATTATTAAAAGCAGAAAGCATTTTCAGCACATAAATCATTTATTTTTTAAAAGTTAGTAATTGTGTATATATTTATCATTATACTATTTCAACTAATTGAAATTTTTTCTTTATATAAAAGTTATATTAAACAATGTATTACTTACAAACAGAAGTTACAATATCCATTTACTTTCAATGTTGCCATAGTCTTTATATGTTATACCACTTAATGTCTTTGTATATTTGTATGAACAAAGTTGTCAATAATTTCACTTTCTTGCGTTGCATATTTTTAAAATTTAATTATTTTATAATTATATTTTATATTACCTATTGTATTATATTTTTTTATGTTTTTATTTTTTTATATTTTATATTTTTTTATATTAACTATTATATTTATATACCTCTGTTAAATTGCATTGGAATAATTTTAATATTGATTTCATCAAAATTAATATTATTTTTAATTTAAAAGGACTGTAAGATCGATAGAAATGTTTATTATTTTATATGGATGCAGTCGATATAAGCACAGTTACGGTATTTTAAAAGCTTGAAAAATGAATTATTGCTAAAAGCTATATACATTAAAATAGTCATTTCCAATACTTGATCTTCTGAATTATTTTGTATGTGAATATTATTTTCATTTGTATTTTCTTCTCACTTTCTATTTTCTTTGAAATTAAACTATATCCTATAAAAAGCACATACAATACAAAAGCAATACAATAAAAACAATACAATACAATACAAAAACACATACAATCCTGAAAATTAAGTTTATCTAAATGACAATGATCTATATACTTATCTGATAAGTTTTTTATTCCTTTAGTGATATGCCAAATAGGAAGCTCATCTGATATTTTTTATCTATATGACAGAATTCAAATCGATATTTTCTTAACTTCATCAACAATCACAGCATTCTACCATTATGTTGGCTTTCACCAGAAATTTTTTTTATAATCTACAAAAATGTATATATAACAAACACTTATCAGTCTTGATCCAAATTGTAAATAAATAGAACTATACATTTTCAATTATTTTTTATAAATTAGTAAGTTTTGTCATATTTATTAATATATTTTTATTGCAACTTATAACATTACAACAGTTCTATCCCGTGCTCTCAGCTTTGAAAGACCTCAGCCCAATCAATATAAAAGCTGAAGTAAAATCTAATCTGGGTGAGACTGCTCCTTCGTTCAATATTTAACAGTAAAATATTGGATAGCAGACTTTAAATGAGATCGTACGAGCTGCCAAGACGAGCATCGCAGTGGTCGACCCAACGACGTGGTGACTCCAGAAATGTTGAAGAGAATCCACAATGCGGTACTGGATGGTCATTGACTGAAAGTGTGCTAGGTAGCAGGTATGGTAGGCATTTTAAAAAGTGCGGTACATCGCACATTAACTAAAAATTTGGAGATGATAAACCTGTGCGCAAGATGGGCGCTGCATTTGCTCACAATCAAGACATTACACCAGTTCACTTAAATTAATACATCATGCACCCTATTTGCCAGATTTAGCTCCCTTGGATGATTATCTGTACCCAGACTTGAAAAAATAGCTCGCTGGTTATTGATTTTCGAACGATGAACAGGTGATACCGGCAGTTCATGGCTATTATGAGGAGCTTGACAATTCTTATTATAAAAAGGGTATCGAAGCTATTGAACATCGCTGGGAAAAGTATATAGAACTGAAAGGAGATTATGTTCAAAAATAAATATTTTTTTCCAAAATATATCCAAAATATTCCAAAACATAAATCCCGAGTTTTATTTATTGGGGCAGGTACTTCTGGGATCACCCTCGTTCATATGGTATAATTGATATGCATATTAATCATGATATGCATATTAATACTTCTGACACTACTTAAACTTTATAATATACTATGAAGTATTTACTAGATTTAAACATCTTTTTAATTTTTCTAATTTCATGTTTCAGTTATCTACAATTCAAACATTGGGATTATTAAATAAAGTGGACTGAGACAATGTGTAGCTACTTACGTAGATATGTGCGTCGTTCTGATAGCATTCCAGCGGAGCTATAGCTGAACCCGGAGTAAACGGGGAAAAAGAGTCAGATATGAGCATAACTCCTATTGGTATATAAACAACGCTTTATTATTTATTAATGATAACTTCACATACTTTACATGGTTCTCGCAGCGCGGCTGCGACATGCTACTTGGGAGCGGATTCCGCTGCTCGCGTATTTTCGCTCTCGCGCGAATACATAGTTTTTACCGCGGACCGACAAGTTGGCGGGTCACAAACTCCCCTTCCAAACCGACATGTATGACGCATTCGTTCGCTGGAGTTTTTTATGTCTTGTTGCACTGGATCGTACGGTAAGGTTCTTGTTAGAAATGCGGATCGGAACATGGAAATAAGGGTTAATTAATAAGGGTTACCTGGGATGAAAATCGCTCAAACTAAAAGCTTTTTTTTTTTTTTTATGTTATTTAACGTCGCTATATTTTTGCTTCCAAATATCGGTGCTAATCAGTGACGGAGGTCTACGATGTGTTTGTAAACAAAGCACATGTAAATTATTACAGCGGTGCCTGTATCAATCGGCCGAGACCAGAATTGAACTCGGTTCAAAAAGTTACTAGTCCTTCGCTCTAGCCATCGAGGCATCGTAGGCCTCAAACTAAAAGCTTTAATGGCTTAAAATGGAAGAGAAAAAAACGAAATAAATTTTAACTTTGCTGTGACCGTCGGTGGTATCTGGGCGTCGTCATCACTAGGTAATGACTATATAATACTAAGTAGTTCTTAACCTAATTACAAAAATAATCGTAGATGCCATTTATACCTTTGGTACTGCTACACAGATGGCTTCATTTTGATCCTACTTAAATCTACAAAAGAAATAAAAAATAAAATTCCACACTGATTTTATGGAATATGTTGTACAAACGAAATGCTTATTGCACGGGGTTTGTTAATCTTGATCGAAATTAAAAGATGATTAATGAACAATTCAATAAATCAAAATATGTAAACTGAATGATGATCATCGCGGCGTTATGTGTGTGTACTTAAACTAGATACTGTATGCTACAACTAAGGTCGACTGACACATTCTTACCTACCTAGTGTCAGAGATAGGATTGGTTGCGGACTGGATACAGCCGTCACGATGGTTAATCCAATTTCTCACTGGACTTAGATAATTCGGGTCTTATCTCTCTCTCTTCCATCTGAGAGAGAGTGATAGGTACTCATGTGGGGGAGACGGACACACCTGAGCACGTCTTGACGGTGTGTCCCAAATATGAGGAAATTAGGATCAGGTTCTAAGGTAAAATAATATTTCTTTTGAGGGGAGAGCTCTATTGAACCAAGCGACCTACACAGCGCTTGAGAAACTACTGAAAGGATTCCTTCAGAGCAAGGAAAGGATCGAAGTAGAAGAGAATCTGCTCGAAGCAGAAATTACAGAGGAACCTGAATAGGAACGCAGTGAACTGACAGTTGGGAATTGACGGTAAATATACTATACATTACTCTAATTATATACTGGCAATATATATATATATATATATATATATGAAAAGATATATATATATATATATATAAATATATGAAAAGATATATTCGACATTCCCATATAAAAATACCGGCACTCTATAACACCAGCCTACAAATCTATAAATAAGAAACTGCAAAATATAAAACCGCAATAAACAAATCACCAGCCTATACACTGATTATCAATTCTAGTCTGAGATAATAAGGTGCAATAAACAGTGGTTCGGAACCCACTATCCACTGAAGGTCCATAAAAGTCGCAATGATATACAGATCGGCAACTAAAAGAAAAGAAGAATAATTATGTAATTATAATTTAATTAATATTATAATTATAATTTAATTAATTTAATTTAATAATTAATATAACCTTTATTTTATTATAAAATATATAATTTATTATACGTTATCGTGATGAAAAAAGATTTTTTCTTCGCCAGATGAGGTGGTTTAATTTTCACTTCGTGGCTCAAAAGTTGCAATAAGTATGCGTAGTATTGACCAGTGATTGTTTTACCCTTTTCAAGGTAATCAATGTATATAATTTCTCTTGTATCCCAAAAACAGTAGCCATAACCTTGTTCGCCGAAAAAATTGTTTTTGCCTTCGTTGGAGTTGGTTCCCCTGGTCCAATCCACTGTTTAGACTGCTGTTTGGTTTCGGGAGTGTAGTGGTGGACCCAACTTAAAAAACCCAACTTAGCCAGCGTGGCTGGCTGTTTAAATTAATATAAAGCGGTTGAAATCTTTCTTATATTCAACCTAAAATCGTCGTTGTAGCATGAGATCGACATTGCAGGGCGCGGTAGGGATTTAGGGATTCTTAACCGACACGGGCTATGATTCCGCCTCGTGCATCCTCATCTTCATTATCCGGGGATTTCTGGCGCTGGTCTCGTCTACCGGCCTTCTGTGTCCCCTCGGACCGCATGAATGCGCAACGATCTCCGCGGTAAAGGCGCCATCCTCTGTGGTACTTACAGGGCTCTGGTCTTCGGACTTTTGCTGATCACTTGGGTTTTATTCTCCTATGGCATCTTGGGCCCGGCTGGTTCGATAAGAGGCTCATAGGATTTGACGCACCGAACTGTACGGTATGGCGTCTTGTGGGGTCTATGGACCACTATGCGTCTACGAGATGCTTCGAGCCGTTCTGTCCTATACGACGATTCGTTGCCGGACTTATATCCCACTTCGATGGTATCACCCAAGTCCTCGTACCTTCTAAAAAATGAATTGTATATCCAGACTCTTTCTTTTTTCTTCCAAGTTTCCTGTCTTTGCGGAAGATGGCTCGCCGTTGGTGTATTTACCTCACCTAATTCCATTGTTATTATTACGGTTTTCAGTAGTTTTCAGTAGTTCGAACTCTTGTACTCTTCTGCTATTTCTTTTCCTACTTCTTCAGATGTTGACGTGATAGTTTTACGTTTTTTCGGACAAAAGTGCTTCTGTACGATCTGTACTTCTCCTTCTGATGCTGTGGTAGTTTTATGTCTTTCCGAATAAATCTCTCCAATTGTTTCTGTTTCTTCGTCTGCCGTAGTTTTACGTGGATGCGGACGTACTTCCTTAATTACTTCTGAGTTGAGGGGGGCGGTAGGGGGTCGCTGGTGGTAGTCGATAACTAAGTCATCGGGGGAAGGAATGCTCTTATCAAGTAACGAGAATCAGAACCATTCTTCGTTAATCGATTTTAACGGTTTCACTTCTCCGATCTTAGTTTCTTAGTTGAATTCGTAATGAACTCGATCAGGTTTTCCGGTTCTTTTACGAGCGCGGATTGATAAGTTCCCGGCCTGACCAAAAGATGGCGCCACTCGGCCTACCTTGAGGTGACGTTCTATAGTACCATACTTAGATAGCTTGTACCTATAATTTCAGTCCGACCGTCATGTTAGTTTACGTTTCAGAGCACGCTGAACAAGACGCCTCTGTATGTAAAAATGGAAAAGCTGGAAAATCGTGCTGTCATCAAATACTTTTATTTGAAGGGATTAACGCCGAAGAAAATTAAAGAAGAGATGGACTTAACACTGGGGACATCCTCCCCATCATATTCAACCGTTAAGCAGTGGGTTTCCGAGTTTCAAAAGGGTCGTGTGAGCACATCTGATGAGGTGCTCACACTAGCCCCGAGTGACTATTATCTGTTTTCTAACCTCAAAAAATGGCTTGGCGGTACGAGATTTGCGGACAATGAAGTAATCGACGCTATAAATGGATATTTTGAGGAGGTTGACGAATTAGGCTATAGAGATGACATTACTAGACTAGAACACCACTATGAGAAATATATCAGCCTTGTAGGAGATTATGTTGAGAAATAAAAAAAATTCTTAAAAACGTTGTTTTTCTTGCTCCGGCCAGAAACTTATCAATCCACTCTCGTAGGCCATCTACGTTGTGCAGGGCTTGGGCCACTTGACCCATATCGAGGGCTTGACTTTGATGGTCGAGGTTACGTTGACGTTCTTGCGTCATCTGCCCGGTCGTTTGTGAGGCTAACGGTGTTACCGCGTTTTCGGCTTCTAAGCCCGTTAGGTTGGTTATGTCCCCTGCTGGACGCGGTTGCTCGGCCATTCTGAACCGACGGAACCCTCTGCCTCGTCCGATGCTTCGGATCATAGAATCTGTTGGTAGTACCTGTGGAAAAAGAAGATGGGGATTATATTTCTTTATGTCCAAATTATGTACTTTTCTTCCTGTTCTCCGGGTCTTCTAGCTGGAAGATGACAGCGGATAATTTCTTAACGATTCGGCACGATGTAAGAAACGTCGGTAGTAGTTTGGCTGCGAATTTCTCCGACCATAATGACAGTATGTGCTTTCATCTATAGACCATCTCATTTTCATCAAACGACGCTTCTTTTCTGTTTCTATTATAATAGTGCACCTGTTTTTTAGTGGCTGCACATAGATTCTTTTTAGGTAACTCATAAATGACTGCGAGTCTTTTCATGCTTATTAGTCAGTCGGCAGGCGTCAGCGACTGTACTGGTTTATTGTTTCGCGGTTGTTTCTGTATGTGGGCATTTCTCTGGGTTTTCTGCCGAAATTAAGGAAGGCTTATGCGGCCTGCATAATCAAATACACTGACCTGTTTATGCCGAAAGCCAATGTGCCAATCTTTATGATCTTCGTTTACGAAGATTGAGATCTTGTCCTTAAATATGCGGTTGACCCGCTCGACGGAGTTTGCCTGTGCATGGTGTGGCGTTATCAGTTCTTGTATTATTTCGAGCTCGTCGAGTCGCTGCTTGACCAATTTATTGAAGAACTCGGTCACATTGTCGGAAATTAAGAATTTGTGGCAACTCCATTTAAATACAACAAGCTCGTCAAACGCTTTAATTATCACCTGTTTCGTAGCCTTACGCAGTGGTATAAATTCAACATACTTAGTAAAAAGGTCTTTGAAGATCAAGAGATATCTGTGCTAACCTTTACTGGCAGGAAAGGGAGCCATGATGGCAGTGGCTACGCTTGTCCATGGCTCTTCCACATTTCTATGTGCTATTAGGCCAATTGGTCCCGCTGGAAACTGTCTGGGCGTTCGTCAGCCCATATGAAATTCGGGTGTATTGAAATAGCCCTTTCTGCCGAACTGCAAAGGCAGTTATTACTTTGCTAGCGTCATATAAAGGAATATGGTGATACGCCTGGCTAAAGTCTATCTTAGAGAAATAATGAGCGTCACGCAGATTATCCAATAGTACGTGCATTTGAAAAATAGGATAGGCCTCCTTCTTCGTCACCTGGTTAGCTGCCTTGTAGTCAATACAAAAAATGATCTTGCCGACCTTCTTCGGCACGATCACTGGACAACTGCTCCACGAACTCTCCGAAGGTTTGATCATTCCTTCGGCGAGAAGTTTGTCGACTTCTGCGTGGGCCTGCTTTAGTAGTTTATCCGGTATGAGGCGGAGGCGCTGTTTAATAGGTCGATGCCTTTGCACGTCTATGTGATAAGGGAGCATCTGTCGAAGCTTTAGGACCCCTGTTTGTTTTGATATTAGCTGATCCAGTAGTCTGTTCAGTTGTTGTCTTTGCCTCTGCTTCAACTTGACAACCCCGTTTACTACTCGTAAGGCAGTGATTGCTTGTGCGTCGCTGTTCGCCCGTGCCACAAAAAATTTTACTATATATTTAGGCGTATGCGAGGTCGCCTTGGCGAAATTACTGGCTGCATCGGGATAGTCAGGATGCGGATGGCAACATGATCGAGAGAGAGTTTAATAGTTTTGATGGTTTCTCGTCTCGATAGAACGTCGCGCATTTTCGCCTTCGCGCGCGAACACTCGGTTGCGCAACCGCAGATCGGCCGTTTGGTCGGTCACAATGTGTATGAGAGAAATTTGACTCCACAGACGTACTAGTAGATAGGTCGCGGTACGTGTGTATATACTGCGAAGGGAGCGCTTCACTACTCGACCACCAGGTGGCGCTCAGACGTTTACATCACCCTACACCACCGTTCTACACCACCCTATTATTATTTATCCCTCATTTTCCTGTCTGTGTAGCGTGCGATAGATAAAGGCGGGTGCAATATAGTTAGGTTTAGTCAATAAAATTTATTAGAATTTTATTTTTGAATAAATATATTTTTCTTTTTGATATTGCATTTATATGTAAATTATTTAACTTGTTATTTTTTATATAGATCGCGTTTTGATAATCCTTCGATTTCCCTCTTTTAGGAATTTTTCCTTTTCTTTTTTAGGAATATTCCTTATTAAAATAATTAATCTAAGAGAAAAGATTATAGAGATAAATATAAGTTTGTGGATAATTTCGAAGGGCACTACGGTCTAAAAAGGTTGAGTGTAAATTAACCTAACCCGTTGAGCGACCCTTTTCTCTGTTAACGGGGACTTCATACCTGGTAAACATTTAATTGATATAACATTTCATTTCAGGGACGTACCCCCTGCAGTGTCTAAGAATCCGGTTACAAAAATGGTGTCCAACGTGTACAAACGTTTTCCTTTCATATTTTATAAAAGAAAAATTTATATAAAATAATATGATTTTTATTATTTTAATAATTTAAATATAAAAGATTTAAATTAATAATAAAAACAGTTTTAATGATTTGGATTTTTTTAATTTTTGATTTACGTCCTATAGCACTTAACGTGAATTGATTTTTCTTATACTGAAGACAAAAGAAGAATTCACGAGGGGAATGTTTTTCACTTAATACTTATTTAAGTGAAAATCAGAATTTTTTTTCTTCTTCCTCGTTCCACAAACTACCGAGAGGAATGCGACTAAGACATAGTGAAGAGTGTCTCATAGGTCTCATGACGGGATTCGAACCTTACCTATATAGTTAGGGTAGAGACAAAGTTCTGACGTTTCGACTTTTTTTTGGAAAAAAACTGACATTTTTATACACCACGCAGGACGGCGTATGTAAAGTGCTCCTGAGGTTATTTTCTTTATTTTTTTTTTACTGTGAATAAAGTGATTATTCCGATCATTTCAATTTTACTGAAATTTTTTAGATTATTTCGAGAAAACTTCTGAGCCTATTATAATTCTTACGAGTGAAATAGGCAGCAGTGATTGCTTTTCTTAGGCACTCCTCGGTGGGATATTCATTCGGTAATTATTAGAATGACATTTCTTTGTTCCTTTATTGAAACTTAATATATATATATATATATATATATATATATATATATATATATATATATATTTTTTTTTTTATTATTATATATATTTCGATTTATTAATAGATTCGTGTGGCAATTGATAAATCTATAGGGACAGAAGTATAAATGTCTACAGAAGATACTCCAATACAATAAAATAAGACCCAAGACATCACTTTAGAATTGTTAGATAAGGCAAAATTTCTTTTAATTTCTCGCACTCAGAGAGAAAATATATCACACAAAATAATCTCACGTACACTAGTGGCCTCGAGGTGTGCTTTATTAAGTCAATTGTATTTAATAGAACAGATTATAAAGAGCGCCCATTTTTGTTCAGTCCCTCTCTATAAAAACACGTTTCGAAACTACGTCCACATCATCCTCGTTAACTACATAGGAAAGAATGTAAGCCAAAAGAGTAACGTCGCCCTCCTCTAAAACACCGTCGACTCCGGTTGACCAATGGTGTTCGTATCCTGCGGGAGGGGAAATCCATGAATACCTCCATTAGCTGTCTCTGCGAAGTGACGGCACTATTTTTGAAAGACTTCGCAGAATAAATCAGTTTATGAAGGGAGCATATTATCCGGATGACTTCATGAAGCAAAAGATGAAGATCCGGGACGTGTTTTTCTTAAGCACGAGTCAGCTAGAAAATCCTTCATCGAAAGTATTATAGCTCAGTGTGATCCGTTCGAGCTAGACTCAACAGTGGAGAAGATAGGCATCCTTTGGAATTATTGGAGCACGATGAAGTGGTCCAACGGAATTTAGAAGCGTCTCGATTTCGTTGAAGGTTGGGTCTGACCATCCAGCCTGGTATGGCTGAGCAGAAGACTCCAGGAGGCTTACTCCTCCCACAAAAACAGTTGGAACATGCGACCGTACCAACGTCGTCAGGCGATTTATGGTGGTACAAGACCTCCGAACAAAGAGATTATAAGTAGCAATTGCTGCCATAAAAAATCAATTCTATGCTCTGTCGCAGATCCGTTCCGCAACGGTTAGTAGTACACGACTAACCGACGATCCTGCACGGAAGAAGATGTAAATACAAGACATATTTGTGTGTCAAGCGTCCACCGTGTAGTAAGAATCGTCGATTTCACTACAACCTCCAGCTAGTTCTATTTCTACGCCACAGTCAAGTTCTCGAGTCCGTCAACATGGTTGGAAAAGGGGGGGGGTTCCTCGAAGCTATCAGAAACTTGAAGGATTACGCTGCCCGGACGATTGCCCAGTGACCAATTAGAAATCATTGGAAGAACCAAGAGGGACGTACATCTTGTAGTCCATAAATGAGCATTCGATGCGAAGATTCCCATGAAGATCTAGATTTATTTCTCATGCGGATTGAGGAGTGCCAGCGAAGTGCACAGATATCTGATGAAAAATTCAGACAGGCACTTCCCAAAATATTCGAGGGGAAGACAGAGCTATGGCTTGACGCTTTAAAAGAAGGGGCATAATGACCTGGAGTTAAATATATCTTAACCTTATCAATCTTAAAATAAATATTTACCGATCCAAAAATGTGATATGGAGTCGGTCCAGAATATCAAGCAAAATGGGTTCGGGAGACTGAAACTCGAATGCAAGGAGCTAACAAACCTTCGAGTGATTATATCACTTGTCTCCTCTCGATATTTGATTAATGAAATCCACCTCTTAAATCTCTACATCACCTTATTCTTACTTATCCCTCATATTCCTGTGTGTATAACGTGCGATAGATAAACGCATGTGCAATATAGGTAGGGTTAAACAATAAAATTTATTAATAATTTTATTTTTGAATAAATCTATTCTTCTTTTTGATATTGCATTTTATATGTAAATTATTTAACTTATTATTTTTTTTATATGTCCCGTTTTGATAATACGTCGGTTTATTAATCTAACAAAAAGGATTATAGGGATAAATGTAAGTTTGTCGATAATTTCGTACGGCCTTACGGTCTAAGAAAGGTAAGTGTAAATTAACCGAACCCGTTGAGGGACAGTTGTCCTCTGTTAACGGGGACTTAATACCGTGTAGACATTCATTGATATACGAATTATATTCAAAAAGTAACGAGAATTTTTAAATTTCGCGCGTTTGGAGAGTCCGCTTGTATAAAATTTTTTAATTATGTTGTATGCATGTCCCTGATGTACGATAAACCTTTCAGCAATATTCATTGCTTACTATTTAAGTGGCAGCCGTTAGAAGTGTTTTTTGAACTCAGCGATTTTCTTTTGTGAAAAGAATTGTATTCTTTGTAAACAAAGAATTTGTATTCAATTTTGTGTAAAAAATGAAATAAAGTGTAGTGAAGTTTGTAAAATATTAACAAAGGCATATGGTGAGTCTGCTATGAGTAAAGCGAAAATTAGCGAATGGTATAAGCGTTTCCAAGGTGGCCGCGAAAACGTTGAAGATGACGAACTACCCGGACACCCAAGCACATTGACAACCGATGAAAACATGGTGAAAGAAATGGTTATGAACGATTGCCGAATCACAATCAGAGAAGTTGCTGATGATATTGGCATATCAGTTGGCTCATGCCATGGAAATTTTTAGGATGTTTTGGATATGAAGCGTGTGACAGCAAAATTTGTTCCAAAATTTTTGAATTTCGAACAAAAACAGCGGCGAATGGAAGTTGCTCAGGAGTCGCTAAATGAAATTAATAACGTTGCAGAACTACTAAAATGTGTTATAACAGGTCACGAAACATGAGTTTTCGGATATGATGTCGAAACTAAGGCTGAGTCGTAGGCATTCTGGATCGTCAGGCCGAATAAGGCTCGACAAACGAAAAATGCCAAGCTCACAAAAACACGTCTAACGTTAGCAGGTCTCATTGGTGCCGCAAGTTTTTTTTATAGTATTCCTAATGAACTACTGAGTATATATCTGTATTATTAGTTAAAAAATTTTATTCATATAATAATAATAATCAATAAATTATGCAAAAATTCATTCGTTTATATATTCATTCAAAAAAATACATTTGTAATGCCCGAAACGAATTGATAGAAAAAGATAAAAGACAGCATAACATTGAAGCTTATAAGATTAATAATTTTTATTACCAATGAACCAGAATAAGTTTAGCTATATCACAAGCTATATATAGGTCATAAGTGGCTAAGGCTTAAGACTGCAAATCAGAGGATAACCTTCTGATTATTCTTTGAGAAACGATTAGGTAAAAAATAGTTTTCATCGTTTTCTTCAAAGAAATAAAATTCATGAAATTATAAAATTATATTTATATATAGTATTTAAAATTAATAGAGGCTAAGAAATATTAATTTGTAAGTAATATAGTAATAATTATGGTTTTTTGATAATCGAAAATCACTGAAAATAAATTGAACTTTTCTTTTTAATAGTATAAAAAAAGGTTAGAAAATGGATCATGAAATAGATAATTCAAAAAATTGATGGATATTTACCTGTGATTATCTATAAACAAGGGGCTCATAAAGAGGACAGGAGAACCAGTTTGAAAACCAAAGAGAGCCGGGAAAAACTCTGTGAGAGTCAAAAAGAACCGGTGAGAGCCGGTGCTAATATCAACTTTTTGGTTTAGAAAATACTTAACTCTTATGAAAAATTTAATTATAATAAAATTTAATTATAAATCTTTAATAAACTGCATAGTATTATAATGTAAATAGCAATTAAATAACACTTACTATATAAAAATATTATAAATATTATTATATAATTAATTTGTATAAACTTTTGTAAAATCTTCAATATACATAATCTACCCGAAGCATTTTTCTAATGAAAATTCAAAGACAACAATTAAAATTATATGAAATGGGATGGGGTAGTATATAGAGATGTCAGATAATGCGTAAGATAATATTAGTTTGCATATAATTGTGCTTGTACCATATAATCAACTTTGACACAAACTCATACATTTAATCTCCGCGCGTAAACTGAATCGATAAAATTTTTTTCCTATATTGGTACAACCTATCTTGATGTCCGTGTGAACTTTGAGTACCATGTATCCATTAGTGTCTATTTGTCAGCTGTTTGTTTACGACGCAAAAACTTTGTCCGGCGATATTGACTATGGACTCATGGTGCGTTCTCTGAAGCGGATTTTTGAGTTTCGAAAACAGTAAAACGTCACAGAGAGCCAAATCTGTCGAATACGGTGGCTGAGCGATGATTTTCATTTCGGATATTGGCCAAAATATCAGACACAATTACGCTGGAAGGTACCGGCGTCTTATCATAGTGGAAAAAAAATGAATTGCCTGCCAATAAATCCAGTCGTTCACTACGAATAGCTTCACGTACACGTCTCAAAACGGCTAAATAGTATTCCTTATTGACCGCTTGACCTCCTGAAACGAATTCATGGTGAACCAACCCATGGTAATCGATAAAAAACGATGAACATCACCTTGAATTTCGACCGACTTTGACGTGGTTTTTTCGATTTCGGCTTATTTTTGGAACGCCATTCGCTAAATTGTTGGGCAATTTCGACGTCATATTAATAAACCCATGTTTCGTTACCAGTAATAATGCGTTTGATGAATGTAAGATCCTCAGCTACATTTTGAAGCATCTTTTTTGCGACCTCTACTCGACGTTGTTTTCGCAAAAGATTCAAATGTTTTGGAACGAGTCGAGCAATGACACGCTTCATATGCAAAACATTAACCAAAATATGTTGAGTCGATCCATAAGAGATGTTGAGAGCTTCTGTTATCTCTCTGATGCCGACACGATGATTTTGGAGTACCATTTCCTCAACTTGTTCGATGTTATCGTCGTTAACATAGGTGGAGGGGCGACTTGCATGAGGCAAGTTTTCGACAACTTCACGACTTTCACTGAATACCTTGTGCCACTCAAATAGTTGCGTTCATGAGAAAGTAGACTCCCCAAAACACTTCTGCACCATTTTCAACGATTCCGTAGCCATCATTAGATGGGGAACACAAAATTTCAAGGAAGCTCGTTGATCAACTTTTTTTCCATAATCGATATCGCCAGACAAACTTTTTGCGTCGTAAATAAACAGCTGACAAATACACACTAATTGAGATATGGCATTAAAATTTCATATAGATATCAAGAATGGTTGTACAAGAAATAATAAGGAAAGATTGCCGATGCCATATACGAAAGGCTCGACGATTTTCGAGCGCCAGGCCCTCAATCGGCGGAACTGCTACACTAACGCGTCAACGCGACGTCACAGCTACATCAGCAGAAATTATTGTGCGCATTTGTCTACATCACGAGCTGTGACGTAGGCAATAAATATACATAGATATAGTTTTACGCTTCTGTTCAATGCGACGTTGCTGGTTTCCTTTCAGTCATATATAGTTGACTAAGCCAAAGTATCTCAATATGCACACGAGTATCAGAAAGCAATTCAGATCCAAACTCCAATGCCAGCTTCATAATGCAGACGAATTTTTCATTCTGCAAAAAATCAAGACTTTACTTTCTTCCACTGTAGAAATTTCAAATTGAGTCTCATGATTTTGTGCTAAAATGTATATTCCATAATTAGTTCAAAAAATTTATTTTTAATAATTCATACTTATATAATATTGTAGAAACAGAAAGAGAAAATTCATCAATTGTGTCATATATTAAAAATATAAATAATAATATAAACCAAAAATTTAACTTTTAATTTTTAACAGTTATACGTTTTCTAAATTATAACTACAAGATACAAGATTTACATTGTATAACCTTTTACAATAGGCTAGAATTTGCAGTTTTGTATGTTCTACAATATGCATTATCAATAGTAAAAACTATAAGTATTTTAAATAATTATAAGTAATGAAACGAGCTTAAATATATTTTCAAAAAAGGTGTGTATCACGTCGACTTGAATGTTAACGTAGTTCATCAACCCATATGTCTGATACTAAATATTAAATATAATTCATAAATCACATAGATTATTCCTAGGTTCCTTCACATTCAAACAGTATATTTTTCATTTATATTTATTACTTTGACGCCTGGGCATATTTACCCTTCCGTACACGTTACTCTTTATTTTTAATACATACGTGTATTAATTTTTATACACAATGCACCTATTGTTTTAGGCAGTTTTGAGCCTGGAGTTGCCTCCACTAGCTCGGGAATGCCTAGTCGATTACTTAATGGCAACTAACAATAAGGTGTGGATTTTTATGGAGGCTATGAAACCCTATGCTGGTTTTACATAGGTGAGAGTCCAAGGCTCTATTTGGATGCAATTTCCTCTTCTTTCGAAGGGGAAACTGAACCCGCCTCGGCCTACCGACCTAGTTCCCTATTTACTAAGGATGTATGGCTGATAAACTAGGGGGATGTTCAGTCATACCACATAGGAGGACCAGACACTTTCCCGGAAAAAGGAGATTGAAAGAAAAGAGAGAGAGAGAAATATTAGATTTATTATTTTTTAAATAATAATGAAATTTATTTCTTACTTGTATTCGGCGACAGAGAGAGGACTTACGGGAGACTGCTTGATTGAACGCTGCTGACTGAGTACTGCTGACTGAATGAATTTTTGTGGAAAAATCGGGGCTTTATATACCCGTTTTTTCCATGATCATCCGCAATCCCTCTCTCTGCTCCTCATTTTTACAGCTTTGTTTATTACATTGTTTACATTGCTTACTTTTAGCCTTAATACTAATATAAACAATTCAATTTTATCATAAACATTCGTTATAATTTTTGTCTTAAATATTTGTTGTATTAAAAATGTAATTTAATTGTTTAAAGTATTAATTTTACTATAAAATAAACATCGAAAATTGTACACTAGCGCATCTCTAATGTACACGTTGCGTTACCTATGAGACCTTCATCGGAGAAACATACGCTTCTGACGTATGATCTTGCGCAAGCCAACGTCTTATTTCGGCGGTATTATGAAATTGTTTTCCTCGCCCAAATAAGATGATGACATGTTAGATGAAATTCGGTCATTTTAGTTTCGATTCTTATTCTACAAAACTTTATTTATATATATTTTTATTTATATATATACAGATATATGTTCACGTATTATTATTATTATTGTATGCATTTATTTAATAATATATTATTATATTACATATTTTTTTTTATAAATGTATATATATATATTTTTGTTTTATATATTCTGTTCATATATATACACCTATATATATATATATATATATATATATATATATATATATATATAGGTGTTACCTTTATATATATATATATATATATATATATATATTTATCTTTACCATTATATATTATTTTTAAACTCTAGTTTACATTTATACGTGTATATGAATATATATACTTTCAATGTTTAAATTAATATTATTTTATTAAAATTATTAGCTCACTGTTACACCCCTTGGGTAAGACGGTTGTTAGAAGTATGAAAACAATCGTTCGCCTCTGTTAAGGTAATGCCGCTTTAAATAGTATACATATGACAAAAAGTAAAAAATAAAATTTTTTTTTTTTATTTTCCTCCCCATTCGATCTTCGCATTTGCCCAGAGCAATGTGTCTGTGAACGAGGGAAAACCTAAGGAAAGAAAAGCCAGTGGGAAAAAATCTCCATAGGAAAACCTCGTTCGAAGATGCGTGGGGTTCACATGATTCTTTGTATCGCAACTTACTCTACTTACACTAATACACGCGAAGTTTCATGCGAAATTCGATATCTGGTAATTATGGAAATAGGAAATTTACTTTTATGGTTTTGTCTAATTCTGGAAAAGTCGCGTGAGTTGAGGATTTATTTTTATGGTTTTGCAGAAAAAAACGTTTGTTTTTCTTTTGTCTCGTCGGTAGTGGTTAGTAATGGTTCTGGCTTGGGTTCCGGTTCTGGCTCTGGTTGAGCGATCATTTCGTAACTGTTTCTTGCCTCTTGTTTCGTCGGTGGTTGTTTGAGAGATATGAAGAAATGTGCGGCTGTGCTCCAAATGGCTGACAATAGGTATATGGACCAACCGTATACACGATGAAGGGCGTATCCGTTGAGGACAACCCCTATGAACGATTTTATCACGTGTATGATCACCAGGACTGCTATTATCCCCGCGCTTGCGGATCCAAAGGTGAAAAATTTATTCCATATTTTTTTCCAAGCAGAATTTACTAAATTATCCATGGTGTCTTCATTTATGAAGTGCGATATCGTGTTGCCGCTCGTCACTCCAGATTCGTGCATTTCGTGTGCTACGTTATTCAACAATGCAGCTGTTTCTACTGGAGACATAATTCGTTCCTTTAGTTTTTCTAAATGTTTAGTGGAGTAGATTCCAGATGTTGTTAGGCTGATTGGATTCATATATTTCCATGTCAGCTGAGTCATAGGCTTTAGGGTTGTGGGTTCTCTTGCCTCGGTCGGTTTTGGTGCCAAATTGTACCATTCGCTATCAATACGGTAGTATGATGGTAGCACTTGGTTACAGGGAACTCTAGTCCCCCGAGTTTTCAGGATGTGCGTTTTTGGTGTGAGAAAGAGGGTTGTGTTTTGTCTTAAAACTTTCAGGGTAATAGATGGTTCTCCGTACCTCTATTTTACATTGTAATGCTTTGGTTTCTTGAAAATCGTTGATTTGAAGTAGCTGTATATAGGCAAATTGGCTTATAGGGTGGAGTTGAGGAAAATTGCATTCCCCGACATGTAATAACGACATGGTTGTTATATTCATGGTGTTAGATCCGCAATCGTATCCTATCATTGTTTTCGTTGGGACGACGAAAAATAAGGTAAAAAGTATCATGTGTAGGGATATCATCTTTTCTGAAATCATAAAGAGGTTAGTTGCGTAATCTGAAAAGTAAGATAGTTATGACATAAGAAAGAATGAAACCGATTGCAAGTTCGACTTTGATCAACTGAAAAATGTAGAATTTAATTGCGCGTAAATTGAATGCGTTTGTTTAACACTTTCCTTCTTTCTTAAGGTCAGGTCGTGCGTTATATTACTCTTATAACAATATTCTTATGTCTATTGTATTGATGTGACTTTCTCGTATCTTGTTAGCTCAAATTCTAGGATGATCGCCTTTTTGATCTTTTTGATACGGTAGAAAGTTTCATTCGCCTACTTCTATTGCTTAACGATCTAATATTATCGTAAGGTTAGTATAAAGAGTATGAAGCGTTAGGTAGTATAGCGGAGGATGAGGAAGTTATTTCATAAGGTTTATATATTACTTTTATATTACTTTATATATTACTTTTTTTTTAAAAAACTTTTAAATGTTTAAGGTGCTAGAAGCCATTTTCTAGCTATGGAAGACACTGATTAATTTGGTTTCTCCTGCTCTTTCTGTCCACCTTTTTTCTTTTGAGCTGTTGTTTCTTTATTTATGTAAGAGATGCGAAGTCTATTCGCATGAACGATTTTACTGCTTTTATTTACTTGGATCCTAATATTATTCTTGTTTAATACTTCTAGTATCTTATGAGGTCCAGAGTAATGGTTTCCAAATTTATTTGGTTTAGGACCATATAATAGGAATACATAATCTCCTATTTTAAAATTCTGTGGATTAATTTTTCTGTCGTAATATTTCTTCGAACAAAATTTTGAGGAAACTGGATTGTCATAGGCTAATTTCTGGATTCCATTCAACCGTGTGACTAAGTCGACTAGATAACCCTTGTACGTGGGTAGTAAGTCTCCTTCTCTTAAAGGATCGATAGAAGGCAACCTGGCGATTCTACCGAAAATTAATTCATATGGTTTATGCTTTCTTGGAGACAAGTGTTATAATTTAAAATGGCTATGTTTAACTAACTGTCCCATTCCTCGTCGTTGGTGGTGTATTGTTTTAAGAACTCGTCCAAAACGTGATGTGAGCGTTCTAGCGATCCATTGGATTGCGGGTGGAAAGCGGTTGTCTGTAGTTTCTTTATTTTAAACCGTTTAGCTATGCGGTTCATTAAGCTACTAAGGAAATTTTTCCCTTGGCCTGTAAGAATGATTTTTGGTGTTCCGAAGGTGCAAATAAATTTTTTTATAAAAGAATCTGCTATGGTAGTGGACAGTGTATCTGGTAAGGGAACTGCTACGCAGAATTTAGAGAATTGATCTTGCATTGTCAAGATGTATTCGTTCACAAGCTTGGTAGGGGTTAATGGGCCTATGAAATCTAAAGCTATTTTATAAATGGGTATACCAGGGGTATCGGTGATCACCATTGGTTGTTTGGTCTTGAATCTCACTAGTTTTTTGAGTTGACAATCTAAAAACTGTTGTATTCTTCTTTGAATGTCTTCCTTTAAGTTATTCCAATAATACTTCTGTTTGATTCGATTATATGTCTTGGACACTCCTCTATGCCCTCCTATTGGTGACTTATGTAACTCGTAAAAAATTTCATCCCTCTTTTCTTTTGGAACGAATTTAAGGGTGTCAGTGCAAATGATAATTTTAATCGGGGAGTTCGTAAAGGATGCCTTTATTGTTTCAAGAATGTCTTGCCATTTTATATTTTCAATGTTCTTGCTTTTGGCAATGCTAATAAGGTTTTCTCCTATTTTGATTAGAATTTCCTTTAAGATCGACAAAGTTTTGCGTATATTGGTTTTTATTATAGTCACGGATATGGGTATTTCTCCTCGTATGCATAATGCGATGAGGTTTTTGCAGTGCGACCCTTTTATTTGTTGGACATCTCCAATATCCATTGGATTAATGCTTATGTCATTGTTTTCCAGTAGTTTTTTAGCACCGTCGTCACAGAGCTTTCCATCGCTAGTTACAAAGAAAACGATGTTATCTTTGCGGTGGCATATTAAATCTTTGGTTTCTATTACCTTGCCTCTTTCAACCTCGAATTCTTTGTCGTGATTTAGGCTAACTGACGAATCGATGGAGGATATTGATTTTGTCTCTTCTAGCTGATCATCGGTTATCAGTTGGGGTAAGGCTGTTGGTTCAGCCTCAAACTCTTCGTGTGATTCCGGTTCGCTTTCGGCATAACAAGGCGCCTGTAGAACCGCGTCACGCGTGGACCTTTTTCTTATCGGAGATCTTGGGTTTGTTTCCCTTTGCGTAATATCCTTTGTTCTTTCGTTTTCGATTATTGGTAAAGGAGATTTTCTGGATTCCCCTTGCGTAATCTTTTTAGGTCGTCCTGTCTTCTTTGGTTGTGTAGTTATCTTTGGATTTGATTTATTTTTATCCGTGCGTCCTGGCGCATTGCTGAGTTCTCGTCCTGATCTCGTCACGATATTTGTTGTGACTATTTCAGGTGGATTTGGTGATAATGCGTCTGCGTTAGAATTTAGTTTTCCTGGTTTATACAAGACGGTATAATCATATTCGGAGAGTTTGAACCGCCATTTTTGTACTCGTGTATTCAGGTCTGCTGATTTAAACCCAACTAATGGTTGATGATCAGTGATGATTGTTATTTTCCTTCCATATACGTAGGAACGAAATGCCTGTACGCTATGTATGACTGCTAAGGCTTCCTTTTCGTAAACCTCGTATTTAAGTTCTGCATTGCGTAAAACTCTAGAAGTATATGCTATGGGTCTATCTTTCCCTATTTCTCCCTGAGACAGAATACCTCCTATCGCCTATCCTGAGGCATCAGTTGTTATATTGAATGGTTGAGTAAGTTCGGGGAATTGTAATAAGGGTGCATTGCGTAGAATGTCTTTTAAAGTCTGAAAGGCTTCTTCGGTTTTGTTCGACCATTCAAATGTTACATCTTTTTGCAGCAATTTTGTTAATGGCTTTGCAATTGCAGCGAATCTTTCAATAAATCTGCGGTAATATCCGGCTAAACCAAGAAACTCTCGCACGTTCTTTGCATTTTTCGGTTGTGGGAAATCTTTTACAGCTTCTACCTTTTTTTCGTCGGGACTAAGTCCTTTTTCACTCAAACGATGTCCTAGATAATTCACTTCTCTTTTCAAAAATTCGCACTTGTCGGTTTGTAACTGCAATCCGGCGTCTCGAAGTCTGTTTAATAGTAGACTCAATTTTCTATCATGTTCTGCCAGTGTGTTTGCATATATCACAATGTCGTCCAGGTACACAAACAATTCTCTGCCTTGTAGTCCTCTTAATAAGGTGTCCATTAACCTTTGAAAAGTGGCGGGTGCATTTTTCAACCCAAAAGGCATCGGAACGAATTGATGGTGTCCAAACGGCGTACTGAAAGCTGTTTTATGTGCATCTCTCGGGTCCATCTTAATTTGGTGAAACCCTGATGCAAGGTCTAGTATGGAGTAATATATTGCACCTCCTACTTGGTCAAATATCTCAGTGATATTCGGCAGTGGATATGCATCGCTTACCGTTTTTTCATTCAAAGCTCTGTAATCGAGCACCATTCGCCATCTTGGTCGACCTTGTGAGTCTGCTTTCTTCTTTACAATTCAAATTGGGCTATGAAATGGAGAATCGGAGTTCTCTATCACCCCTTGGTTTAATAAATCATTCACATGTCTATCTATTTCTTCTTTGAGCGAGTGAGGAAACTTGTATTGTCGTGCATTGATTGGTTCTTCATCTGTGGTTTTTATTCTATGAGTTATAGTATCTGTTCCAGGCAATGAATCTCCGGGTAGAAAGAATATATCGCGATTTTATTCGACTAAATGCTGTACGTATTCTTTTTCGGTTTCATTAAGGTGATCTGTCCGTATTATATCTCTTATAGATGTCGTTTGCATGGAAGTTAAGCTCTCCGTGGGGAAAATGGTGGATTCATTATTTACTCCCTTTGAGGGCATATTCAGTTCTTCAAATATTATTATTTCTTGCGTAAGTGAATAAAGCGTCCTTGTGGATATACTCTCATTATCGAAGTAATTATTTAAAAATTCATTTGTATCGTTATCATGTATGTGTAACAATTCTTCGTTCAGCCTTTGTTGTTCATCGTCTGTTTCGCTCTCGTTGCTCTGATTATCGGTAGATGCATTCACGAGTAACGAGTCTACTGTATAGTGTATTCCTCCTTCTTCCAATTCCGCGGCTAAATTTTTGGGAAGAATCTCTGGTGATACAAATTCAATCGGTTGGTCATGAGTATGAAGAAATTCTAGTCGTTTCATCTCGTAGTTTAGTGTTACTCGAACGTCGCTTAAATATCGTGCCCCCAAAATACCGGAATACGGTATTGGAAAGTGATCGGAGACGACGTGGAAACAAGAGATTCCACCCAAAACTTTAAGTTTTAAAGTTCCAAGGGTGGAAAATTGTTCTGAGCTTATTCCCCTCAAGAGTCCTTTCTGTGACTCATCTATTTTGAACTGATGGGGTATGGTTCCTATTTTTATTAGATTTCCTTCAGATCCTGTGCCCACTAGAAATCTACATTTGCCGCCCATGGGATTTTTGGTAATCACGGTAGGAAGTAATTCGGTTTCTTGTTCGACATGGATATTCACAATACTATATGTAGGGATGTCTCAGGTTTCATTTCCTAGTCGTAAGTTCGTCGTCTGGTCAGCTATGATGAATTGTTTATGGCTAAAGATTAATTCGGCGTTGGTATCTGTTAAGAATTCTGATCCTATAATTCCATTGTAAGGAATAGGAAAATCGTCTGATACTACGACAAGTTCGATTCTTTGTCCGGCAATTTTTAATGATACGGTACCTAGGGTTGTTTCTTTACTATCTCCTACTCATGTTAGTGTGTAAATTTTTTATTCGTTTATGTGTGCCCCTTTTGGTATTGATTCTATTTTCATAATGCTTACTTCGGATCCACTGTCTATCATAAAAGAAAGAAGATATTGTGGCCCGAACTGAACCTCTACGTATGGGACGTAGTTGCTTATTGTGGCTCCGAGGGTATTAGTTCGCCTAGCAGATTCGATAAATGGTTTGTGTTCATTGAGCGCGATTGTCTGTCGCAAGTCCCCCTGTTCGCGCTCTCGTTCTGGGGACTTCATCCATTTCCCTGATTATATTGCCGCTTTCGACATTCCGATATTGTGTGCCCTGGGTACTTGCAGTAAGCGCACGTGGGTCTATTAGAACTGATTGCGGTTTGTTGAGCGGGATCGCGTACCCTACATGTAGCTTCAGAGTGCCCTAACCTTCCACATTTTTGGCATTTCCGAATCGGTTTTTGTTTATTCATTTGATTAGTTCGACAGAAGTTAGCTGTATGGCCAGGCTTATTGCATAGCTGGCATGTTATAGACGAGGGACTATTGCTACTTCTACAGTTGCGGGCATTATGACCGATTGTGTTACATGCTTGACACTTGATCGTTGCGAAGCACTGAGAGGTGGTATGATTTGACCGTCCGCAAGTTCGGCATAATAGCGTTTGGCTTGGTCTGAGTCTTTCCCGACATTCTGCAAACGTATGACCTATTATATTGCAGTAGCTGCAAGGGGTATTTCTCTGAAAAGTTAGATTGTTTATCTGTCTGGGGTAAATATTTTGTTTATTAGGTTTATCGCGTATTTCTTGCCTCCTAAATAAATTCTCTCGAGCTTCGAGTCTTCATTCTACTGCTATCGCGTCTATTACTACGTCCTCGATAGCTTCATTCTCTTTCAGTCTAGTTTCGATTTCGGGTTTTAATTCTAGTCGAAAATATTCTATGATTGCTTTTTCGATGCTGCGCTTGAAGGCAGGTGTATTTGGTGCCTTGGTGATGTGGCGATTTACTTCGTAAATTTGAGAACTGATGTCTCTCATTTTATTAGTGTATCTTATAACTGATTCATGTTCACCTTGGTATTGACCACTCAGTTCGCCGAGAAGTTGGTGCACGTTTTTCGATTGGGCGTAAAAGTCCTTTAAATGTTCTTTAAATTCTTCGACTGTGGCGAATGCGTAGCCAGATATTATTTCTCTTGCTTCACCCAAGAGTTTTCTCTTAAGTAATTTCGTGAAGCTTTCTTCGAGATTATTGCTTATCAGTTCCCTAGCTTCTGTACGGTATTCTAAGAAATGGCTAAGGGGAATATTTTTCCCGTCAAATTCAGGAACAAATTTTAGTGCTTCTTTCAAAGATATGGTTGTTGATTCATCGTTTGCCATTTTAGTACTTGGTAGGTGTTCAGCTATTAAGCAATCACTTGTCAGGTGCGATAAGTTGATGTACCGAATGGCGTAAATTTAACTTCTTTTAAGTCTTTCGGAGGAGTTCTGAATTCGTCCTCCCTTGGTTGATTCTCAGGTTCGTTTTTTAATGGGATTTCTAACTGCTTCCCTGATCAAGTTTTACTACGTGTATTCATTCGCTTTTTAATGTATATGTGTATAAATGTGTCTCTTTTTTTATTTATATAGTTGTGAGGCAGTTGCGTATTGCGTATATGGCACTACCGTTTGTTTCGATATTTTATTAATTAGATTTTCTCTCTCCATTTTTCCAATTGATTTATTTAAATTATTTTTAATTGTTTCCTCAACCTTCACCTGTTTAATAATTTTATTTTAATATATATTTGTTCGTAAATTGCGTGTTACGAGATATATATTGATTAGTAATATCGTTTCATAAATTTTTGTAACGATTCAGTGAATAATTTTCGACCCAGAGGCAGTTGCGCGTGGCTATCGTTTGTAGCTCAGAGGCTTTGGTGCTTGGCCGTATTAATTTTTAATTTCTGACCGAGAGGCAGTTGCGCATGGCTATCGTTTGTAGCTCAGAGGCTTTGGTGCTTGGCCGTATTAATTTTTATTTTGTGTTTTTTTTCTTTTTAAATCCTTTCGCATGGTGAGGTTGGGTTATTAATTTGTTAATGTTAATTCATTTGTTTAATTTATAGCATCCCGATATGTTATATTCATTTGTTACGTTCTCTCTTCTTTTTTTATCATTAAATGGTTTGTTTTTTTCTTTTGAAAATTTTTATTAATTTTTGATTATTTAATCCCACTTCTATTCGTGAGGTTTATTCCGTTAATATTAATCCGTATCCTCGTTTTTAGGTGATTTGTGTAGGCTTATTATAGCCTTTATAATTGTAGCAATAATACTTTGTAAGTTTTTCTCATCTCTTTGCTTTTCTTTTAGGAAGGTTATAATTTGTTCCTCTCTTCTTTCTGATTTTGTTAATTCGTCCTGCTCTTCTGCGAGCAGGGAATATATTTGTAATATCGTATTTTTCAATTGTGTATTTTCAGCTTGTTCCTTATTTAGATTTTTTTCTCCCTTTTAAGTATTTGCTTCTGTTATTATTTATTATTATTTTTATTATTATTTATTTATTTTATATATAAATATATATATACATATATATATATATATATATATATATATATTGTAACGGTGCGCGTGTCCGCCTCGAGCACGAGGACGGCGGGTACGGCCGTTGCAAATCTGTGCCCGGCTGGGCTTAGCCCCGAAGGATTCCGGCGAGGGAGAGGGGCGGTTCGCGAAGGGCGAAATATCGCGTTCAGGACTGCGCGTGGGATAGGGCGGCTAATGGAGCACACTTGAAATAATAAAACAATAATGATTAAGATTTAAATGTGCTTTAATATCGCAGTGTCAAAAGAATATAAGGCAGCGCCTATGTGCGAGGCGTGCGGGACGCAGGCCGAGGGTCGCCGAGGCGACGACGCGCGAGGCGACGGCGCGCGAGGAGTTCGGGAAGAGAGAGAGAAAGAGAGAAAAGGGGCTGCCACTTACAGTGAGCCGGAGCTCGTAGGTCCCGCAGCGCGTTCTCGTCCGGCAGCAGCGCCTTCCTTTGCCGGGGGCGGCGGTGACGTCGGCGTCCGGAAGCCCCGGGATGGAGCGGTTATTCCGCGTAGATGGAGTCGGACGACAATTCGTCCGCTCGAACTCGTGTTCGGCGCGTGTGTACTGCACACACTCACACCACTGTGGCACAGCAAGCGCGTCAAATCGGGCACCCTCCCCGAAGACGAGGTACGAGGCGGGGGAACCTTGGAGCACAAGGCAGGTTCCCACACGCGATTAGTCGCGGCACGGCGGTAGCAACCAAAAAAAACGGACGACGTGCGTAGAAGGCCGGTAACGACGCGTGTTCTTAGCTCGCGGCTTTCTCTCTTTCTGTCTGCTTCTTCGCGCGCGTGGCTGTCTCTCCCCACTCCCCGCTCTCTCTCTCTCTCACTTACCTCTCCGCCGGTGGTTTTGCGTCGGCCTGTAACAGATAAACATTTCTACATGCAAACATACAAATACATATGTACAGGCTACGGCTAGAGAGAGAGCAACGGGACGGGGAAAGCAAGCGCACGCAGTGCTTGCGTTCCCCGTCACAATATATATATATATATATATATATATATATATATATATATATATATATATTACCTTTTATTTATATAATCTATTTTATCTTATATTTTTTCTACCTTATATTCTTTTATATAGAACTGAATATGTGTGTGTATATATGTATATATATACACACATACTGCATATGCATATACATACATTATTATTTTTTTTTTAATATGTTTTATTCTTTTACATATAGATAAGTATCGATATGTATGTATATACATTTTACTGCATATCTATACATATACATATATACATATATATAGTAAAACAATTGAATTGTACTTCTGTCGACTGCCCATATACAAATTAATAAATATTTTTTTATTGGTCCTACAGTCCAATCAATTCCATCCAAAAATAAAATAAAATAAAAATAAAAATAAAATAAAAATAAAAAATAAAAATAATAATAAAAATAAAAAATAAGAAATAAAAATCAAAAATAATAAAAATAAAATAAAAAAATAAAAATTAAAAATAAAAATTAAATTAAAAATTAAATTAAAATTATAATGACAGTCAGACTGGCCTTGTTTACATTCACCCCCGTAGACTAATCTGAAAATAAAATATTAGCTGAAAAAATAGTCCCTGAAAAACTGAGTCCCTGATGAGGAGCCGTAGCGAGCTCGAAACGTTGGGCAAGTTTTCAATTAGGTAAGGGTGTTGGGGACAGTCAGACTGCACTTTACTAACAAAGAATTTTTTCAGCTAATATTTTATTTTCAGATTAGTCTACGGGGGTGAATGTAAACAAGGACAGTCTGACTGTCATTATAATTTTAATTTAATTTTTAATTTAATTTTTATTTTTAATTTTTATTTTTTTATTTTATTTTTATTATTTTTTTTTTTTATTTCTTATTTTTTATTTTTATTATTATTTTTATTTTTTATTTTTATTTTATTTTATTTTTGGATGGAATTGATTGGACTGTAAGACCAATAAACAAATATTTATTAATTCATATATATAGTATTTTATATATTGCATTGCCCGTATATATATATATATAGACAAAAACATATATTTCTCACTATAAGTGTGTATATATTGGTCTTTTGTTTTTTCTTTTTCCTTTCTTTTTTTTATATATATTATATATATATATATATATATATATATATATATATATATTATTGTTTAGATATGTATTTTACTTTGTGAGTGGTTTTAGAAGTATAAGTTTGTTATTTGTTTATGTTATTATTATTTGTTATATTTTAGTAGTTGTTATAGGTTCCACATCAATTGTTTAATGCCAAGTGCAAATCATCCCGGTCGAGCCCCCAAAATTTTAAAGACTAATGTGACGTCTGGGCATATTTACCCTTCCGTACACGTTACTCTTTATTTTTAATACATACGTGTATTAATTTTTATACACAATGCACCTATTGTTTTAGGCAGTTTTGAGCCTGGAGTTGCCTCCACTAGCTCGGGAATGCCTAGTCGATTACTTAATGGCAACTAACAATAAGGTGTGGATTTTTATGGAGGCTATGAAACCCTATGCTGGTTTTACATAGGTGAGAGTCCAAGGCTCTATTTGGATGCAATTTCCTCTTCTTTCGAAGGGGAAACTGAACCCGCCTCGGCCTACCGACCTAGTTCCCTATTTACTAAGGATGTATGGCTGATAAACTAGGGGGATGTTCAGTCATACCACATAGGAGGACCAGACACTTTCCCGGAAAAAGGAGATTGAAAGAAAAGAGAGAGAGAGAAATATTAGATTTATTATTTTTTAAATAATAATGAAATTTATTTCTTACTTGTATTCGGCGACAGAGAGAGGACTTACGGGAGACTGCTTGATTGAACGCTGCTGACTGAGTACTGCTGACTGAATGAATTTTTGTGGAAAAATCGGGGCTTTATATACCCGTTTTTTCCATGATCATCCGCAATCCCTCTCTCTGCTCCTCATTTTTACAGCTTTGTTTATTACATTGTTTACATTGCTTACTTTTAGCCTTAATACTAATATAAACAATTCAATTTTATCATAAACATTCGTTATAATTTTTGTCTTAAATATTTGTTGTATTAAAAATGTAATTTAATTGTTTAAAGTATTAATTTTACTATAAAATAAACATCGAAAATTGTACACTAGCGCATCTCTAATGTACACGTTGCGTTACCTATGAGACCTTCATCGGAGAAACATACGCTTCTGACGTATGATCTTGCGCAAGCCAACGTCTTATTTCGGCGGTATTATGAAATTGTTTTCCTCGCCCAAATAAGATGATGACATGTTAGATGAAATTCGGTCATTTTAGTTTCGATTCTTATTCTACAAAACTTTATTTATATATATACAGATATATGTTCACGTATTATTATTATTATTGTATGGATTTATTTAATAATATATTATTATATTACATATTTTTTTTTATAAATGTATATATATATATATTTTTGTTTTATATATTATGTTCATATACATACACCTATATATATATATATATATATATATATATATATATATATATATATATATATATATATATTTATCTTTACCATTATATATTATTTTTAAACTCTAGTTTACATTTATACGTGTATATGAATATATATACTTTCAATGTTTAAATTAATATTATTTTATTAAAATTATTAGCTCGCTGTTACATTACAATCCACTCTGTATTGTTATTTATTGATATTTTAAACAATTTGTGTGATTCCGATTTAACACAAAGATTGATCTAAGTAATAGAGTCATTTTCCATATAAACTAATATACCAAATATACATCAATATTTTTTCATTTGCTGAATCTGCTGGTCGATCTCCAGCCTCTTTACCTCTGAATATCTATATCATGACAGTCGAAACGTCTGTTTTGACGTCACGTACAGAACTCTTCTGTACAGCCCTAACAGTAATACAAATTGATTGTTATTTAAAATAAATATAGAATAATATAAGAATGTGAGACATATATCAATCATACTTTTAATTGTATTTCTAAAATATTTTTTGAAGATTTTACGTAATAAAACTGTTCTTAATTTCTAACGTCATTTCTGATCCTGTGGAATAGTTTTGCAGGTAAATTGTGTACATAATAATATTCTAAGAAAATTGGGACTAATTCACCACTAGTAGCTAGATACGTCCTACACATTTGCTCCAACATTTGGTAGTTCTTCAAGTTTAATATAATGCGGATATAGTTTTTTAATATTTCAAAATATCACCAGATATTAAAACACCAACAATAAAAACAATAAAAACTCTCCAGCTCCCTCGCATGCCGATACGCAGATGCACTCTGAATGACTGTATCAAATCTGTATAGACAGTATATACCCGCATATTTACATGTCGTGCAATAAACTGGAGGTACATTAATGCCATTCGTGTATTTTTGCGAGTATTATTATTATTTTAACTAATAATAATATATCGGTTGATTTTTAATCAATAAACTAAAGATATTTATATATGTAAACCTTTTCATAGATAAACAAAAACAAATGTCCCTATATAAGAATAATCATATAAAATATTTTTCGGAAATATTCCGAAATACCATAATAAAAAATAAATTATAGAACGAAATTACAGCTGCCAATAATGGACCATTAAAACAAAGGCCTAAGTACATTTTATATATATCCTCACAAATAACAGCATGTATACGAGCTTTTAGACACTTCGTTTCGACAGAGATAATAAGCAGTTTATTAAACGACAGTAGTCTATCGATATTTCGTACTTTTTGACATTTTTGAAAACTAATGTTATTTCAATCTATTTTTTTGCATCGGTTTTTTTAAACAATTTTTTAAAATTTTTTAACTATTTTTTTTCTGGAAGTTTTTTTTGTTATTTTATTCTGGTATAATTTTTATCAAATTTTTTTTATCTCACAAATTTTTTTTCACCAATTTTTTTTCTGTAATTTCTTTTTTAATCGATCTTTTTGTATCCGTTTTAATTTTTTTCTTTTAGAGAAAAATTGCATGGAAAATAAGTTGTATACATTGAGCTCATCTATAATTTTTTACTCAATTTGTTCCAAAACCTTTTTTGTTATTAATTTCTATAATATTTATAATCAAGCGAATCAAGATCTATACTTTTTTTTATGTTATTTAACGTGGCTTTATTTATGCTTCCAATTATCGGTGCTAATCAGCGACGGAGGTCTACGATGTGTTTGTAAACAAAGCACATGTAAATAATTACAGCGGTGCCTGTATCAATCGGCCGAGACCGGGATTTGAACTCGGATCACCGAGTTAGTAGTCCTTCGCTCTAGCGATCGAGCCATCGTAGGCCTCAAAAAATCTATACGTAATCTATCTATCTGGAACTTTTATCAATTTTTACGTACATCTGAACATTTTTTCTAAACAGCTTTGTATTAAATTACATATATTAAATAATATATATTTAAGATTATAAACGATTTATTATATAGTCTTTAAAATTTTATACTATAATTTTCAGCATTAAATAAATTATTGCAGTTACTCTGTAATATACATAAGTAATTCAGATAATTTCTTCAATAGATAATTTTATCATAATAGAGGTTATGTCCACAATCCTTGTAATATTTTAAACAATTTAATAAAAAATGATGGATGAAATCAATATATAATTTTCCATGCAATTTTTCTCTAGAAGAAAAAATAAAACCGAATACAAAAAGATCGATTAAAAAAAAAGCAAAAAAAAAAAAAAAATTGGTGAAAAAAAAATTTGTGAGATAAAAAAAAAAATTAAAAAAAAAATTTGATAAAAATCAAACCAGTTTAAAGAACATAAGACAACATCCAGAAAAAAAAAATTAGTTAAAAAAAAAATTAAAAATAAGTTGAAATAAAATTAGTTCAAAATAAGGTAAAAAGAAAAGTACGAAATATCGATAGACTATTACTGTGGCGCTAAAAGGGGGAAAATAATTTTTCGAGAAATAATATACTATTGATATTATTACACTCAAATGGCCTTAGTAACAATATCCAAGACGTCATACCTGGAGAATCAATTGGATTTTTCAGAGACAGTGCCAAACATCCCAATTTATCTATATCAATGAACTTCTTCTCACACGTTGATGACATTTTGATTTAAGGAATTGATCAAACAGGACTTAGTCTGATAATATGGTCGAAAATGCCCGAACAGTATTTGTAATAAGACTGTACCCTCGTGTCAAATATAATAAAAAATTCCTTTTTCAGATTTTTGTACCCCAAAAAGGTCCGGTGATACTTGCAGATCCAAAAAGATTTCCGAACGTTGTTTCTAAATATCGTAGCTTCTAAAATAGTTAAAGGAACCAGCTGTAGATAAAAAATTTTATTTTTAAAAGATCTATCAATCAAACAATTTTATATAAAACATAAGTTTTATTCTATTAATTAATGCCGCTTATTACTATTATTTTAACTAATAATAATACATTGGTAGATGTTTAATCAGTAAAATAAAAATATTTATATATGACAACCTTTTCGTAAGAAAACAAAAAGAAGTGTTCGTATATAAGAACAATATTCATATAAAATATTTTTCAGAAATATTCCGAAATACCTTAATAGAAAATAAATTATATAACGAAATTACAACTGACAACAATTGATCATTAAAACAAATGGATAAGTACATTTTATATGTATCCTCACAAATAACAGCATGTATACGAGTTTTTAGACTCTTAGTTTCGACAGAGATAATAAGCAGTTTATTCTACGGCAGTAGGCTATCGATATTTCGTACTTGTTTTACATGTTTGAAAACTAATATTATTTCATTCTATTTTTTTGAAATCGGTTTGATTTAAACAATTTTTTTAAATTTTTTAACTAATTTTTTTCTGGGATTTTTTTTTGTTTTGTTTTTTTTTTTAATCTGGTTTGATTTTTATCAAACCAGATGGATTTGTCAAACTGTAAACTAGGTGAAGTGAATTTTTGATACCAAACGTAGATTTTCGAACAATCATATTGATTAAATTGTTATAGTTAAATACTTTATATACATTAGTACTAAAAACTTAAATAGTAAATATGCATTACAAAATAAAGTGTTACTCAATAAATATTTAATTATTTTAAATAAATATTTAAAAAGAGGCAACAAAGCTATTTATTTAAAATATAATTAATATAAATAAATTTATAATTAATATAAATAAACTATCAAAAATATATTTTTTTGGTTTCTAATATTTGGAAGATAGAAGTTATATATGTATTTCAGACAAAGAATTTCGTTTTGATATATATATTTTTTCTCAGAAGTTGTACGTTACTTAAAAATTCAGAAGTTTTTGGGGACATATTCTTGAAAATAACAGTATCAATAACAGAATCCAAACATTTTATTTATTTATATGGTCTTTATTAAATTCGTAATTGATTCATAAATAAGTTAATTGGATGTGTTATATTTAGTTGCTGAGTTAATCTGCGAAATTTTTTATAAATTATTATTACTATAATGGAGATGGCTATAACATATAATAATACGTCAAATAATCGTTCAATATTCTTATAAATGCTGTTGAAAAGTTTGAGCCCCTTGATAAAAGATCCAGCCTAGCGTTCCACATGCAGACGTAATAAATATTTTCAAATAAACTCGAAATTCGATTTTAAATACGGATTTTTTTAGAATATCGTACTGCGCATTTTTTCAAAAGTAACCAATTTTCCAACCATTAAAATGTTTAAATTAGTAAAGAAAAATATCATTTATAATTAGCACTGATAAAAATTCAAATTCGAGTGATTGCGATAATTAGGTTCGCGGATAATACTTTTAAACGATTTCAAGTGCACGGCAAGCTGTTTGGCTCTATTGAAAGCTTAATTTTGGTATTTACCGCTAGGTGGTGAACATGCCCTAGGGTCACATATAAACGTTTTAGCGAAGTTTAATCTACATTTAACCAAGCCAACATGGATATTTTTTTAGAGATTTGTGCTTCTTGCTTAAGTCACATAAATTTGCTAACATAATTATTCTTTAATTCAAAATATAATGCCAAGATCGTTGAAAAGTTCTCTTAGTAGAAATAATAGAAATACTAGACGATAGTTTAAATGACGATTATATGAGACTGCTAGTCCGAGTAATTGTAAACGTGTTCTAGAAAGACAGTCGATAGCTCTGCGTTAAACTTCTATTGTTACTCAACGAATTGAATGTGAATATTTGTAGCAGAAAACAGTTGTATCTAATATTACCCAATTACGGACTGCAACTTTAAAATTTTGATCAGCTGTTGAATACGATCCTGCTTTTGATTACCTGCATATTAACTATTTAAAAATTGGTGCAATGGGCATATATAAATATTCAGTCATTGGTCAGCAAAACAATAGAAAGGTGAAGAACCTATCATATGTTGTTCTGGTGGCAAAATTTCACGTCCTCAACTTGAGTTGATACAGCCTATGCTCGGATTAATATTAGAAACACATTCTTTCTCAAACACTTTGCTTGCCAATATAAGGAATTCGAATACTTTGTTTCAAATTACCTCATTTGGAGCCAAATTGTAGAAAGTATAGGAAGTTTATGTCCTGCTACTGGTGAAAAAGAACCATTTTTACAAATTTTTTTCATATCGCAGGCTAATCAATTTTCACTACAAAATAATATTATTCCATATTTAAATCTTGAATTAATACAAATATTACAAGATTTTTTATTACAAAATAATAATTTAATAAAAGAATTTAAATATAATATAGAAAATAATAGGAACCTAGAAGATTTAAGATTAATAATTCATATTAGCTACTAATGCAGTAGCTGTTCTAATGGTCGATAATAATAAAGGACATAGAGATACTGTTCTACATTGTCGGCATGGGCCATTTCAGAAAGTTTCAGAATTACATCGTTCCTATGATGCAATATGATACAATATGCTCTTATATTTTCTAAAGGCGAATATGGTTATTGTTTAAATATTTCTCTAAATGATACTACCCAGCGAAAAGTTTCATGTATGTAATTTTATGCATCTAGACTTATGATAAGGAATAATAACGGTAAATTCTTATATAATTATAAATCCTTATTGAGTCAATATTGCGTTGATATGATGGCTAAAATAACATCTGAAAGATTAGCTTTTAGTCATTTCAATCGGCGAAAATTGCAATCAGATGATTATATACATCTTCGAGATAGTGTGCAAGATTAGTCAATTCGACGACTGTCGAACAAGATGCTAATGTAAACCCCACAAATATAGGACAAGGCGTAATACTTCCTTCATCAGTTACTGGATCTCCACATTATATGCATGAGAAATCACAAGTTGCTACGACGTATCTGCGTAAATATGGTGACGCAGATTTATTTATTACTTTTTACGTGCAATCTTGAATGGCCAGAAATAAAGCAGAAATTATTTTCTGGTCAAACTTCCAAAGAGAGATATAATATTATTTCTAGAATTTTTTATTTAAAATTAAACAGATTAATGGACCTGATTATTAAAAAGGAAATATTTAATAAGGTAAATTGCTATTCACTCAGTGTACAATGGCATGAACGAGAATAACCTCATAGTTATATTTTGGTGTTGTTAGAAACTAAAATTCCACCGGATGAGATCGATATTATAATTTCTGCTGAGCTTCTGGGTAGAAATATTGATCCAATACTGTATGAAATGGTATGCAGACACATGTACCACGATCCATGCGGAGATATTAATAGGTCGTTACCATGTCTGATGAATGGCGAATCTTCCAAAACAAATCATCGAGCATTTATTTCTGATACTTAAACTTTAGATGATGGTTATCCCACTTACCGCAGACGAAGTCCTCAAAACGGCCCTGATTAAGCTACTGAAAATACTACAGTTTCTGTTGAAAATGAGAATGACGAATTAAATTGGTATATTAATGGTCGATACATATGCTCGTCTGAAAATTACTGGAGAGTTTTTGATTTTTCATTTCATGTATGATATCCAATTGTCATTCATTTAGCAGTTCATTTAGAAAATCATCAACGTGTTTACTTCACTGAAGAAAATATGCAAACTTAATGGTCCTCAGCAAACTACATGAATAGTAAAGAAGAAAAAACAACAAAAACTACATAACCTTAATCCTCCAAGGTTATGTAATGGCACGAGATTGCGAGTAAAGCATATCAGGAATAATATTATTGAAGCGGCCATTTGAACTGGCCGAGCTGCAGAAGAGACGGCTCTGATAACCCGAAATTTTTTTTGATCCCAACAGATTTATCATTTCAGTTTAAAAAATGGCAGTTTCCAGTAAAACTTTCTTATACCATTACAATCAATAAAGCCCAGAAATAGACATTTAATCATATAGGCATAGATTTACGAGCAGATAGTTTTTGACATGGTCAATTATATGCTGAACTTTCTAGAACTGGTAATTCTGAGAATCAATATTTTTTGTTACCATAAAATCTAACTGTTACAGAAAATATTATATATCCAGAAGTGTTATAATTTTAATATTAAAAGAAAGCTTTCTTTGAACTTTGTCGTTCTGATGAATTGGCTAAAACATTGTTCTATCCTGAAGTACCTAGCTATTATATTTGGCGAGGCAGTACATTTATTAGAGGAAGCATGGAATTGAAGGATTTCACAGAGTTAGAAAAGACGATGCTTTCGGTAGAGTATATACGATTCATCCAAATCAAAGTGAATGCTTCTATTTGCGTCTTTTATTGAATGTTAATTGTCCTATCTCCTTTAATGACTTAAAAACTATTAATGGTGCTGTATAAGAGACATTCCAAGCTGTATCTGTTGCGTTTTGCTTAGTAGGAAATAATAGTCATGGAAAAGATACACTATTCGATGCTTCATTATACCTGTTTTCATTTAAATTAAGAGAATTATTTGCAATTATATTAGTATTTTGTCGTCAAGCTCAACCACATGTATTATCGGCAATGTTCCAGAAGGACTTTTGTCAAGATATTTTATATCAAATTCGTCGACAAACTAACCATTTCGAAATAAATTTTTCAAATGATATATTTAATGAAGGTCTTATTGAAATTGAAAATATTGTGATCACTCTTAGTCACAAATATTTATGTGATTTTGATTTATCAACTATTATGCATAAGAATCACGAGACTATAAATACTCATGATACAATGTTGCTACATAATTTTGATAATGATGAATGAAACAAATATGTAAAAATACATCTTCCTAAATTAGTAACGGATCACTGTAAAGCATTTCACATTATTTCTAACAGTATAAATAACAATAATCCTATAATTTTCTTCTTAGATACTCCTGGAGGTACTGGGAACACGTTTTTGATCAATATTCTTATTGCTCAAATTAGATCAACTGGAAATATTACAATTCGGCTAGCTTCATCAGGTATTACATCTATACTTATCTATGGTGGAAGAACTGCACATTCGACTATTAAGTTGTCATTAAATGTTTCGTCTAGATAACCATCAGTTTGTTCTATTCGTAAAAATAGATCTTTGGATAGACTTCGACAAGAACCTATGAGTGTAATATGGGATGAATGTATAATAAACCATTAAGCTCATATTGAAGTTCTTGCAAGACGAACAAGAGTAAAAAACCTTCAGACGCTCAGATAAACAACTAATATGAGAATTTACTTTAATTAATAGTTAATAACTTACTTTAACGTTATTAACTATTAAAAATGGAGTTGTTTTTAATAATCGAGGCTACTTTTTCTATAGTGAATTATAATATTGGTAAAATTTTATATAATGTAGATGGCCTAATTTCTTACATTTATCCTCAAGTTGATATTCTATAAGAAAAACCGTTTGAGTGGCTTTGCGATAGATCGATAATTACACCTCAAAATATGTCTGTTTTTGAAATTAATAGTATTATTTTAGAAAAACTTTCAGATACAGTTAAGGGATATACATTCATTGATACTACTGTTAATACTGAAGATGATATTCGTTTTCCAACAGAGTTCTTAAATTCTTTAAATCCTACAAGATTTCTGCCACATATTTTTCGAGCTAAATTAGGAGTTCCGATTATTTTCCTCCGAAACCTTAATCCTCCAAGGTTATGTAATGGCACGAGATTGCGAGTAAAGCATATCAGGAGTATTGTTATTGAAGCGGCTATTATAACTGGTCTAGCTGCAGTAGAGACGGCTCTGATATCCCCGATCCCAATGATCCCAACAGATTTACCATTACCAGTTTAAAAGATTGCAGTTTCCAGTAAAACTTTCTTATGCCATTACACTCAATAAAGCCCAGAAATAGACATTAAATCATCTAGGCATAGATTTACGATCAGACTGTTTTTAACATGGTCAATTATATGCTGAACTTTCTAGAACTGGTAATTTTGAGAATCAATATTTTTTGTTACCACAAAATCTGTTGCAGAAAATATTATATATCCAGAAGTGTTATAATTTTAGTATTAAAAGAAATCTGTCACTTGGAATCTCGGGCGAAGCTGCGACGGGGGATGCTATATATTTATATCAGGCAATTTTGTTATTTGAGACTAATTTTGCATAATGGACGGAGGTTCAACTATCATTTTTAAATACTCTATATAGGCATTTCTTTTACAGTAATTGCACAAATTCCGTGAAAATAACTCGATACTTAAAAATTGTCAATATTTTTTACAGCTTCCCGATATAAAATTAATGAAGGTTTATTTTAGGATTTTGATGAAATTTTTTTTTTGAACATGTTCACAGATGAATTTTGAAAAAATTGGTATATTTACTCTAAAATCTTCAATTTTATTATCAATCTGTATTAATCGCATCTATGCCGAACTTTATTCATTTATACACTTTGTTATATAATCTTTTAAGCGATTTAGAAAAAATGTTTATAGTTAAAAACTAAAAAGTATAAAAAATGAAATTCTTAAGTTAATGTAACATGCCCGCAACAAATTGAAATCGATTGAGATTAATATTATTGTGTTCTGTGTTTTTTCATCTACAAAATCCATGTTTAAAAAAACTGGCGTATTTGTTCGATCAAAAGTTATTAAGCATTTCCGCGTTGAAGTTATGCAGCGTGCCGATCCGAAATCCACTTTATAGTTCTCAATCTTCTAGTAATAGGAGAATCAACTATGCTACGATTGCAAATGATACGCTCATTTAATTTTGCGAATTTAAACAACCTTTTGATCAACCAACTCAAACCTAAGAAATAAATATATCCAATGCGTCATATAATATAATCACTATTAAAAATAGAATTGGAAAATATATGCGAGCATCTGAGAAATTTTAACACACGCTCAGCGGGCTGCGTCTTAATTTAATAACGGTTGATCTAAAAACTTGTAGTGTAGTAATTTGTCTATTAGTGCATACCAAAAATCTGGGTATTGTCCAAAACCCTCCAAAACCCTGGGTATGGTCCAAAAGCAAGGAAATTGGGTTCCTTATGAACTAAAGCTAAGAGACGTCTCTTTTAATTTAATCTATTTATTTAGTAATTTATTAATTTAGTTTATTTATTATTTTATTTCCCTTTTTGTCAACTTCTTAATTCATTTACTTTTATTGCTAATTATTTTTAGAACTAATTATTTTATTATTCTTTACTCAATTATTTATCATTTTCATTAATAATGTTTATTCCTTTAAATTGAGTTATTTACTTATCTATTTTTATCTATTAATATTGTTATATTAATGTTTATTTAATTATCAATTTATTTATTTTTAATTAGTAATTATTTTTATTTTTACTTATATTATTTGTATTTATTATCAATTATTTATTTTAATAATACTTGTTCATATCATCTCTAGATTCATAATATTTTAATTATTAATATCCATTTCTATCAGTAATCTGTTAATTATTACTATTATATTTTTTGTCCACTAGTTAATTATGAACTAATCATCATTAATAAATATAGCGATCCTTCGTTCTATGTATTGCGAATGGGCCTATTCTGTATATATACTTAGTTTCGTCAGCTTCCGTAAGGCGACACTGCTCTGTGTCAGTGCTCCAAATACTGAGGGAGCTAGTCTCCTCTACTAGCTTAACCACGCTCGTCTAGTCGTCGCTGCTGGCGTACTTAATTCTATTGTCTGTCTAGTCAATGCTTGGCTTACTGTATTCTATATGGAGGGTTCAGAGAAGGAGTAGAAACTCCGCTAAAATTGCGTCAAATTACACAGCAGGACTTCGGTACAGAATTCGCTACAAGGCGGCGACACCCTGTGAGGTTACTCGTTCCAAAGCATGCATTTGAAGAAAAGAAAGTGTGGGTATGTAGTGAGCATGGAGAGAGGAGAAGTTAAATCTCAGTATCGACATTCTTGCTTCTGTTCTTCCCCTTACTCGCTATGCCATTTGCTTTCTCTCTCTGTTGCACGTAGAACTATCAAGGGATTTCTAAAACAGCAACGTCTACCAAACAGATCTGAACTACCTTCTCCTCCTAATTTTTGAGAAGCTTTTCCAATGTAAAAGAAGCGGAATTTCCATTCGTTCTCTCCACACTTCATATTATGGTATCTCTCAACATGTCAAATACTGTGTAGCTAAGGTGCCTTTATAAATGCAATTTGAATAAATTTTTGTATTTAAATTTACTTGTTCTCCTTACCTGTTTTGCACAACTTTATTTAGCTATTTTAGTTAATTTTACGTATAAAGTTTTTATCATATATCAATACTTATGATAATTATGCTTTAATAAAATATTTCTTAACACCTATGTTTATGTTTAGCTTGTGTCGCTGTCTTTTGTTCATTCAAGTTAGTTTTTACCTTTTTTATTATTGACAACTATTACTTTATATTAAATATCATTATAGAACTTGTCGACTACTTCCCTTATATTTCTGTCAGTAGAAATCTGGCATTATTTTGAATATTACCTGTGTAGACAAAAAAAGCTGGTAAAATTAAATACTTATTCATTCTAGACACGCATACTTATATCTGCTTTATTTTATTCACTGATCTCCAGTGTCTACTGATTTTAATCAATAAAATCTGGATTGCATCGACATTTACCCTTTATTGCTTGGTCGTTTCTGCATCTTTCATACAAATTAGATATCTAACCTCTTATAATGGATATAAACATGTGTAATCTAAACTTTTATTATATAAACTATTTATATTATTCAGTATAAAAGTCTTTAGTTCCTCACACAGAACAACATTAGAATGTTTCAGGTAAACTAATCATAAGCAATGAGGAATCCTAAACAAAAATGTAATTGTTTTAAAAGTGATTTTTTCTTTGCCACACATACTCCTGTAATAATTTTCACTAAAGAACATATTCTGGGCATCCCCTTACTTTATCAACTAAATGCAACTGTAACGTTCCTATCCCCTTCGGGATAGCATACGCGGTATATTTCCAGGGTATATTTGAGAGGGGAGGAAGTATTTCGGGATAGGATGGTGGATCAGGAAAATAATTCGAACTATACAGTATATTTTGAAAAAAATATAAATAAATTTATTCAATAAAACTACTCCAAGCTCTCACGGTTCTGTAACAAAAAAAAAATAGAACAAAATATTTACTTAATACACTTAGTAATAAACTTAATAAGCTAGATTTATAAACTTTATTTAATATGATAATAATACGATTTATTTAACCGTACGCTAGTTTCCGTGAAATGAAATTAATCCGGCGCTATTTTTGGCACGGATTCCCGGTGTTATTTTCCACGCGGGGAATTCTTAAAGTTCGACAGGAAGACTTTAATGTAGGGTTATTCTAAGGTAATGCTTAACTCTGCTGGTCTTTTGAGGAGCGCCTCGTAACCAGGATCACGTTCACTGAGGATAGGTAAAGCTATTAGTCGTCTGTCTTTTGAGGAGCGCATCGCAACAGAGATCAATAGTTTCGAACAGGATTTAATGGTCAGAATTATTTCAAGCTGTGGATGAGTTTTAGCTCCGAACAGAGTTCGTGTGAATCGACTTCAAGGCAGTCAGTTCACCGGGCGAACTCTCAGTTTTGCCTTTTGCAGGCCCTTTTATAACAAAATAGTCGTGTAATTCCGTCGCCGCTCGTTTAATTTCGGGCGAGCCGACGAATTATAATAATTAATATAATAATAATTAATAATAATAAATAATAATAATAATTAATCTAATTATTATTTACATTTTGTTATGTGTATTTGCAGCCGGTGTGCTGCGTACGCTTGTATATGCGTATAATGGTGTACACGCACATATGCATGTATAAATATATATATATATATATATATATATATTTCACACAATTAATAATTTTAATCAATTAATTTAATTAAATACAGCGGGTGAATTCCTTTTCAAACACCCGTTGAATATACTGGAATGCGCGCGCCAGTATAAGGCTTGCGCATTCGCTTACCGCAGTATTCGCTGCTGGCGCGCGCCGTTTGACGAGAGTGGACGGTAGTGTGTATGTGGCGTGTATTAGAGGGGGATAGCGGCCGCCGGCCTAATACACTTGACTTGGCTCTCTCTTGCCGCGCGCAGTGTATCCCCTCTATCGTATGCTTAAGCTTAGCAGTAGAGAGAGAGAGAGAGAGAGAGAGAGAGAGAGAGAGACTAGGTATTGCATTCTGTCTCTACTCTTCGGTTTTCGGCAGTTACGTCGCACGACTTAGTCTTTATTATTGTATGAATTCACGGCTTCCTTCTTGACGTCCATGACTCTCCATATTTCCGATTCACGGGGTTTTCTTTTACATATCCATTGCTATTGGTGTTCACCGTTGAATAAACGAGCTCTTTGCACTCTTGTATTTCCTTCGTTTTCCTGTCAACAACCCCGGTCGTGCCACATGGCGTGGCTTGTGACACACAGGAGAAACGCGTTATCAACTCGCGGCTCTTTCCCTTGTTGCTACTTGCTTATATTTTAAAAGAAATTTTCTTCATAATGGAATCTTTAACTTTGTAAAGCATTTCACGCGTTACGCTATATATGTATATATATATATATATATATATATATATATATATATATGTGTGTGTGTATATATATATATATATATATATATATATATATACACACGATATGAACAAATTTGACACGGACTGGTGCATTTAAATTCCGCACGTAAACTGAACAGTAAAATTTTTTTCCTTTATTGGTACAATCTTTCTTGATATCCGCGTGAAATTTGAGCGCCATATATTCATTAGAGTATGTCAGCTATTTGTTTACAACACAAAAAGTTAGTCTGGTGATATTGACTATGTTGATCCACGAGTTTGCTTGAAATTTTGTGTTTCCAATCGAACTACGATTACGGAATCGTTTAAAATGGTGCAGAAGTTTTTTGGGGAGTATTTGCATGGTACAAAGCATGCTGTGAAGGTCTTGAAGACGTCGATCTTTAACGACGATAACATAACTAAAAAGTTGAGGAAATGGCGCTCCAAAATGATCCTGTCGGCACCAGAGAGATAGCAGAGGCTCTCAATATCTCTTATAGGTCGACATATTTTGGTTATGTTTTATATATTCATTCAAAACGTAGCTGAGGTCCCTACATTCATCAAAAGCATCATTACGGGACATGGGTTTCTGAATATAAAACATCGAAACTGCCCAACAAGCTATCGAATGGCGCTCCAAAAATGAGCCGAAACCGAAAAAACCACGTCAAAGTCGATTAAAGGGGCATTTCTCATCTTTTTAGATTAGAATCTAATCTACAGTAAACTTTATTATCTCACTACAATTTTTTTATATTAAAAACATACATATTGAAGTCTGCAAAAAAATTTTACTTTTCATTTTTCATCCTGATATGGCTGCCACAACGAAGCTTGCTTTTTTTGGCTGACATAATATATTGACACAGGAAGCTGTGAAGTGAAAAATTCAAAAAGCATATTAAAGTATAAGAAAGTGGCTATAGCCCATACTAAAATGAAGAAGTTTAAGTAAAATAAAAACAAAATGGCGGGCTTTTCTAATTTTCGGCTTATTTTTGAGATTATGTTGTTTAAAAAAGTGCTCAAATGTAATCGAATATTCATAATTCTGGTACGAGCTATAGCCACTTTCTTATACTTTAATATGCTTTTTGAATTTTTCATTTCAGAGTTTCCTGTGTCTAGATATGATGTCAGCCAAAAAAAAGCAAGCTTCGTTGTGGCAGCCATATCTGGACCATATTTTATGAAAAATGAAAAAAAAATTTTTTTTTGCAGACGTCAATATGTATTTTTTTAGTATAAAAAAAATTGTAGTGTGATAATAAAATTTACTGCAAGAAAAAAATCTTGAAAATTTATGCAAAAAGACTAGAGATGCCCACTTAATATCAAGGTGATACTCATCGTTTTTTTCGATTACCATGGGGTGATTCAGCATGAATTCGTTCCAGAAGGTCAAACGATCAATAAGGAGTACTACTTGGCCGTAGTGAGGTATCTACGTGAAGCAATTCGTCATAAACGACCGCATTTGTAGGCAGACAATTCATGGGTTTTTGACCACGATAATGCGCCGGCACATGCCTGCATGATTCTGTCTGCTTATTCGGTCAATATCCGAAATGAAAGTCATCACTCAACCACCGTATTTGCCATATTTGGCTCTATGTGAATTTTTCCTCTTTCCGAAACTCAAAAATCCGCTTCGGGGAACATACCACGAATACATTGAAGCCATAAAAAGTAATTCGCTAAAGCAACTGAAGGCAATCCCAGGTGACACTTAGAACAGGTTTATAAAAAATTGGATTAAGCATTGACATGCTTGTATTGCCTCGAAAGGAGCCTATCTTGAAGGCGAGAATAAAGATTTGTATTAAAATACATAAAAATGTGTTTTTTTGTCAGTCCGTATACATACACATACACACACACACACACACACACATATATATATATATGTATATATATTATAACTCGTATTCTACGGGCTACTTACCTCGGGATTTCTGATAGCGTCGGCAATGCCTAAACTGAAATAGGGGGAACGTGGAATAGAAATGACAAGAGTCAAACTCCGCATTTACTCGGAACAATCATACATTTATTTATAACACGAACAACCGTTTATTAACAAAATCTCACCAAGTTACATTTAACAGCTTTTCGCGCGGCGACGATAAACACTACGGAGTGGGTTCCGCGGACATAGATAAATACGGCAGGGAGAGGAAGCAGAGACAGGAAGGGGAGACGCGATGCGACGTGCACTTAGTACGCGACGCTTGCGGGCGCGGTCGTACAGCAACGGCACGCGCTCATACCGGGATGCGCACTTCACACACACACACACACACACACACACACACACACACACACACACACACACACACACACACACACACACACACACACACACACACACAGACACACACATATATATATATATATATATATATATATGTATAAATTATTAAAGAAGCTACTTACCGCGGAGTCCTCGGCACTGCTACTTCCTCACATGCTGGACGTTCTCTCGTTCTTCTCTTGCTTCGTCTTCTTTCACAAGCTTCTCTCTCTTTCGCAAGCTTCCCTCCTTTCTTCTATCTCTTTCCCTCCGCAGGTTTTCGGAACTAAGATCTGGATGACCGTGAGGACGGTCACTCAGTCTTGTGTGGCTACGGGGATTTCTCTAATGAAGACGCAGGTGGTTCGTCGGATTGACCAGGATGCGGATAGTCCGTAGGTGACAAGATAGAGAGAGAGAGAGCCGGAATATTTTGGCTAGTTCATACCCCAATACAACTATCTCTCTCGGCAGCTCCGAAGAGAAGAGGGGTTCTCCTTGCGACTTTCTCCTTCATGCATACACGTCGCGCGGCTCGCGCTTCACGCATTTTCGTTTCATACCGCCGATCAGCAGTTTGGCCGCTCACAACCTTTCACTTTCCATTTCTACCTCCCCCTATTATTATACTGCTGTTGTATGATTGTGCATCACGAATCTGCTACATCAGCTCCTGCTATTTCCTGCCTCCTTCCTCTTCTTGCACCAGCCTGAACTACTCATATCTGCCTGGACACGTATCCGCTTATATTTTTCTATTCGGATATTTTCGTGCAGTGTTCTTTAACTTCTTTAACGAGCCTTAAACGGAAATTATTCGTGATTGCGCCACAGCAAGCAGAGGCGCCATATTTATAACTTTCCAGCAATCTTTATTCATTTCTAGTTCGATCAAATGTCAAGGTTTTGCTCACTATTTTCTTGGAATACCGTGGCATGGTGCATCAAGAATTCTAACTACAAGGTCGCACGGTTCATAAGGAGCACTAACTTGATGTTATGCGCCGTTTGCAATATACAATATGCAAAAAATGTCCGGAACTTTGGAAAAACAGTCCGTCACTTTTGTATCAAGATAATGCACTTGCTCATTCATCATTGCTTGTAAGAGATTTTTTGGCCAAAGCAAACACCACAGTCATGCCTCAGTCTCCATATTCACCATATTTGGCAACCAGATTTTTTTCTGTTCCCAAAACTGAAAAGACTCATAAAATGATATTGATTTGCAACGATTGTGAAGATACAAACTGCATAGCTGAAAGAACTCAAGACTATACAAAATATGATTATCAGAAGTGCTTCAATGATTGGAAAAAGCGTTCGGAAAAGTGTATTATATCTGAGGGGGATTACTTTGAAGGGGACAACATAAGTATTGATTAATAAATAAATATTTTTTGAGAAAACCAAAAAGTCACTTAATTATTTGAACATTCCTCGTGTATAAATACATATAAGACAATACATGCCTGTATGTATGTTCGGTATAAGTACCAAAATTACTGGATCGATCACCTTCAATTTTTCACCACATAATCTACTATGTCGTTTACCAAAGATACATGTTTGTAGTTCTAAATATTTGAGAGATGGAAGTTATCTAATTATGCTCTACAGGCAAAGATTGCTTTCAATAAATTTTGATTCTAAGAAGGTCCACATTAGCGAAAAATACAGGATTTTTAAGGACATATTCTTAATTATAACAGCATTAAAAATAGATACAAATATTTTATTAACTATTATAATTTTCAATTAAAAAATAAACTGATCGATTGTGTTACATTAAGTTTCTCTGGATATTTTCTTTAATTTAAAATTTTGTACATTTAAATACAAGCTTTTTTAATTATATAAATGGTTTATTCATATATCATTAATTAACCATTTATTCAAAATAAATAATTTATATATTTAAAATATTGAAGTGTTTAAATAAATATAATAGTTGCTTCCGCTTGTTGTCTTCCGTAAATAATCGTGGCACTCATAGGGCCGATAATTTTTTCATAGCCAAATTCAAACTCTAAACTAACCTATCGATCAGTCTGAAATTTGTTGTGGCGTCATATGATAGATGGCAGCACACGAAAATAACACCAGCTTCCCTAAGGAACGTCCTCTGTTTTCAAACATGGGTACTTATCGAACCGCTCTCGTACATATTGTGAAGGAGGACAAGGCACCAGCGCCGAATTTACCCAAGCGAACATGACGCGCACACCATCCACCATGCAAATAACCTTAAGAGTACGTCCTGCTCAATCGTACTCAATAAATTTGTATGACAGCCTATGGTAGACGTGTTAGGAGTAAAGGGCTTCAACAAACTTTCAGTTATCTTCCACTGGTTTATTACTACATAGTACGGCATATACATACACGGCAATACCTACAAAGGTTGATAAAAAATTGTAAACATAAAGATATGGCAATATCATACTTCGAAAACAAGCAAAGTTAACCATGCCAAGCATGATCAAGGATGCACCATTGATTAGTCTATTTTATAACAGCTATTTAGAGTATGCAGTTTTTGTCGCTATTCTGAAGACTCTTTATCTAGATCATTACTCTAATCCTAGATCAATTAGGTAGAAAAACTTTAGTTCACGTCCAGTTCTTGTCGCATTTGCATTGATATATTTCCTTATGTTTTCATCCGAGATATTCTTTTACCGTTTAATTCTTGAGAATTTCACGTAATTTTATTTTTGTATAATAACCTACTATTAAAGATGCTTTTTATTTTTAATTATTTTTTAATCAATAACAATGCATCTATATGGCAGTCGTAATGGTAAATTCGCGAATAAAAAAAAGTATACAAGAAAAGGAATCTTAAATTTAAATTTAAATGAACCTTAAAAAATAATTTATGTTTTGTAATTTCTATTTTGTAAAAGCGGTAATTATATTGTAGTTTAGATCACTAACAATAGATTTATATAAAAAATTCCGAAGCTATTGAAAACAATGCAATACCCGGCTACAGTAATGTGTGTGCATGCGCGTAGTAGGAGTAGTAATGTATCAGTTAACTCTGTAATATAATTACATAAGTATTTTAATTTCAATTGCTTTAATATAGATACATTTTTTGCCTTTTGAACGTGATTTAGGATAGTAACTGTTGTTCTCACTCATAATACCCAAGCGATCGAAATCTTACCGAAAAATTGAGTCCTCTCGATGGGCACATTGTGGAAAATCATATTCTATAGTTTTCAGATCAACTTTATGAAAAAACTGTTCGGTTGATTTTTAATTTCTTAATATAAATATGTTGCTAATATTCTAAATTATAATATATTAGTTTTTCAAAAAAATGTGTCGAACAGTTTCTTTATTATACAAAGAAAACCTTCAAATTTCTCATAAAAATTCAAAATGACCTGTTAAAATCTACACTTCCAATTGTCATAACTTTTTTTATTATCGGTGGCGCAATCTTTTCAAAACGACGGAAATTTATTTGTTCACTTATCGAATACATACGGCTTCTACGAAGAAAAAATATCTCGAGATGACTTCTACTGACAGTAGAAGACATCGTATTTTACCGTCGAAACATAAAACTCCATGTAGAAGTCGTTCCAAAACTCTTGGATATCGTAGTTTACCGTCCGAACACGAATCTCTCCATAGAAATAATCCATTCGTACCTGGGCATTGTCTTCTATCGTCCCAACAGACAAGTACCCGTAGGATACGTTTCGAGACACCTGGATATCGTAGTCTACTGTCCGATCATGAAAGTATGTGTAAAAGATGTCCCGAGGAAGTTAGACATTGCTTTCTATCGATGAAACACAACACTCCTTGTAAAAGACATTCGGAAACATCGGGGCATTACATTCTAGCTTCGAAACACATAACTCCTAGTAGAAATTGGCCTGTGGTACCAAGATAACGCATTCAACCGCCCGTACACAAAAATACTATAGATCCCCGTAGAAGTCTGTTTATATATATATATACATATATATATACATATATATATATATATATATATATATATATATTTAATATGTATATTATCAGGTATGTGAATAAGTCTTTCCCGTTTTTTTTCAAATTTTGAGCCTTTATTGTAAAAAAATGGTTACAAATGAATTATTGAAAGTATTGGCCATCGCTAGCTACAACTTTTTCCCATCTTTCTGGCAACATACGAATCCCGTTGCGAAAAAATTCGACCGGTTTGGCCTCTATCCAGTCATCCACCCATTTTTTGGCTTCCTCGTAGGAATGGAAGTGCTGGTCAGCCAGGCCATGCGTCATCGATCTGAAGAGATGGTAATCGGACGGAGCAACGTCTGGACTATACGGCGGGTGGGGTAGGACTTCCCATTTGAGCGTTTCTAAGTATGTTTTCACCGGCGGTGCAACATGTGGGCGAGCATTGTCATGTTGCAAAATAACTTTGTCGTGCCTGTCGGAGTATTGTGGCCGTTTTTCTCGCAGTGCGCGGCTCAAACGCATCAATTGTCGTCGATAGACCTCGCCTGTGATCCTTTCATTCGGTTTCAGAAGCTCATAGTAAACCACACCTAGCTGGTCCCACCATATACAGAGCATGAGCTTGGCGCCATGAATATTTGGCTTGGCCGTCGATGATGATGCATGGCCGGGTAGTCCCCATGATTTTCTTCGCTTCGGATTATCGTAACGTATCCACTTTTCATCGCCAGTCACGATACGATGCAGAAAACCCTTTCTTTTATGTCGCTGAAGCAGCTGTTCGCAAGTGAAAAAACGCCGTTCGACGTCTCTCAGCTTCAGTTCGTACGGCACCCAATTTCCTTGCTTTTGGATCATTCCCATGGCTTTCAAACGCTTGGAAATGGTTGTTCGGTCAACTCCCAATGCTTCAGCAAGTTCTTCTTGCGTTTGACAAGAATCTTCATCAAGCAAAGTCGCCAATTCTCGATCTTCAAAGATTTGCGGCCGCCCGGAACGCTCCTTGTCTTCCACGTCGAAATCACCGCTTTTGAAGCGTCGAAACCATCCGCGAACACTTGAATCATCAACACAACCTTCTCCATAAGCCTCCTGAAGCAATCGATGCGTCTCGGCAGCAGATTTCTTCAAATTGAACCAATAAAGTGAAACTTCCCGCAAATGACGTCGACTCGGCTCAAATTTCGACATTTTCACGATATCAAAAATTTATGATGCGAAAAAATTTTAACTAATGTGTTAGTATGGAATTGTTAACATATGAATAAGCTTTGATTATGACATATGTAACCATTGAATACTCGCACAGTATTGGTGGCGCCATCTCTTACAAAAAACGAGAAAGACTTATTCACACTCCTAATATAATCTGCTAAACAACAACTTTTATCAAAAGTAAAATAGTTAGGCGAGTTTGACGTGTTCTTAGCATAGTAAGAATTTTACATACATCTTCTCATGTATTTTACAAAAAAATTGTATAAAATACTTTCCGAAAGTTACAAATATATTAATAAAAAAATAATCTACAATGAAATTATAAATCAGTTCATTGATATAGTCAGATATTCTAATGGTTGTGATAAAGGGACACATAAAATTTATGTTCTGAGCATATTAATAAAGTTACAACTCATAAATCTTATGTGTATTTTATAAAAACTTTATATAAAATATGTTTCGAAATTCAAAAATATATTGAGACAAAACTACATACACAATAAAACATATAATAATCTAAATCTTTTCATAGTAAAACAAGAAATGTTCATATACCAAAACAATATTTATATAAAATATTTTTTTACAATTTTCCGACATATATTAACAAAAATAAATGATATAACGTAATAATGTCTTGAAAAAAATCAATCGTTAAAAGAAATGGCTAAGTACACTTTATATGCATCCCTTTAAATAACAGCGTGTATAGTTTATACAAATGTATCTAAAACTCTAAAAACTAATAATAAATAAATAGTTTTAACGAAAATGAAGCTAAATAAAGTATGAGATCATTTACTAATATCCGACTTTATTTTAACATCATTTGATCTACGTGGAATCATAAAAAAGAGTAAATTATCTTTAATCATCGATGTTTTTAAGTTATTAAAATCTTCTGTTATTTTTTCTAATAATTTATTCTTATTAAAAAAAGTAGGTATGAACTTGTCCGGCCCATTCCCACAAAGCTGATGCTGTTTTTTAATAATTAATTTTTGTATGAAAACATTTTACAGTGCATACCGTCTATATATTTTCATTTCGAATAGATTACTCAAATCTTCAGACAGAATATGTATAGAAAATAAATCTACTTTGAGAAGTACTTAAATTGTTATATAACTTCTTGATCGAACCAAACGAATGACAAAACACCCATAGTAACAAAATTATGTTTTCAAAGACTTGTCTACAGGAATAAATATAATAGAAATTTATATATAGGATTAAAGCATATATTTACTACTTAATCAATCAAATGATTACTCTTTTGAATTTGTGTAAAAGTCAGCTTTTACTTATATATAATTTTAAAATTATTTCTAAAAGTTCTAGAATTTTTAATTTAGAATATTCTAACAATTTATATATATTGTGGCGGGTGTCAAAAGGCGCCCGCGTCGACTCCTCCAGGAGATCGCAAACGACACGCGCACCATCCCACGCCGAGAGAAACCTCAAGGCGTGATGGCGTGCGCGCGAGCGTAGTATTACTCGGCACTATCTTCGATCCCCTTACCTCACCGCTTCACAAATCACGTGTAGCTGCCTGCGGAGGGGCAGTGAGGTTATGTCACAAAACAGATGCCATCGCTCGGCCTGGAGTTCTGAATGTACTCGTGTTAGAACGTAGGAAAGATATAGTGCGTGATTCTTTTTTTATATATCACTTATGCCTTAAAGAATTGCGTTCCATGTCAGAATAGAGCGAACCATCACGTTCTATAAAAAAGCGGCTGTGGACAGTTAACCTCTTCGTTAACTGCTGATTTGCTAAGAACTTGGAAAGCCACGTTTCACAAGCCTCTTTTGAGTCCAACTTTACACCACCAAGGGCTTTCGATATGGACTGTTTCAAGCGGTCCAGTTTTTTACAGTAGATGGTAGAATTATACGTATGGCCATATGGGAACAGCTCATAGTGGATGACTCCCTTCCAATCCCACCAAACACACAGCAAAACCTTTCTAGCCGTCAAACCCGGCTTGGCCACTGTTTGTGACGTTCCACAGGTCTTGGACCACGGCCTGATATGGGTGATATATTTTGGCTTGATATTGTCGTATGTGATCCATTTTTCGTCGCCAGTCACCATCCGCTTCAAAAATGACTCGAGTTCGTTTCGTTTCAGCAGCACATCGCAGGCATTGATTCGGTCCACAAGGTTTTTTTGCGTCAAATCATGCGGCACCCAAACATCAAGCCTTTTCTATATCCAGCCTTCTGCAGCTGGTTTAAAATGGTTTGGTGACTAACTCCCATCTACTGAACGATGTAACGAGATGCCAACTGCCGGTCTAATCGATAAATTCCATAATTTGATCGGTATTCGTCGTCACAGGTCGTCCGCCGGCTGGCTTATCCATGGTGTCGTTTTCACCGGCTTTGAATCATGGAAACCATTCCTGTACGGTTTGAAGTGATAGCGAGCCATTCCCCAAAACACCATTAATCTCACGGAACGTTTCTCTAGCGGATTTGCCTTTGACGACGGAAAACTTTAAAATAGCGCGAATTTCGGCGTTAGTGAACTCCATGTTTACACGTCTATAACTTTTGAAAACAATATCCAAACTAATCACGTGTAGCATCGTTTTGTACGTTATGTCAAGATCTTTCAAATCATGTATAGTATTGCCAGAGACGAGCTCTGTAGCGCTTGGTACATAGCCGCGAAATTCATAAGACAAAAAGCCGAAGGGAGATATTTGACAACCTAATATAAAAGAGACACATGATATAGGCACTATGGTAGAGAAAGTTATAATATAAAAAAACAGAAGACAAATACTTCTGTACTTGTGACAATGCTTATAGACGTTGCTTTTGATTTGTGAAAAAAAATCAGCTGCTTGTGTTCACAAGACACTTTAGGACAGTGGATTCATTCATTAAAGTGTTATAAATATGAATACACCACCTGAAGGCTTTGAAAGTTCCTAGAAGGAAGAAAGCCTACTATCTACCATTTTATGAACATGTAGAGAGCAATCTGTTGTATTATTGGACTTACTGATTCGGAATATGTAAATATGGATACTGGCGATATAAAAATGTAACGTTCCTTCTCCTTCCGCTTTAATTTTATTGGAATTCTCTGAGGTTTTCAGGATATGTGATTCGGATGGAGGAACGTATCACGACAAGTTTTCGGGTGAATGATTTGATACTCGTTATGTTTCAAAAAAAATAACAATATATATTTTCCTATAAATTATACAATAAAACAAAAATAAAACAAAATAGTAATAAATTTATAAAAAAAAAAAGAAATAACTTCTACTCTATTGGCATCTCGGTGTAGATACCCTGCAACATAAAAAAAATAACGATTTATAAATTAATTATTAGCGCTGGCATTTTATTTTATTTTCTGTCTACTTATTAATTGGATTATCTAAATTTCTACGAATTCAGACGGCCTTGACCCAGTGATTGCTCGTTTTGTTTACTCTATTTACTTAAACGGTTTATAGAAGCGGTCGGTCTATTTACACGGAGATTCTTTCGTAATATCTGAATAAATCTTTATTCTCTCTTTTATATCACGCTAAGGTGCGCCTTAGCTAGTGATATATAAGAGTTCAGTTTTTTACTCAGGAATAAGTATTTCTTTTTCCTTAGTAAGACTCCGTTTTCCTTTTGATTTATTTTACAGCATTTACTTCTTCTATTTATAATATTAGTCGATCAACGTTATGATGACTTGCAGATTTTCGGTCGCCGGACGGTCTGGCATTAATCCGAGGTGCGCCTCGTGATTAATAACCGTCTGGTAATTTAATTCGACGAAAAGGAGCGCCTTTTCCCCGAATTAAATTAGGTCGGTTTTAATTTTGTCTCCCGGCGGTTTTTCTGGATTATTTCCTATGTGAAAAAGAATTACTTTATCAGAAGTCGGGAGCGCCCGTTCTTCTGAGTCGGTAATTTTTAACTCTTTTCCTACGAGTAAAGGGGTTTTTCCTTTGGCCTCGAGAAAGAGTTTTTTTTTTATCTAGGAAAAAAACACAAAATATTACCGGTCGGTAGATGACAGTTCTCTTCGTCACTCGAGAGGTATCCTTCCTCGATGAGTGCCGAAAACGAACCGTGCTCTTTGCAAAATTTAGCGTACTTTTATACACGGAAAAAGTACGTTACAAAAATCTGATTGGTTATTATTTATTTAAAACTACGGTAATATTGTTCCTATTGGTTAAATTATTTTATTCTATTTATTCTATTCTATGTTGTGTTTGTTTGTTTATTTATAGTAATCATTTCGTGTATATGTCTGCCTATTTCTTATGATTTTACATTTATAATAACTCTTATCACGGTAATAAGTTAATTTATCCTACTCTTTTTCCCGTTACCAAAATAAAGCAGTTTTAGTTTCTGCTTCATTGAAATGAAAATCCCAAAATACCAAAAATGTTGATTTTTTTTGTTGCAGGAGTCTTTTAGCTACAATTTTCAAAACTCGTAATTTTAGGAGGAATTGAGAGTTTTGAGTTTTGCCAACGTGTAATTGATTCATGTGAGTTGTTACTTCGATATACACTCCTATTAGACAAAACGAATAAGAAAAAGTAACGTGAAAAGAATATATAATTTTTATTTCAAATGTAAAATATCATAAAAACATCATTATTTTCGAATGTAGAAGAGTATGATTGTGTATTTGAAGTACTGAATTTTGTATAAGGAGTAAGTACAGCTCCTAAATTAATATATATTATTATAAATATTTAAATATATAGTTATTCATATAAAACAATTTTGAAATTTATTTTTATATTATATATCATTATACTGTTATTGGCACTTTGTATAATTTATACAATTTATATAATAAACGCCTTTTACAGAAATTTTTTGTAAGAAAACTGTTACAGATTCAAATATTAAAATAAATTTTAATGAAGTAACACTATTTGACAATAGCACTTATATATTAGAAATTACTATCTTTTTCAATAAATATCTTTTCAATAGTTTCATTACTATTCATTCAATAGGTAATTATAAAAATTTTATTTTAAAATATATTCTTGTACGGTTGATTTTGTTTTGAGTATTCATACATTCTAATTTTTTGGAATCAATATTTTAGATTAAATAAAGTCAATATGCAAAATACAAAAATTATACATATATTGCCACCAAAAATATCACGATATATAATATAGAAATATTTTTTGTAAAAACATACGTATATATTGTAACGGGGTACTTAATTGTTAATCACCCGGTAGATATACCCGTTAACAGAGGTGCAAAGAACCCCGAACGGATTAAATTGTTGAAAACAATCTTTTTGGACCGTAGGTTCTTTGCTGTTATTTATTCCTCAGACTTACCTTTATTTTCCCTGGAAATTATATAAATAATAATATATTTGGATAAATTATCAGTAATCCAGGGAAAGACGGATTAATGATCAGGTACAGGGAAGAGGATGTGTCTAATATTTTCTACTATATAAGAAAAATAAAGTTAAAAGTAAATTTATTTTATTAGTCAATAAAATAATTTAAATTTTTATTTAATTTAATAAAATTATAACAATTGTTATTCTAACCCTACCTAATACGCACCCGCGATCAACTAACGCGCGTATCTTTTCACACAGGGTGTGAGAGAGGTGAATTTATAAGTCTAACGGAGAGACAGAGCAACAAGAGCGCCACCTTAAGAAGAACAAGGTGTACTATCAAATAAAACTGAATGCGCGCTAGCTACTCCTGCTATCTTATTCTATGATTATATCTCTCCGACTTTCTCACAGTACTAAAGTTAATTTATTATATCTAATAATTTCAATCGGAAAGAAATTGAATAAAGAAAAGTAGAAGTATATAATATTGTACTGAAAACTAAAAGTACAATAAATATATAAAAAGAAAAATACACCAATCTTAATACACCGACGCCGAAAAAATACGACCCAACAACGAAATGAACGTGAGCTCCTTGGTGTTAGATAACCGGCCGGTTTGAGTGCCTTTCCTCAGCAATAATCTTTTAATATTCAAGAAACTATCTTTTGCACTATTTATATAAGTGAACGAAATTTCATTATAACGATTGACTATTAATAATGACTTTTAATATTCGACAATGGCCAAGAGAACAAAAGAGAAAAATTTTTACTAACAAAACTTTGTCAGGTAAAAAAACTAACTATATTATATTAATAATTTTCCTATATTATATTCCTCTTTATTCTCCTTCTCTCTCTCTCTCTTTTTCCCTTTTTCCCTCCCTTTTTTCCTATTTGTTAAAAATATTAACATGTATAGGTCGAACTAACCTATACATGTTATAATCTATATATATATATATATATATATATATATATATATATTGTATTTAAATAATTATAATGTAGAATATAGTATGCCATTAAATTTAGAAGCTGTACTTGCTCCTTATATAAAATCCAATCCTATTAAATACGCAATCATACTGTTCTGCTTACTTTCCCAGAAGATGGTGATTTTATATTTTTCATTTAAAGTAAAAATTATATATTCTTCCCACTCTAATTTTTCTCTATTTTGCATATTAGACGCCTTGGAAGTAAAATAATAGCTATCTTGATTGCATTAACATCAGATTACATCTATAATATTAATATGAACACTTACGAACAATCAAACTGTCCCCCCTCAAAACTTCAATTTATTAATTATTTATACTTTACATGGCCATTTCAAATTAAAAATAAAGAAGTGCATACGTATTATACGATTTGTTTTGTTATTCATACGTAATAAATTAATATATTTTTACTATTTATTTTATTTTTATTGTTATTGAAATAAAATTTTAATTAGCTAGTATTTTTATTGAAAAAAGTTAAATCTGGAGATAATTTACATTATAGGAGAGAAAAAAATAATCCAACAGAAAACATGACCAAGAATTGTATCAAGACCCATCTCCATTCATCAGGTAATCATTATATTAATACCTGCATTATATATATATATATATATATATATATATATATATATATATATATATATTATCGGATCAGCTGTACGACATTTGTCGAGAGGTTGGGTCGACTCTGTTCGGATCTGTGGTTCATTCGTTTAGAAAATCGTAAATACTCGCATGCTGTCTATCAAATCGTATACAATGCGATGTTGCCACTACTTTTTACACGATTTTGGAAAGAGTGTTGAACGCTTTGATAGAATATACCAGCTGCCAGCGTGATGATATGATTTGCTCAAATACATGATTCTTTTTTCTGATTATTACAGATTTAGTATGATAAAGTAATTTATTTACACAAGTTATTATTAAATCAAAATAATGATTAATAAAATTTTCATTTAATTAAAAATTTAAAATAACATCTTATTAAATCATATCATATCATATCATATCATATCATATCATATCATATCATAACATATTATATCATATCATACTAATTTATAAAGACATAGCGTATTTTTGTTTGTACGCGATAACCGAAAAAACTACTGAATCGATTGTTCTGAAATTTGACATATAAATTCTATATTATCTTGGCAAGGACATAGGCTAAGTTTTTTATTGAAAATCATTTTAATTTCATCAATAAATTAAGTTAATGGTTTGAACAATCAGTTTCACCAGCGGCCACTAAATGGCGTCTTAAATCACGAACATCAAGTCAAAGTAGTTCGCTTAAAGTATTAATACCAGGCCAGTTCAAACGAATGTTTATATCCAACTTTGAGATTCGTATCCTAAAGAAGGTGTGGCATTAGTTGGTATTACCTTTTTTGTTCTTAAGGTTAATCTGACACTACACTCACACCTTATGAATATCTTTTGATTTTTGTAAATTTTGTTTTGTCTTACATGAGAAAATCTCTCTCTCTCTCTCTCTCTCTCTCTCTCACTTTCTCTGTCTTTTTTCTCCTTCTCTTATAAAATGGTTCTGTCAAATAATACTGATTAAAATTTGTGACGATAATTATATTTTGATTTTTATACATTATATTAACTTCAGAATTGTGACAAGAGACTGTTTTGTTTTTAGTTTGAACAAAAGAAATGATTGCAAAATAGGATTCTTTTACCAACAACCTCGAAACTATATATATATTATATCGTCACTTCTGCATAAAAAGGAAATATTCATCGTCTGCTTAAAAAATATGCTATTCGCCATACCATTTTGCTTGAATTTCAGTTGGTGGCACTACGAAAATATTCACGGCATTTAATTGAAAAAACGAAAATATACGAAATATCTAATATATATTGTATGTATATTATATTGTACATATTATATATACACATTTTAAATACGGTTTCTACTAAGAAATATTATATTAGCATGTACGGGCGGTTGATTACGATATCCCGTTGCCTCAAGACGATTTCTATACGCAATTGTGTGTTTGGATGATAGAATGCGATGTCCAAGTGTCTCTGAGCGATTTCAACGGGGAATATTATATTTAGTTGATAGAAAAGGACGTCCAAATATGTTGAAATTAATTTCTATGAGAAGATTCATGTCGAGACGGTACTCTTTCCGAACGACTTCTACGGGGAGTATCGTGTTTAGTCGTTAGGAAGCCATGCTAGCTTTCTCGGGATGACTTCTACTGGGACTATCGTGTTTAGTTAGTAGGAAACGATGAACGATGTTTAGGTTTGTCGGGACAACTTCTACGGGGAGTTTCGTGTTCGGATGATAGAATGCGATTTCCAGGTGTTTTGGAACGAATTCTACGTGGAGTGTCATGTATAGAAAGTGGGAAACGATGTCCAGGTATCTCATTACGACTTCTATGAAGAGATTAGTATTTTATCATTCGAACACGCACACTCCCAGTAAGAGTCGTCCCGGGATAACTAGACATTGTATTCTACCTCCCCAACACAAAACTCTCTATAGCAGTCGTCCCGAGACATTTCCTATAGTCCGAACATGATGCTCTCTCTGTAAACGTTGTCTCGAGACACTTGCACATCTTTTTCTACCGCTCGAACTCGAAAGTACAATTTTTTCTGTTGAAGCCGTATTTAATATGCATATATATATATATATATATATTGTATAAAATGGTTGGCAAAATATTTGCTTTTTGAAGTGGACGCTACATTGAAGCAGCTTTTTATACAGAAGCGACGATAGGTAAATTACGATTAATTTTTTTATAGAAATATAGATTTTTATATATAATAGTACTTTTTACTTAGTTATTATTGAATTGTTTATGAAATCGGTTAAATTATTATCTCGGTCGAAGCCGAGACGAGGGATGCTAGTAATATATATATATATATATATATATATATATATATATATATATATATATATCCAGGCATCCTGGGACAACTCTACTGGAAGTGTGCGTGTTCGAATGATTTTTTCGATCTCGAATGAGTTTCCCACCAACTATACCTGGCACTCCCCGTAGAAGTCGTTCCAAATCATCCGATAATCGCATTCTATTATCCGAGCACAAAACTCCCTGCAGAAGTTGTCCTGACATACCTAAACATCGCTTCCTAACGACTAAACACAACACTCCCCGTAGAACTCGTTCGGAAAGACCTAAATATCGTATTGTACCGTTCCGACACGAATCTTCCCATAGAAGTTAATTTCTTCATACCTGGGCGTCGTTTTCCATTAACTAAATAGAATATTCCCCGTAGAAATCACCCAGATAGACCTGGATATCGCATTCTATCATCAGGACACACAACTACCTATAGAAATCGTCTTGAGTCAACGGGATATCGTAATCAACCTCCTGTACACGCAAATACAATCTTGCTCAATAGAAACCGTATTTAAAATGTGTATATATAATATGTACAATATACTATACATACAATATATATCAGATATTTTGTATATTTTCGATTATATATATATATATATATATATATATATATATATATATATATATATATAATATGTACAATATAATTTGCATACTATATATATCATATATACATAGTTTCGAAGTTGTTGGTAAAGAATCCTATATTTTGCTATTATTTCTTTTGTGCAAGCTAAAAAAACATAGTCTTTTGTCAGAATTTTAAAGTTAATATAATGTATAAATAAAAAATATAATTTGTCGTCACAAATTGTATTCAGTATGATTTGGCATACAGAACCATTTTATGAGAGAAGGAGAGAGATATAGAGAGATAGAGAGGGATTTTCCCACGTAAGAGAAAATAAAATTTACAAAAATCAAATGATATCCATAAGTGTGATTAACCTGAAGAACAAAAAAGGTTACATCGACTAACGTCACACCATCTTTAGGATACGAATCTTAAAGTTGGATATGAACATTCGTTTGAGTTGGCCTGGTATTAATTCTTTAAGCGGACTAATTTGAGTTGATGTTCGTGATTTAAGACGCCATATAGTGGCCGCTGGTGAAACTGATTGTTAAAACCATTAACTTAATTTATTAATGATAGTAAAATAATTTGCAATAAAAAGCATAGCCTATGACTTTCCCAAGATAATATAGAATCTATATGTCAAATTTCAAAACAACCGGTTGAGTAGTTTTTTCGGTTATCGTGTACAAACAAAAACACGCTTTGTCTTTATAAATTAGTATGAATGATTAATATGATATGATATTCTAACGTAGATTAATAATTTTTCTGATCAGTCTTATATCTTTATAATATAATATATAAAAAAAATTATTATGTTGGAATAGTGTGAGAATGAACTAGTAAAAAAGTAATATTTTTTAAAATTAATTACAATTATTTATTATTTTTTGTTATAATTCAGGTGAATGTTTCGCTCTCCATGTCCACCGTGCCTTGCTTGTGCCGAGTCGTCTACTCGAATATTTTTGTTTGAAATTCGTGAAAAAAATGAAGTCATAGCCTGATTGAAATTTTAATATGAAAAACAGAGTTCCATATTATAATAAGATCATATATTTCAGTGAATAAGAATGATAATTGCCATTATTGATTTACAATACAATATTATAATTAAAGAAGAAGGAAAATATTAAATAAGTATATGTACTGTGACATTAGAACTAATAGAAAATTGCAGGCATTATCCATAACATTTTTTCTGTTTTTCAATAGTTTACACTTCCTTATCACATATCTAACATATATATAGTACCAAAATTATTTCTTGTGCACCCCTCCCCTCTATTTCATCAGAATTATTTTCATATTTTTCATATCCCACTTGGCTCGTTCAATTTTATGTATGAACATCATATCAAACATTTTATATAAATTATAGGTATAATTTCAATTGTTTCTCTCAAAATCTAAGGATAATAACCTAATAAATATCATACATACTCTGAAAATTATATCTCATTCAATTTTATAGTTTATTCGATAAATTAAATTTATTATTGTCTTAATTCTTTATTTATTTATATATTTGTTAAATTAGTTTCCATTTTCAAACATTTTCGAATTTTTAAAATTTTTTTCTCTTATTATTTTATGTTATATTCATTGTTTTTTGTTCATAATATATTGTTCATAATGATAAACAATTTTAACTTGAGTAACAAAGATGCGAGTGATATAAAAATTGATTTTACGAGAAAACGTCATTTAAAACGTCGTGCAAAACGATTATCGCGGAAACGAGTGGCCGCAAAAAGGTATACGTTCTTCATTCATGATTAAGAAAATAATAAATAATTTTGATTTGTTTCTGTAAATTTAGTTGAGTAAAATATATAGATTCGTCAGATGTATAGAAAATTAAGAAATTACTTATATATACATCAATATGATTGTTAAAATAAAAAAAGCGTTTTGCGTTATTATGCATGAATTAAAAATTGTACTTATGTCGACTGTTCTGAATTAAATTAATAAATATTTTTATTGGTTTTACAGTCTTGACACAATAAAATATTATACTAATATATTGATAATCAGACTCACCTAGTTTATAATAACTCCCATAGAATTTAAAATACAAATTACTAATAACAAATAAAATAAAAAATCAGTTCAATTAAAAATTAAAAATAATCCAAATAAAATAATCTATATTCTACGTTAATAAAGAAGGTCCTGATTTCCCCCCAACAGCTTCAATTGAAATTTAATTTTCATTTCCGACGTTTCGAGCAGTTCCGGTTCATCTTCAAGAACTAAACTGTAATAATTTTCATTTCTGGTTAACTTTCAAAGACTAAACTCTAATAATTTAACTCTATTAATTTCTATTTCAGCTTGTACGATGGTGATTATAAATAAGGACTGTCCGACTCTCATTATATTAGTATATTATATTATTGTAAAAAAACTGTAAGACCGATAAAATTTTTTATCAATTTACAGCTGAATTCTCTACCTTTTCAGCTGAAGCATTTGGTTCAGATATACTAAATACATCTTGGTATTAGATATGCTCAATCCACTCGACACAGCTCCATCTTTATATATGTGCAGATTCAAAATGTGTACTAAATTCACTGCACAATCTCAGCACCAATAATTAAATAGTTAATGAAATGAATTATAAACTCATAAAATTCAATAAATCAAGAAAAGAATTCAAATAGCACTGAAAATCGTATTGCCAGCAAAGCAGCAAAAGAAGCAGCTCTAATACAGCGTAAAAAATAAAATATAATAACGCCGAAAATATACTAATATGAAAAAGAATGGCACTACATGCGATAGAAATATCTTGCAATAACATATGGATAGAGAAAGAAAACACAAATACAAATAATAAAGACAAAATTTTTTGAGTCAAGTTAAATTTTACAATAATAGTTATTTATTTTTGAAAGTTCTTAATATTCTAATAACATATCAAACTCGCCTAGTTATTTTGCTTTTCTTAAATATTTTATTATAAATGTATACTTAGTCATTAGTTTTATTTTTTAAGTAGTTAAAAATTGAATAAATTTTTATTATTTATTAGACCAAATTTCTGAATCTAAAATTTGTCTTCCTACAAAAAGTGATATTTTCGTAACATAGATGGGGCTATGCCGTGATTTTATCACCAAGCCACGTAGAACCTAAACTCGTTAGTGAATGTATCTTTTTATAAAATGTTCTATGTCATATTAAATTTTAAATAAAGTAAATATACAAATTGGTTTTTCAACGAAATATTTTTATTCTTTATAGTTATAGTATCATTTTTCATATTGCAATTGAATTTTTGGTCATTCTTACTCTTGCAGGTTGAAATTTTAATTGTAATATTTATTGTAGAAACTAAGTAAGCAAAAATGCTAATGAAAAATTAGCTACCACTCTTCGAATATTCAACCAAAGATCTTTTTAATTATTTAATTATTTAAACTATAATTAAAAAAAATATAAAACATGAAAAATATTAAAATATAAAATATAAACAAATTATGCTCCAATGAGCAAAAACATCCGACTAAGTTTAGGTAATCTCCAGGTATCCCCGCTAAAAGGATCGATTGAATTTCAGATAACATTATATCATATTATGTTGCAAAATTCAGAAGGGATTTTATATAAGACCTATATATATATATATATATATATATATATATATATATATATATATATATATATGGAACACTGCATCAGACAAATGATGCAATCTTTATTCGAATTTTTTAATATAGAAAGATAAAAACAATTGAAATTTGTTTTCAAATATTATATGATTTTTATTAATTTATTATTTTCCAAAATACGCTTATTTAGAATAAGTAATTTAAAAATAATTTAATATAACAAATAAAATAATCTATTTTAGATAAATGTCAAATAATGATTTGATCATTTTTTTAAATTACAAAATTTTATATAAAGAATAGTCTAGGGTGCCTATGTTCCATATAATTAGCATTTTTATATGCTTTACGCGATAGAATTAAGAACGGTTCTGTTCGACACAAATTATAGATTACAATTCCAATTTTTTAGTTTATAAATACAGATTTATAAGATAAAATTGTAAAAAAAGTAAATAATATAATAAAAATGTAATTGTGAATAAAAAAGTGGACGGCATTCGTGAAAAATTCAAATTTATTTAGATAATACGCAAAACTATAAAAATGCAATATTTTTATTTACTACTTACATATTATAGCGTTGCAATAACAAAACTAATATTTTATAGCCAATAAAATGAAAATATTGAATTTCTTTGTATCTAATAATTGTACGTGTAAAGAATAACAACTTCATCTTCAATAAAATGAAGAAGAAAAATGCCTTAGACTACATTCTTGGTACTAAAAAATAATTCCAAATTTATGTGTAGAAAAAAGGAGTTGTAATGGCTGATTTATTGCGCAAGAATATATTAAAAGTAAAATTTCACAGGAATACTGAGAAATTTATATATATATATATATATATATATATATATATATATATATATATATATATATTGTAACAGGGTTCTAGATTACCAAGGTACTAAACATGGCCTTGGTGTATGTCTTCTATTTTACCTTATCCTGTTACTATTAATATAGAAATTAATAATTTAAATACTCACCGTCGCCAAAAATCAACTTACCTTGGCCGGAAGTGGTGCATGAAATATTTTTTAATTTAAAAGTAATTATAAATTTATTATAAATATTATTAATTATTTCTATATTTATCAATATTTTTTTATTTTTAGTAAGAATTTATTCTTACTGCACAGCCCTCAATTTTATCCATAGCAATCGATTATATAATAATTCCGATTCAGTGTAGTACAATATTTTATTTTTAATTTATTTATAAAAATATAGTTTTATATCAAGAAAACCGCGGATGCGGTAGGATTCAAAAATCACTTTCAAATATTTATAATCTTATTATATTGTATATGAGGAAATAGAGGATTATTGGTTTGGTAATTATTTTTAATAACTCAAACATTTATAAAAAGAAAACAATAAATAATTATTGATTATATAAGAAAAATAATTATTTTTAATTATAAAATTTATTATTTTTATAATATGTCTAACTTTGTTTTATAACTCAGTGGGCACCCGCTATCTCTTGTTTACGCGACTAAATCAAAGAATTCTTTTTGATATTATAAATTATATAAATCAATAGGAATAAATAAAAATATACTTATTTTCATTTAATATATATTAGTAATGTATATGTTAATATTCGTTGATTCAGTATGCTTGTGTGCATTAACAACACGCACAGTAGCGCCAATGCATATAAGTTATTCAATCTAGGTTAGCTTATGTATGTGTGGCTCCCGCTCGAATCCACGCTCACATACACAATCACACACAGTTCGAATCCTAACCGTTATATGATCTACAATTAAATTTTAAACAAATTTTAACAAATCAAGTCATCACCGTAGCTAGTTGTTTATTTAACAACTAGCTGGTTTGTATAATTAATTTTAATGCTTGATCAAACGAAAAATATAAATAACGACTTACTTCTAACTATATTCAAATGCGTTGCGGGCCCGGATCTTCCGTTGCTGTCAAAGACACTTTCGTCTTTTACCTCTCTTTAAGTGGAAAATATAAGGATGAAATTGTGTCTTTATAATCACCACGATCAGCTAGCTGCAAAAAATCTTCAATCTTTCACAAGACTTCACTTGACGAGAAATAGAGGTCAGATGATAACAAGCGAAAGTTACTAAGAGCAAGAAATCAAACAAATATCTGTGTCTTCTACTTCACCGTTCGAACAATACTATCTATATCTTTCCTCCACTCCCACATATTTTCTAAATTTCGAAAGAGACTATAACCTATCTTCTATCTCTCTACTTCGCGAACGTACACCAACATTGTATATATCGGTGCTCGTTACAATATATATATATATATATATATATATATATATATATATATATATATATATATATATATATGTTTTGTTATAAATAAAAATTAAGAAATAAGGAATCCATTGTCATTTTAAGAAAGTCTACGTCAATATATGTACTTTAGAAACAAATAAAATAATGACCAACAAAAGCTGAAAAAATACTTTCAAAACTTTCAGAACAGAATCGGAAATTAGCGTTATACATCACCTCGTAAACATCTAATAATTTTGAGTAGGCTGAAATCTAGTAACTACGAACTAAAAATAAGTGAGCTATTATGTTTATAAAAAAGATAAGTCTTAGAATGAAGAATTTTAATATTGTTATAGTAAAATTAAGAAAAAGGTATAAACTAGGTCCTTCTATTTCTGTCTAGTAAACAATAATTTTATTTCATATGCAAGTTTTAAATACTATACTGCAAGAAATTAATATTTATGGAATAATATAATATTATGTTATTTATTTGATAAAAAATAATTTAATACAATACATAAACTAACAGCTTGAAAGAATTATAAAATAAAAAAGTCTATTGTCTATTGGATTTGGTCATCCTAAAAATTAAGTATAATATAATAATTAATTTTGCAATTGTTTACATTACACAGATATTATTTAGTATCTAAATTTTCGCAAAAAAAAATTAATTTGGAAATATTATTCGTTGCTATCTTTATACTTATTTCAATATTCGTAATTAGAGATCCCATTCTATTTATTAATGAAATAATTAATATCATTTAATTTTTTATCATTTTTTTGTAACATTCCATAAACCAAAGTTTCGATATAAACTCAACGTCAAATTTACATGAAATTTACTATATATATATATATATATATATATATATATATATATATATATATATATATATATATATATATATATATATAGGCATAAATTAATAAATATTTCCATCGGTCTTACAGTCCAATTAAATAAATTAAAATTAATACATAATAATATCAACACATATATATGCATATATCTCTCTTTCTCTCTCTTTCTCTCTCTTACAATTATATAAATATATATATATATATATATATATATATATATATATATATATTGTAACATGTATAGGTTAGTTCACCCTGTACATGCTGATTATTTGAACAAATAGGAAAAAAGGGAGGGAAAAGGGAAAGAGAGAGAGAGAGAGACAAAGAGAGAGAGAGAGAAAAGGAGAATAAAAATTATTATAATATAGTTAATTATTCTAATAGATATCTTGATAATGGACGGGTTTGAAATCTTTTTGAAAATTAGTGTGTGTCCATTATTGTACAAAAGTGATAAATTGATCAATCGACATATTGTTTAGAAGTGAATTTCGAGAAATAATAAAAGTATTGATAATCGGAAACTCTTGCTAAATATTCAAAGGGTGCAATAAACCGCCCGGTATTCTAAGCACCAAGCTTTTGCCAGATACATCGTTGGGCTGTTTTGTTTCCATCGTCGAATAAAAAAGGTTGGTGAATTTTTCCATACTTATTGTATTTTCGGATTTCAGTAGAGTGTTATTTACCTCTACTCTTTTCTTTAATTTTTTCGATTGATAATATTAGATATTATACATTATCTTTAGAACGTGTGAGAGAGACAGAAAGATATAGACATAGAGTAAGAATAGTAAGATGAACAAGCGCGCATACAGTTTTCTCTAGTAGTACATCTTGTTCTTCGTAAGGTGTCGCTCTTGTTGCTTTATCTCGCTATTATAATTACAAATTTATCTCTCTCACTCTGTGTGAGCGGATTCGTGCGTTAGTCTATCGCGGGTGCGTATTAGGTAGGGGTAGAATATTATTTATTATAATTTTATTAAATTAAATAAAAATTGAAGTTATTTTCTTAATTAATTAAATAAATATATTTTTGATTTTTTTTATTAGTAGTAGAAAATATAGAAATATTCCCTCCCTGTACCTGATAATTAATCCGTTTTTTCCTGGGTTACCAATAATTTATCAATATATATTATCACTTATATAATTTCCAGGATAAACAAAAGTAAGTCTGAGGAAGAAATATCCGCAACGAACCTACGGTCCAAAAAGATTGTTTAAGCAATTTAATCCGTTCGGGGTTCTTTGCAACTCTGTTAACGGGTACTTTTACCGGATGATTAATAATTAAGTACCCCGTTATAATATATATATATATATATATATATATATATATATTATAAACTTCTTGTGACAAACGATCGGATACTCCGCTACTTATTTCATAAGAATATTATAAAATATAAATTTTGTATGGGTAATGTATAATTTACATATATAACATATAGCAGGGCACCGTTTGCATTTCTGCGTATCCTGTTCACTTCACTCTTCACATGAGATAACTCCTGGTCATTCTTTATTTGACGCAGTACCTTCGCGTATGTAACTCCTTCATTGGCCTTAATCAAGATGGAATTAGGTCTATTTCGTCCACTAAGCCTGCGTGCACTAAATAATTCCTTATCTTTGCCTTTGGGCTTCTTGCGCTTGATGGTCTGCCATTGATTTTCTTTGGCCTCAGACTTCCTTGTGGGTACTTCAACTGATTCGTATAATACGTTGTCGCGCGGTGATCACCGCCTTCCTCCAGCCGGCACCCAGAGGATGTCACGACAAGTACCGTGTTGTATATTGAAGAACTTGTGCTCAGCGTAATCCCGTAGTATCTGTGCCGCGTCTACCTTCCCTCATCTCTTCCCACTCGCCTACCGTCGCGCCAAAATGGTCGCGTTTATGCCCCGTGTAGTACATATAACTTCTCCCTGGCGAAGAACCCGCTCTGGATAAGTCATATAATTTGTTATATGAATATAATGTATATATTAGCTTAAATGTACATATAGTAATAAAGATAGTTTATTGTCAATGAATATATTCTGCTTGACGACACGCTGCCCTCCCCCTTCCCCTTCGCATCATCCTCCCCAGCTGCAGAGATGTTCATCAATGCACTGTATCGGTGCCACCACAAGGTAAGTATAACCTCCAAAAAGAGGCTATAAGTCGCGTTGATCAGTGTGGGACCCGACAAATTTAAGAACACAATCAACCCATGCTGCTTGACAGCTAAAGAGAGAGATAGAAGATCAGTGTAAAGCACATTATGTTTCTCTTTTTAAATTTTTTTTCTCCTTTACTCGCTACCGCTTACAGTTATTTTCATAAATAGTAATAATTAGTACACACTAATTTCAAAAATATAGTAAGAAAAGAGTATAGAAAATTCTGTTTTTCCTTCCCACCTTGTAAAGATATCAATACTTGTAATAATTATATATATAAACTAAAAAGTCAACACTTGTAAATAATTGTAATTTCCTCTCATCATCATAAGTCAATAATTTAGAAATAAACAATTAAAGTTTTTCTGAATTACAAGTAAAATCTCATTTTCTTTTTCTCAATACCGTGTCCCCCAATATTTAAATATTTACATAAAAATAGCAAGGTATAAGCACATTTGTATACCATATAATGTATATACGACAACAGCTTGGGTTCAGGCAATAAGGGCATCTGATTGCCTACTATGACAGTAAGTATCGGACTTTACTGGATAAATTGAAGTTTATCAATGGTCCAAGTTGGATTTCTGTCCGTCAAATTTTTCTGAATCTTTCAACAAAACAGTGTTTTACAATTTCTTTGAGGACGAAATTGAACTCATAAATCACAATCCTTCAAAAAAATATTATATAATTTGTTCAAATAAATAAATAATATCTTGTCATACATAAGTGTTATCTGTAATTCACTCATACTAAATTATAAGTTATATGTACTTATATTTTTGGCTATTCAAATCATATGTAGTTACAAAATTCAAAGTTATGGACCAAATAAGCTTCATTTATTGATATAACGGTATAGGCTGTAAAATATTTTTATGCAAAAATTAATTATTAAAAAACAGCATAAGCTTTGTGGTAACGGGCCTGATAAGTTAATACCTACTTTTTTTAATAATAATAAATTATTAGAAAAAATAGCACAAGAATATTCACCTAAAAAGATCGATGATTCAAGATAATTCAGTCTTATTTATGAGTCCACATGAACCAAATGATGTGAAAATAAAGTCAGATATTGGTAAATGAACTCATTACTTTATTAAGCTGAATTTCCGTGAAAAGTATTTATTTATTATTATTTTTTAGAGTTTTAGATATAATTGTTTAAACTATACATGTCTTATATATAAGGATGTATAAAAAAGTATACGTTAGATATATAGAAAAAAGGATACGTCAGAATGTATAAAAAAAGCCTTAATATATTATTGAATTTAGAAAAATATTTTATATAAATTTTTTATAAAATACATAGAAGATGTATATACAATTCTTACTATGCTAAGACACATTAAACTTGCCTAACTATTTTACTTTTGTTAAAAGTTGTTTTGTTGCAAATTTTCTTTCTTTTTTAAAAACTTATTATGTAATGAATTTAATGCACAAATCTACAATGCAGTACAATAATTATATATTAGGTCATCAATCTCCCTTCCGCCTTTTTGCTCTTCATTCAATGCTTTATAAAAAATATTACAGTGGTCGGATTTACTTCAAATATGTGCCGTTTTGTTCGAGCATCTAGACAGCAACTTCCTAATACGCCTCTCGTAGAAACCCCTCTCCTTATTTGCGAAGAACTCGGACAGCCACTTTTCACAAGCCTCTTTTGAGTTCAACTTTACACCACCAAGGGCGTTCGACATGGACAGAAACAGGCAGTAATTACTTGGCGCTATGACCGGGCTATATGGTGGATGCAATAAAACCTCCGATCCGAACTCACGTAGCTTCTGTCGAGTCATCAACGAAGTGTGTCGTCTGGTGTTGCCCTGATGAAACACTACACCCTTCCTTTTGGCCATTTATGGACGCTTCTAGTCGATAGCCTACTTCAAGCGGTCCCGTTGTTCACAGCAGATGGTCGAATTAAGCGTTTGGCCATAAGGGAGCAGCTCATAGTCGATGATTCCCTTCCAATCTCACCAAACACACAACAAAACCTTCCTGGCCCTCAATCCTGGCTTGGCCACTGTTTGGGATCGTTCACCAGTCTCGGACCACGACCGTTTTCGCTTGATATTGTCGTGTGTGTTCGATTTTTCGTCACCAGTCACCATCCGCTTCAAAAACGAGTTGATTTCGTTCCGTTTCAGCAGCATAATGTAGGCGTTGATTCGGTCCAGAAGTTTTTTGTGCGTCAAATCATGCGGCACCCAAACATCAAGTTTTTTTTGTATGCAGCATTCTGCAGATGGCTTAAAATGGTTTGGTGGCTAACTCCCATTTCGTGGGCTATGTCACGAGATACCACATGCCGGTCTAACTCGATAAATTCCATGATTTGATCGGTATTCGTCGTCACAGGTGTTCAGCCGGCTGGCTTATCCATGGTGCCGTTTTGACCGGCTCTGAATCGTCGAAATCATTCCTCTGCTGTTCGAAGTGATAGCGTACCACCCCCCAAAATACCATTAATCTCACGGAACGTTTCTCTAGCGGATTTGCCTTTCACGAAGGAAAACTTTAAAATAGCGCCAATTGCGGCGTTTACACGTCTATAACTTTTAAACGCAATATGCAAACTAAGCATGCATAGCGTCATTTGTACGTTATGTCAAGACCTTTCAAACGATGTATAGTATTGTTCAATACGATTTTTATAGCGCTTTGTACATATCCGCGAAAGTCATAAGACGAATAGGCGGAAGGGAGATATTTAACAACCTAATGTATATATATATATATATATATATATATATATATATATATATACATGTAACCGTCCCGACGGTCCCTGCGTTTAAAACCGCGTAAGCGCGAATAAAACAGTCGCGCTGCCAAAAGGGTGCGCGCGAAGCGAGAGAGAAGCGAAGGCCTTCTTCTCTGTCGAGACACGATGCAAGACTGACGCATTTGTCACTACGTCCGTACGTCGTCTCAGCTACGTCTTAACCGTCGAGTATAGCCATCCCTGCACTTTGAGTGGCTCGTGCGCTGTAACGCATCAACCAGGAGACGATTCAAAGGACAGAGAGAACCTCGCGAACACTCTGTTCCAAGCCTCGACGGTTCTCGTCGCAGCTAGTGTTCGCATCGGCAGAGCGAGCAGCCCCTCGACCACCATTATACCACCAACACCACCGCAGCCGCGGCCGCCTTCTCGACCGCAGTCGTGTGTGATCTGACACCAGAAAGCCCCTGCTCTCCTCCACTTCCACCACCAACTAGCTGACGGCCCCGCAGCAGCAGCAGCATCTCCAACGGCCTGCCCGACGGGAGCCGAACAACGTGAGATAGCGGGCCCCGCAACGTCGCCGCCGCCTGCCTGACTGATGTCAAGCGGGAGAGAGAGAGAGAGAGAGAGAAAGAGAGCGCGACGGCCACCACGTCCAGCAGCCCGTTCCGGAGGAAGGTCAAGATCGTCCCGCGGTACCCGACCAAGGCAAGTACTTGACCGCTTAGTGTGCTAGTAAGTAGGTTTGCCGCGTCCGCCGCCGCGCCCACGCCGTGATTAAGTTGACGTTCTAACGTGCTTGTTCGTCTACGTCCCTATGGTATGTCCCCGTCCTCCGTGTTTAGTCCGATTGTAGTCCGTAATGCCGAAAATAATGCGAATCGAAGTGTCGCGGAATCTGCGTAGTTTAATAAGTGTCAGAGTGTGTGTGATCCGATAGTGTGTGAGTGAATTGTCGGTGTAACGGGTGTATGTGAGTGTGTGTAAATAAATAAAAGCGTGAAACGCGTGGTGATCCCCGTAATCTGCTTTCTGTATTTTACTTTTTTTCCTGACGACTTCCCCATTCCGCTATAGGTAGACGCGGAGTATCAGCGCGTCCAGCAGCACTGCCTTAAGGTAAGTGAACGGCGAGGAAACGCCGTTACAATATATATATATATATATATATATATATATATATATTTATTCTGCTATCTTTCATCATACACAGGACATCTGACTATTTCAATGATCTGTTTTTTGATTTCCTTATTTAATATTTTATATTAAGTTTTTAGAAAATACATATAAGATTTATAAGTAGTAAATTTCTTAATATGCTAGGCACATATATTATTCTTGATCACTAAAGCAGAGCACTAGTAGCTTGGTGTTGCGAATTTAAATCTCGGTCTCAACCAATTGACACATGAACCGCTGTAATAAATTACATATGCTTTGTTTACAAACACATCGTACTCCTCAGTCGCTGATTAGTACTGGTATTTCAAAGCATTAAAAAAGCGATGTTAAATAACTTAAAAAAACATATATTATTACGTTTCCCTTCATCACAATCAGTAGAACATCTGACTATAACAGTGAACTGATTTATAATTTACTAACAGAAATTTTTTTTGTTATTTGGTGTATAAATAAGTTTCCGCCATTTTGAAAAGATGACACCACCGATAAGATAACATCGAAATTGTATAACCTTTTAATACATCTGGCTTTTTGATAGCATTTCTTAGTTTTCATCGTGTTAAGATGAAGAGCACCCTTCTTCGTAATTTATCGAGCACACGGTAGAATACTTGATTCTACGGCTTGTCCAGTTGTTACAAACTCTTTTTGAACCATCCCTATGCTGTCAAAAAAGCAAATGAACATAGATTTCACTTTGAACTTGCTCATTATCGCCTTCTTTGGGCTTTGCGCTTCACGAGACAGCCACTGTTCGCTTTGTCGTTTAATTTCGGGGTCATATTGAAAAAAATTTTCTTCGCCAGTAATAACTCGATTGAGAATAGTAGGATGACTTTCAATCTGCTCGAGACAATCTTGAACGATTTTCATTCGGTGGGCTTTTTGCCCTCTGAAAGGTTGTTCGGTACCATCTTCGCAAACAGCCTTTTCATAGTGAATTCTTCGCTTAAAATCTTTCTAACTGCTTCCCGCTTAATATTTAACTCGCCAGCCAACATTCGAATGATTAGTCACCGGTCTTGACGAAAAAAGGCGCAGACGCGCTGCGCATTCGCGTCAGTTCGCACTTGAATTGTCTTCCGTGAATCGTCTGTGTGAAGTACTTGACTATGACTCAGGGAACAGTCCCATAGACTTTAAGCATTTTTTCATAAGTTTCTGTCGCGGTTTTACCGAGTTTTGTACAAAATTTTATCGTGCACCGTTGCTCTAAATTTCTCTGTTCCATTTTCGTGTCATGCGCGATGTTACAAAAGACTAAATAGCTGGCCATGAAATGATCAGACAAAGGTCGTCAATATATATATATATATATATATATATATATATATATATATATAAATATAATATTGCGAACTATGGTAACACTGGGAACCTGTAACTCCGCCACCGTAAATCCCTAATCTCTCAATTGAGACCTTGACGACCTTTGTCTGATTATTTCATGTCCAGCTGTTTAGTCTTTTGTAACATCGCGTATAGTATATATTGACATCTGGAAACAGCATAACCTTTTAATACCTCTGACTTTTTGCTAGCATCACTTAGTTTTCATCATGTTTAGATGTCAAGTTTTGAGCCCAGTAAGCGTCATTTGCGGAACTGTTAATTTAATTATTGCATTAAAGCAGTCTGCAGCTGAAGCAGATCGACTACACATAGAAGCATATAGTGATGAGAATTTGAGTGAGAGAAATTGTCGAGAGTGGTTCCAAAAATTTTAAAGTGGTTAATTTTTTGCGTGGAGGACAAAACACGCAGTGGAAGATCCAATGTGTATGGTGACACAGAATTGGAGTCTTTACTGGAGGAAGATCCGTGCCAAACGCAAGGAGAACTTACACAAGAGTTAGGAGTGACTCATTGAGCTATTTCACAATGTTCCAAAACCCTGGGTATGGTGCAAAAGCAAGGTAATTGGTTTCCTTATGAACTGAAGCTAAGAGACATCGAGCGTCGCTTATTCGCTTGCGAACAATTGCTCCAAAGGCACAATAGCAAATGATTTCCACATCGAATCGGGATGGGAGAGAGGCAAGAAGCTAATGCTATGCATTTGATGGGATCAGCTTAGAGTAACCTATTACGAACTACTCCAACACAATCAAACCGTCACCGGCGATCGTTACCAACAGCAGCTAATGCAATTGAGTCGAGCATTGAAGGTTAAACGTCCACAATATGCCAAAAGGCACGATAAAGTCATTTTTCAGCATAACAGTGCTCCTGTAGACCACCACATATTCTGGTCGATGACTCATGGTCTGGCTGTGCAACACTTCACTTCTTACAAGGAATTGAAGAAATGGGTCGATTAGTGGATCGCCTCAAAAGACAAGCCATTTTTTAGACAGTGTATCTACTTGCTGCTCGCAAGATGGTCAAAAGTAGTAGAAAGTGATGGGCAATATTTTGAATGACATTATTTGTACCTTTTTTTACAATAAATTCCTATTTCTTTATAAAAAAAGGCAGAAACTTATTTTTACATCCAATAATATATTAAAATCATGTATATTTAACAGCAATTTTAATTAAATAAAAGTTCTATGCTTTATAAATGTTTTTTGATTTCTGTTTCAAAATAACTTATTTTAGTATTCATTTGTATTGAAACACGTAGTACTTTTTAATAAATTTACGTAAATAATATTATTATACAATTTCATATGTTTACATACGTATACAAAAAATATTCGACCAAATCTATATTATAAGTTAATGGAACCGCTTAAAAAATTAATATGGCTTTACCATCGATGAGCCAAAATACCATACACATGGAGGAACTAGTAGAAATCGTACAACCTCAAAGAATAGAACTGACCAGCCAAGAACATGAACTGTCAATATGAAAAGTTGTACCGATATTTACAGTGAAAAAACACCAAAAAGAGAACGAGGTCTGATTTTAGAATGCATCAAAAATCTGAATTTAACATATTACACGTGTGCGATTCGCGACATAATCCAGCCCAAGAACGTCCTCTATGCGTCAAGAATTTCCAAGAACAGAATCTGTTTATATTTGTTGAGTGAAAAATTAGTGAGCGAACTAACAGCTAAGTATACTTACATTACTATCAAGAATCAAACCGTCAACACAAGACCCCTAATATCTAAATTCAATAGAGTCTCAAACTTTGCCCGCGATATACACGACAAAATATTATAAAAAATTTTAGACGGTTTGTGAAGCGAAGTATTCCAATTGCAAATTTAAAAGCCGCTATTAATAAAGATAGCTACAGCCATTTAGCGAGTTTTAGATGTGTCGTCTATGTTAACCCTGCAAATGTCACAAAAATATCCAAACTGTTTAAACTACACTATAATGAATTAAATTACTTTATTTACACCAGTGGGGATGGACTAAAATACTCTATTTGTAAAATCGAGGAACAGCTAGATAAACACTGCTCGAATACTGATAATGTAAACACAGAGTATATAACATCACAACCAATTAATAATACAGAAGGAAATACACACTCACCTTCCTTATTAGAAAGATTATCGAACAAAAAATATTTACCCAAACATGAATCGAAAGTTGTCAAACAAATTTAAGCAATTTAATGTTTCCTTCATTTCAGCAAACTAAATCAAACAAAGACAACAAAAGAGCACATTGGAAGCTATAAACGACTATCCTAAAATAAATAAAGCATTAGAAGACGAAATAGTACCAGTTAAAATGAATGAGAAACTTGGCTTGATTCAAATATTTTTTTAAAGATATAAGTTCTAAGATATAAAAACACACGTATAAACTATATGCAGTTTAAAAGTTTAATGGAAAATATTAAAGGTGTAATAAATCCAACAACTATAGTACTGGAATATACACACGATCTTCAAGTGTTTATCAAATTTATAAACAAAGACATCTACCCGAATGTAGGAAACCCTAGAATAAAAAAACAATGTACCATATTAGTAAAACAAGTTAATCAGTATAATAATAATTTATACGGAAACTATTATAAATCTCACCAGACTCCGAATAACTCCGATTTAGTTTTAAATATGAGAAATCATTAAGCTAGTTCAATGGAATGTCAATAGCCTCAACAAACAGTACGAATTTCTACAAAATCTTATAGCACCAGAACAAGCCGATATAATTTGCCTAAAGGAAACCAACCTAAAAATGAACGAAACGTATAATTAAAGAATTTTAACTTTTATAAGAAAAATAGAACGGAATGTTTATCCGCTAGCGGAGGTATTAGCATCCTAATAAAAAACAACTATTTAAGCAAGAAATTAAGTTAAAAATAGAAGCGGTAGCAGCAAAAACCATAATAAACAAAAAAGCTATAACAATTTGTAATGTATATATAAGCAACCAGCATACATTCAACAATTCACTTCTGGCGAATTTCAAAACTGAACTACCAGAACTCTTCTTAATTCTCGGTTACTTTAGTAGACATAACACTCTATAGAGTTATAACAAAGTAGATAAACGTTGTAAGATAATGGAATAGTTTCTAAACAATAATCAGATGATATCATTAAATGATTCATCACCAAGCTACTTCAATAAAGCCAATGCAAACTGCAGTGTGATCGATCTATTGTTCAATACCAATAATATAGCAACTAATATCGATTGGCATGTAGAGAGCTATCTACATGGCAGCGACCATTTTCAAATTGTAACTAAAATCGGGCAGACCAGCTTATCTCAAGGAATATAGCCACAGAATTGGAACCTTTTCAAAGCAGATTGGCTTAAATATAAAGAATCAAGAAACACAAAATTAGACCAAATCGAACAATTAATAATTAACGAGAAAAACATAGACACTCACAAAGCAATTCACAGATACGATTATTCTTGCAGCTAACCAAAGCATATCCAAAACAAAAAATCATACTTACTATAAAGCTACATCATGGTAGAACAATGACTGCGCACAAGCAATCAAAAAATTGAAACGAGCTTTCAATAAATATAAAAAAGATCAACTCCTTAATAAATAAAATAGAGCATAAGTGTTTGAAACCAATTGTAAAAAGAACTATTAAATACGCTAAACAACAATCACGGTATACATTTTTAAATTCAATAAATCATCAAATCTCTACAAAATAAATCTGGAAAAAATAAAATTAATAGAAGGCTATCGTTACTCGCCCTTAATATATAAATTGAAAATAATGAAATAATCACCGATCCAACAGAAATAGCAAATATATTAGTACGGAAATTTGCACACAACTCAAGTAATGAAAACTATAATCCCAAATTTTTACAATACAAAAACGCTGTCGAGAAATTACTAGAAATTTCCCCCGATCCAATAAGAGAAGTCAGCAATTAGAAATAAGTATAGACGAGCTTAAAAAAACAATTGAATTAAGTAAAAATACAAGCAGAGGCCCCGATATGATACCGAATATTTTTATAAAGGAACTACCAGCTAAAGCCGATGAAACCTTACTAAGGATCTACAATTTAATCTGAAAGTATTTCCAAGACAGTGGAACGAAGTGATAATAGTCCCACTTATCAAACCTAACAAAGAACAAAACCGGTACAAGCAGTTCTAGACCATAAGCTCTTACTGGTTGTTTATTGAAAATATTGGGAAAAAGCATTAATAGGAGATTACGATACTATCTCGAATGAAACGACCTTTATGTACAATTATCAAAGTGGCTTTTGTGAACACTGCTTGACTTGTTCGATAGTATTCCACAACTTCAAACCAACATATGTGACGTTTTCAATAATAATCAACATTTCATAGCAGTATGTCTAGACTTAGAAAAAGCCTACGATCTTGTCTGGAAATGAAGAATTTAGAGATTCTAGTGAAATATAAAATAATCGGCAACATGTTTCATTTTATAAGAAACTTCGTAAACAACAAAACGATTAAAGTAAGAGTAAATAGCTACCATTCAAACTCTACTAAAGTAAAGAATAGAATACCACAAGGTTCTGTCATTAGCACTACCTTATTTTTTTCTCAATCAACGATATTCAAAAGTATATCTATCACTAAAATGCACTCCCTTTGCCGACCATATCACAATATATGTGAAACGGAAAAATGTAATAATAAGCCAAAAAATCCTTCAAGAAACGTGAGAAAAATTAATCAATTACACATATACCGCAGGCTTTCAATTCTCAACGAAAAAATCTCAAGTTATTATGTTTAGTAAAAGAAAATCTGACATTAGACCTCATTTAAATATCGGAAACGAACCTCTATAAACAGAGCATTAAATAAAAATTCTTGTAATGATATTTGACAAAAATTTATATGGGTTCCACATATAGATAAATTAAAATAAGAATGTCTACTTAAACTTAGACAACCCGACGGGGCAAGTCCGGAAACTGGTGGCACACTGTAGGATTAGCAACATTCCATTAGTTATAGGGTGCGATGTGAACTCACACCACAGGGTGTGGGGTAGCACTGATACGAACGAGATGGGCGCTAAACTACTAGAGTATCTAGCAGAAATAGAGCTAGAAATACTCAATATGAGCAACACTTCCACCTTCGGAAACGGGCTAAGGGAGCAGGTTATTCATATAAGTTTCTGCTCCACGTGCCTAGTCAATTTAATTAGTGGATGGCGGGTAGAGGACGTGGAAACACTTTCTGAGCACTCCCTGCTAACATTCTCTTTGGGGATACCCAATGAGGAAGAACCAATCTAGGTACGGGATCCTAAGCGTACAGATTGGCATGGATATAAAAGGTCCGTCGAAGATTAACTGAAGAACATACCTGATGACATCAGGGAGAAGCGAACGCTTGAAAGCGCCGCGAATTCTTTTAGTGACGCCATCAGGCACGCCTTTGAAGAAAACTGTCACCCTAAACAAGCGAAGCCCAAAGTCAAGGTCTGTGATGCAGAGCAAAAGGAGAGCACAGTACTACATGAGGGAGTCTGGTCTGGACATGCTAGACTCGCTGCTGACCGGGCACTAGCAAACCAGATTATTATATCCGACAGAGTTAGATGGACCATTAGGTCATTTGATTCATTTAAAGCACAGGGACCGGATGGAGTTGATTCGGCCTTTTTCTAAAGAGCAGAAGATACCCTCATTGGACAGATGATAAAAATGACTAGGGCAAGTGTCAAACTCTGTAACGTCCCAGCTAGATGGCACAAGAGTGGTATTCATACCCAAAGCAGGCAAATGTGGTTATACATCCCCTAAGGATTTTCGGCCCATTAGCTTGACATCCTTCATCCTTAAGACGGGAGAAACGATGATAGTGGCATCCTATCTCCACTCATATGGTGCCTCGTTGTGAACGAGCTTTCGAAACGACTGAATAACATGTATTGTACGGCAGTTGATTATGCTGACAACCTCGTGGTTATCGCCAGAAGAACCTTTCTAGATACCCTTATGGGGATCTTATAAGGCACCCACAACGTGGTCGGCAGATGATACAGAGATATCTGACTGTTAATCCAAGGAACACTGAAGTCATAGTCTGTACCAGAATATATAAACGGAATAGAGAATGTAAGTTGGCAAGAGGAGGGCGAGAGGAGGGCAACCTTTAACTCTCAAGAAACAAGTGAAATACCTAGTTGTTATCATGAATAGTAAAATCTCGTGGAAAAATCACCTGGAATACACAGCTTACAGGCGGATGGATTATCTGTGATAGGTTAGAAGGGCCATAGGTAGGACGTGGAGCTTCAGACCAGACAATGAAATGGATATATGAGGCTGTTCTAAAATCCAGACTAACATATAGTCTTTTAATCTGATGGGAGAAAACGACCGTGTCCACTGCTATTAGCATACTCGAGAGAGTGAGGAGTATGATATTAAGAGGCATTTCAGGCTCGATTTGGTCTACGTCTACTGCGGCGCTAGGTATGCTCCTCAAGATTGAACCATTCACACTAACCTTAGCGAGTGCGGCTACAAAAGCCCTCCACAGAGTCAAAAGCTTACTCGAAGGGGTTAGAAGGGAGGGGCCACTACGGCTCCCCAAGAGGCTGGACGGAAAGGTAATTTTATGGATGAACCTGGCGCCACGAATAGAACTTTCCTCTTCAACAAAAAATATGGAGTCAGTATCTCATACAAAGAAGAATGGAAATCTGGCTGAATAGGCTTTCCAAAAATTAGAGAACTGTAGTTCACAAACTGCTCTAAAACTGAAAGGGTTTGTAGGTGCAGGAGTGTACCTCAGAAGTAATGGCAGGGGTAATGGCCCAATTGGGACGATACCCCACCATATTTCAAGCTAAGCTACTGGCAATAATGTAGGGGCAGAGATGGAGGCGGCCCCCACCAGTCTGCTCAGATAGCAGGAGCGCATTACAATCGCTAAATAGCTATACTACAAGATCCAAACTGGTTAGAGACTGTTTTCTAGTCCTGAACAGGTTGGCCGAGAAGGTAAAGGTCACGCTACTGTAGATCCCGGGACATCAAGAGATCATGAGAAAGATGGTGGCGGATGATCTATCGAAAATAGGAGCTAGAGCTGCTTATACTGGCCTAGAGCCAGGCTGTAGGACTCTGCAACACCCTCATCAAAGAAGAGATAGAGGGATGGGTAGCGGAGGAAAACAGCCGACAATGTGAAGAAAATGAGAAATGCAGGCAAATAAAAGTCTTCATTACCATTAGAAACGCTCAGGACTGGGCCAAGAATATTCTTGCCTTCAGCAGAAGAGGCGCTAAAGTACTTATCGAGAACCTCACGGATCACGGTAAACTTAATGCTTATAGGTGCAGGATGGGTCTCATAAGTGACCCCTCTATTGCTTCTGTTACGCAGAAGGAGAAACCCCTGACAATATTCTGTGTCACTGTCCAAACATATCTGGAATGAGATTTCAGTATTTAATGACCACATTCCTCCAGGGGGTGGGGGTCGGCAGTCGTGCACCGAGGAGACCTCCTCACGATAGCGTAAATACAGCCCAGGAACCGTCTATGAGGATATTACTTCTGGGCTGCGCCATCCTATTCACCCTTACGGGCCTACACGCCTTCATCGATTTTTCGTTTGTGCCACCGTGGCCTTGCCTCCCCGGAATCCGTACTGTCTGTCAGCCAAACCGCCTGTAGCAGCAATAGCCCCGAGGAATCGTAGCTTTAATAGTCGCTCCATCAACATTCCAGCGGTATCCAACATACATAGAGGTCGATACGACGATTGCACCTCTGGCGGACCCTTGCCCTTGTCGATAAGCACAAGTTTCGTCACCTTCCAGCTAGAATAAAATAAATTAAACCAAATAAAATAAAAAAAAAATAAACCAGCCTTCAGCCATCAAGCACGAATTGTACATCGGCAGAAGGAGTTCTGAATGCACTTCAACTACTATTTTCAGCAACTCTCCTGAATTTCCGTCAAGTCTTGGAGTTCTCTTATTCCGCATAATTCTCACGGCTCTAACGAGCTCCTGCTTGTTGAACAGAGGGACATTCAGTTCTCGTTCCGGTGGAGCTGGCACTTCCTTGAGCACTTCAGCATGTGCCTTCCGGCCTTTGGCTTTAGTATGTCTGAGTTCAATGAGCACCTCACCCGATTTCGTTTTCCGGACGGACACAACATCCGCGCCTAAGTCCTCTGGTTTGACCGCTCTGATGGACCTCATCACCTCAGCGTAGGATTTTCCATGCGCTGGTTTGATGGCGATCGCATCGAGCTTTGGCCTTTTTTTTATTTCAATTATTTTCTTCTTTGGATGCTGATCTTGTTCCTCAACATTCTGTTCTTCATGATTCTTCTTTTTTTTTAACTAAATTCCAGCCCTCTTTCTGTTTTTTTATCCTCCTGCTCTCCCTTCTGTTTTTCTCCTTAGAAAGGGAGATATCCGGGGGACTTGATGCTGGTCTCTTCAGGGTTATCTCTTCTTTCTTGCGCCTAGTTATTGGCAAGAGGCTCCCCGATGCCCTCTTCTCTTGTATTCTGTGCTGAAGAAAATCTACAAGCTCCTTAGCTTTTGGGAGTCAATCCTTAATATCTTTCTTGATGTTAGGTTGGCTCTTCATTGCTTTTATCATGTCTTTGAGCAGCCGAGCAAGTTGGAGAATAATTTCCAGTTGACTCGACTGGTCAACACACTTAATCCCGGCCTCAGCCGGCTCTCCCTCCCCCATCACAAGGTGATCTGTTTGTTGCTTTAGGCAATCCATTTATCTATTTTGTTATTTCATTCCTGCAGATAGTCGGCCTCCTGGACCCTTCAACGTTGAGCTAGGTGAGACAGCCCCCAACACATGCCTGTAACGGCTGACCCATCTCGGACCATTGTGAAGGAATATAGCACGCTCTGGTGCGCTATTCCGCCTCCGCCCTTTCAAACTTCGCACCCCAACAACAAGGTGTTTCACTCGCTGGAGAAACATCGGAGGAAATCATGCACCGAACGCACTCGCCAAAGCCGATTGACTAGATCTGGCTAGGATCTGCCTTGCCTGCTGACTACGTCTTGCCGTCAGCGGAAGCCAAAGATGTTTCGGGTCACCCAGGACGCAACCAGGCGTAAACCTCGATACCCTGGATCTCCTTTTGGCAGCTGACGGGTCGCACCGCACGGCCAACACGGCGGTCTGTCATTTGTTTAAGAGTACCTCGTCCTAACCCTCATTTATTTAGATTCATACATTTGCCGTCAACTATTCTAGTGAAACTCCAATGCTTGAAGCTCACTCATGCATCTATAATCACTTTGATCCGTTTTACAGAATCGTTCACTTACGCTCCGCGTGTGTTTTCACTCCTCAGGAGATACCCGTTTATAGAGTCTTTGAGCGAGTGTGCCTGTCTTCATCTCTGTATTACTGACGAAGGTCTGTTTATAAGACCTGCAGCTTCGACCATGGTTGGCATGGAAGACCCTATTCAGTTACTCTTTCGGGTCTTCCAGCACATCACCGCTCCGTGCTTTAACTCATTTATTCTGAAATATCCTTTTTAGGGGATATCTGCTCACTCATAAAATGGCAGCTATCTTGCTATCTTTTCACCCTTCCATTCATTGATAAGGGGAGGTACTCTTTTAAGCCCATCACCCGATCGGCTGAGAGATAGTGAAACAGCCGATCTTCTTCAAGGTACAGACAACGGATGAGAATAATAATAATAATAATAATAAATTTTTTTTTAGAGGAGGACAAAAATCCTTTATGGATCCCGGGGACAGGTCCCCGGGTATGTGGGAATCACCAACAGAAAGGCATACCACTAGAAAACTACCTGCTCCGTGCATTCCCTCGACTGCTTCCTGCAGCTCTGAAAAGAGCTGCAAGCCGGAGTCGGCAGGCGTGCACCGAGGAGACCTGCTCTCCCTGGCTCTACTCCCCAACCTGGAAACCACCGTTAGGCATTACTTCGGGAAGATGTCCAGGATTTTCGCCTTTGGGCGTCAACATACCCACGATGTCTTCCGGGGTAACTCTTCCAGCGTTCTCACCCAGTAGCGCCCTCTGCTGCTCCCACTGCCGGCACACAAAAATGTTTGATGGGCATCGTTTTTTGCGGATCCACAGTATATACAACCTGGATCCGCAACTTTGCGGAATAGGCGCGCAGAGTATGCGCGGAAGTACCCATGGCCGGTCAGCATCTCGGTGAGATAGTAATTTAACTCCCCATGCTGCCAACCGATCCACGGGGCCACCTGAATTATAAGTCTGGCATGGACGATACCGTCCATCACTTCCGCGCTCATAGGCATGCTTTTACGGAACATGCCTAATTTGCCGGCTATGATTTTATATCCCAGTCCCAACGAATCGTTGTTCAAATCTTACTAGCTTTGATGGCTCGCTTTAAAGTCTTTTTCGCCATTAGATGTTGGGCAATCCTAAGATCGGCATCACGGTAGCGCCTTTGAGTCCTTTGGGCTACGTGGCGCAGCCGCAGGCATTGCCACCGCAGCTCCGCAATTTCTTCCGTCCACCAATAAGTCGGACGGCGAGCACGACCCGCAAATTTCCTCGGTATCGGTTGCTTGCAGGCTTAGCGGATCAGATGTATTGTAGCTTCCGTTACCGCTTTCGCGCGCTCGCAAAGGGTAACCGTCCTTGGTAATTCCACCAGGCGGCGCTGTCCATGTTCTAGTGCCTGGACAAACTTCTTATGATCCATCCTCGCGACGATCCATCTATTTGGGCGACGTTTAACCATCGCCCTATCTGGCATGATATCACCGACGCGGAAAGTGACGTATGGATGATCACTGGCTGTATAGTCTTCGATCACCCGCCAGTCCCGCAAATGTGCGGCTAGAATCTCCGTCGCGAAGGATACATCATTGATGGTGTCCCTGTAGTCAGTTCTCCGAAAGGTCCATGTAGATCCGATATACAAGACAACCAGACCTAGTCCGGATGTCATGCCCATCACTCGTCTTCCCCTACTGTCCCCCCTTACCGCATCGTCAAGGGCATCCAGTTTAGACTGGAAACCTCCGACGGAATACCGAACAAGACCCAGACTCTTTTTACCCTTTTTAACGCTGCCGGCGTGGTCTCCGGGTAGAGGAGACACTGTGAAGGCATTCTACAGTCAGATCAGCTACCCACACCGGAAGAAGGTGGTGCTCCTGTCTGGGCCATCGCAAACCGAACCGCGGTATCCATAGCCTAGACATCTGTAACAGCGCTCGACCTGGACCCGCCGCCGCAAGCCGCAAAAGACCCATCCAATGGCCACCGTTCCGACTTCCAGTAGCCGTTGGCCAGCCTCTTCAGAGAGGCTCAGGAGGGCTAGTCGTTTGCCGACTTTGTTCTCCCTCGTAGCCTCACCTCGAGGTGGCCAGTATAGTCCCGTAATATGCCAAGGAGGGCTGTCTTCACTTCGTCGAGTGTCGCGCAGTTGTCCACGTCTCTGATCTCCAAGATAGTCTTGGCGGGTCAGAACGCGAAGTTCCGCGTTTTGCCCGATGACTGCTTTGAGGGCGTTAGTAAGCCCTCCTTGCCCTCCGTCGAAGCCTTCATAAACTCGATCAGGACATCGCCGTTTAATGTTCGATGGATGTCTCTGATGGTGAGTCCATGCTGCGAGGGCACGACCTTATGGCGGATCCCTCGAAGGATCTCCGCGTAGGTCTTCCCCTACGCGGGCTTGAGGCGCAGCGCCTCAGGCCTTGCCCTTCTCCCTATTTTACCTTTCATTTTGGTGGGGCCCTCTCCAGATTTGGTGGTCCCCTTTACATTTAACTTCTTTTTATCTATTTCTTTTTTTGGCTTCTCTCTTTTCTTGCCTATTGGGGGCATTCTTCCAGCTTTGCCAAGGCTGTGGCTGGTCCCCACGGTTTGATTTGGCAGCCGCATCTTCTTCTTTTGATGGTCCGTCGTCTCTTTTATTTTTCTTCTTCTTTCGCCCTGCCTCAGTTAATTCCGTTGGGGAGGTAGAAGAATGTCTCTTCTGGCCTTCTATTCTCTCGGCAACTTCGGGTGTATGGAAACGCCGTGCTCTGAGGCGCCTTCTGCTTACGAGCTCCTTGATTTGGCTTTGTAAAGTAAATAAAGTCCCTCCTTTATTATATTATTCACGTTTTTTTGCCTTTTCATCGACTCCATCATCATTCTAAATAAATTTTGTATGGAGTCGATGAGGACTTTATCGTAATCAGCCACAGTTGTGCTGCCATGACTTGCTGCACCAGCAGCGCTGTCAGCTTTGGCGTTACTGACCGTAGGGGGGACATCCAGGCTATTCCCCTCTACTCTTCTGGTCCGTCTCCTGCTTCTTCACTTTCTTCACATCTTCTTTTTCGTTGATAAGACTGTCCATACTTCTTTCTTTAGTTTTCGTCGATATCCGTTTATAGGACCTCTCGCCAGACGACGGCGCTCAGCAGGCCCCTAGTCAGCCGCGCACCAGCTGGCAGTTCCAGTCGCGGCCGTGCCTTTCATGGCCTGTAGAGTTCATCCACTCCGTACTTGCTCGGCGTCGCTGCGTGTCTTGCTCCCGCTGCTCGAAGTACTCTACAGAATATACGAGCTGCGTGGCGCCCGAATCTTTATATTCGAGGTGTGTAGCCCGTTTATAGAGCCGCCTCGCCAGATATGACGCCTACAGCCTTACTCAATGACGTTTGTACAAGCATTGTCTGTACTCCGCAATTTTTCAGTCTGTCAAACTCGTGCTAGCCGTACCGTAACCGAGCCGAAACCGTCGCACGCGAGCGTAGCGATGGTTACCCGTTCCTTTACCAGGTGTTATTTTTTTTGATGTGTCAGTGTTGTGGAGTGTATACCTGTAAGAGTGTGCTGTCTGGTTCTTGTAAGTGTCCTCCCCCCTCCTTTATCCGGGCTTGGGACCGGCACCGCCAAAACACAGGGTCACTATGAATCCGCGGTGGCGGAGTAATAATAATAATAATAATAATAATAATAATAATAATAATAATAATAATAATAATAATAATAATAATAATAATAATAATAATAATAATAATAATAATAATAATAATAATAATAATAATAATAATAATAATAATAATAATAATAATAATAATAATAATAATAATAATAACTGTATATCCAATATTAGATAAAATATTAGATTTAATAATTCTAATTATGAGGTGTATATTTTGAATGATTTTTAATATCTCTACAATATAAATTTTATGTAAATCACATTTACACATCAATAATAATAATATAAATCATCTTGTTCGAATTTTTTAACTTGAAGCAAAATTTACAAATGTAACTTAGTTTAAAAAAAGTAAGTCCTTCATTTAAAACTGGGGAATATAAACTAGAAGCTAACTTTAATTTGATGTAAGAATGATTTTTTTCATCTGTTGCATCATCAGGCATCATTTTATCTGTTATGTGTTTATATAATTATTGTATAGTTATTATTATATTGTAACATAGGCATTTTGGTGGAAGCTAGTTCGTGCTCCGACTCGACCCGCCTCGGCCCCTAGTCTTTCAACGCGCCACTAGTTTCGTCCGTGCAAGCTCATATTATATTAACATTTACACTGCTGGGGTTCGAAAGAGCATATCGCCCTCAGAAAACTGGTATATAAGGTATCTTATATCAACGATTGATCATACACAAAGTGTCGATCAGGGGGTGCGTCAAAATATTGATTTTCCGGCAGGGAACGGAACTGCTAATGTTAAAAATTTCAAATTTTAAAAATATTATTTTGTAATGGTAAAAAGTACTTGTTTCTTCATAATAATATTATATAAGTTAGATTTATCGATTTAGTTCACTATTTAAAGTATTTTAAAGGGTTGTTAGTAAAATTTTAGGGGTTGTTTTGAAAGTATTTCACCCCTTTAGACACGGTTTTCAAGTTTCATTTATTTTGTACTGCAACTACACATTTCCGGAGTATTTTTTGACTCTGAATCCAATGATTAAATTATAATAAATCCAAAAACCATCCCTAAAATAGGGTACTCATCACAAACTACCCCTTTTGTCTCGCGTCAAAGATTACGAAACACCCTCCTCTTTTGAGCGCGGGCTTGGGACCGACTGTGGCAGTTATGTTTCTTTTTTTTAATTTTTTTTTTTATTTTTTGTACTTTTTTTATTTTTTATTCTTTTTTTTATTTTTTTATGTTTTTTTGGTAATATTATACAGATTCTAAATACTTTGGTGTAAGAATTCTAACTTATGGTAAAGATTCTTTAGTGTGATAAATTTCAAAACAAGGTTCAATACATAGAGCTTTAGAACATATTGAACACTCATATGTAGATCAGGACTTTTTGTTGGACATATGACATTAAGCACATTGACGTGGTAATGGTTTATCACTCTTTTGAGATTTAATTTTTCTAAGAAAATGGCGACCGTTTAGTCGAATTCCAGGTGCAATAGATAGGGTTGGAACTTTTTCAATGTCTAGTTTTAGAATTTTTCTCACTACGCTCAATCGAAAATCGGGGAATCGAGGAAAATCAGTGGTACAGTACTCGAATTCGTGAATACTTGTCAAAACATAAACTTCTTTTTATCCATCCATTTGATCACCATCCAACTATCGGTGTGAGCAACTTGTGTTTCACCACGATTCAACTTCGAGTCAAGAGTAGGTATTCCTTTTCGATTCTTTTTCACAGTTCCACAAAGGCCAGTTTCTTTATCGTGGAGATATTCCGCAAGTTGTGGTGAAGTGTACCAATTATCAGTGAATAATTGACGTCGTACATTACAATAAGGTTGCATAAGATGTGCAACAATGTCACCAGAAACGCCTAAATCAAATTTATCATAATCAGTGTCTGCACCAGTGTATACAATAAAATCTAAAAGAAAACCTGTGTCACAATCTACTAATTCAAATAACTTCAGTCCAAATCGTTTTCTTTTCAAAGGTAAGAACTGTTTGAACTTAAGTCTTCCTTTCCACAAGACTAAGCTTTCGTCTATACAAAGTTTTTACCTGGGATAATTGTGCTAAAGAATTTATTTTTCAAATAATCAATCACTGGTTTAATTTTTTTCAAAGGGTCGTTAGAAACCTCTAAATTATTAGAAAAATGAAGATATCTTAAAATTTGAAGATATCGGTTTCGGGGCATAGTTTTGCCAAATATTGGAGTACACAACAATGGATCCTGGCTCTAATAGTGATTCAATTATCCTTTCACAAAATGGCCCATATTTATTGACAAAGCAATACATATCCATAGTTCATCTTCAGTCAAATCAGTCCATGGTTTCATGTTTTTTCGAGTTGGCTCAGGATTTGGCTCTTGAAATAGGTTTGTTTGTTCTACAATAAGGTTTAAAAGAAATGGGTCTAAAATATATTTAAAACATTCTAATGTTGTTATTTTATTTATTGACACTTCAGGACGTAGTTGAGCTTTGTCAGGAAAATCTTTTACCGACGGATAAAAATAAGGATCAAAGTATACGTCAGGTGCTTCGTAGTCATCATTTGGGATATCATTTGAATCAATATCACTCGCAATGCCTCTATCTCTAACATCTTCTTCAGGCTCTGATTCTCCACTACTCCAAACATTGTTTTCTACATTCATTGTATTACGCAGTTTGTATAATAAGAAATAAAACGAAAAAAATACTGTATTTTCAATAAAAAATATCTAAATTCAATAAATTTGGAGTCCAATCTCCCAGTTTTCTTATGCAAGAGAATAATTTATAAATTTATTTCTGATTCACTATGTTAATTTTTCATAAAAATTATTTTATGAAAATAAATCTATTTATAAGCCACATGCAAACAAAGCAACATATTTTTCCAAAAAAACCTAAGATGAAAGCATCATAAATATGGGGCGGAGGAAGAGATGGCGGGGGCGGGGGGGGGGTTGAAGTGAAAAAATAAATTCAGTAACTAAAATTTTTATCGAAATAATAAAATATATTACGTTGATACTTTTAGATATTTGCAAACAAAGCAACTCATTTTTTTCAAAAAAAAATAATACAAATGGTAGTACAAGGCATAGAACGGATAAATAAGGGTAAAGAAGGGTTGAAAGGGTTGGGAAGAGATAAATTTCTATTAAATTGTATTCGATTGTAGTTACAAAATCTTTTTTGAAAGAGTATATTTCGTTGCAATTATGGTCAGTTCGATAAAAAGAAAAAACCGCTTGTGCAAAGTAAAAATGATAGTTTTAAGGGATGTTGGGTAGGTAAAAAGGGGTGTAAAAGGGTAAATTTATCTTCAATGGTTGTAAAAAGTAAAAATTCTATTAAGGTTATTCATATTTTAGTCCAAAAATAAAGTTTGAAGAAGTTTTTTTGTTGCGTCAAAATATTGATTTTCCGGAAGTCTACAGGTTAATACTTATTTTAATTAATCACAATGCACACTGTACATTGGCCTACGCTCAACCCGCCTAGGCCCTAGGTCGCTCAACCCGCCATCAAGTTTGTTCTACTGCGCACTGTGAAAAGAAATCCAATTCTCACTGTCGCTAAACCAACCACAGTTTGAATTGGGTTTTTTTCCGTAATTCTACTTTTCTTTAAGGTGGCATCTCTAGTCTAAATCGATGAAAAAATCAATTTTCCAAAAACACCGGTTTTGCATTTAGTATACTAATAGTAACATCGAACAATAGTTTATTTCAACTTGCGCGCTCTAAAAATATTTCTATAGCCTGTATTATTTGTGCGCGGGCAAGAGAGATTTTGGAGCAATTCAGACGGCTGGCGATCGGAGAAGTACATACTTGGTCCCGCTTCTTTCTGTATTTATCTATCTCACGAGTATTTTCAACGATATTTTGAAGCACTGAAAGTACTGCTTTCTTTTAATTTAATTGTAAAAACAGTTATTCATTTATATTAGTTGAAAAAAAAGTTCATAAAATGGATAAAAATTACAAAATTCGGCAATTCGAGAGCTCATCGACAAAAAAAAAGAAATTTTCGTGGCAAACGATTTACGAGTGAGCGTGATGAAAGTGTGGTTAGTGCATCTGCTAAAAAAATTAAGAAAAATAATCCTGCATTCGAAGTGAATGTTGATCCATTGTTGCATTACGTCATAGTGAATTTCTTACTTTTTCTAAGACTACAAGACATTTTAATTTGTAAAACTGGTAAAGGCGATAAGACATTTTCCAAACGTAACGAAAAAGGATTAAGTTTGCAATTAGTAGTTTCGTGTAAATGTGAAACAGAAACTCATATTCCAAGCAGTCCAACAATTCATACTTCCTACGAAATAAATCGCCGCTTTGTATTCGCGATGCGTTTACTCGGTGTTGGCTGGCTAGGTATAAATAACTTTTGTGCAATGATGGATATCAACAAAGGATATGCTTCAGCTGCTTATTATGCAATAGTAAAACACATTTGGATAGCAGCAGAAGCAGTAGCTACATTAGTTTTTAGACAAGCAGTTAATGAAGAGCAAAGAGAAAATGAGGCTACCGGTAATGTAAAAAATCATGAAGTAGTGCAAATCATGAAGGCAGTGCGTTATCGATGGAAGTTAATGTTATAAAAGAAATGTTCCAAAGATCTGTAGATTTGCATAATAGTTATTATGAATATTATATTGGTGATGCCGATTCGAAGACTTTCTCATCGTTACAAGATATACAGCCCTATGGTGATATTTTGAGCGTAAAAAAGAAGGAGTGTGTTTTACATGTTAAAAACCGAATTTATAAAAGAGCAAAAGATTTTAAAAAACAACTGACACAGATAAAATGGCTCAAAAAGCGTTAGAAGCTTCACAAAAGGTTCTGATGGAAAAAAAACGATAAAAAAAAAAAGACTGAAAAGTCTAAAACAACGGATACATTGACTAATAAAATCATGCTGTAGATGTCAAAATATTACGAGTTAGCTGTTCGCTGAAATCCAGATTTTGTTGAAGATATGGGAAATGCTATTTGGGCAATTTTTTATCACAAGACTTCTACGGATGATAAGCCTCAACATATGAATTGTCACACTGGATCAGACTCATGGTACAAATACCGAGTTGCTGATGCTACCGGCCAGTTGAAAAATTTTGTGCACGCTCCAGCATAGACGAAGAAATTCAACCTTTATTAAAAAAGATTTATGAAGTTCTTACCACAAATGATCTGCTAGAAAGGTGCATCGGAGTACACACACAAAACACCAACGAACGCTTCAACGTTTCTATTTGGAATATAGCTCCAAAAGACATGTTTTCTGGGAAGAAAATTGTTGAAATTACTACCTATTGTGCTGTGTGCGTCTTCAATGAAGGATTTTTACCTTTATTAAAAATCATGGAAACCATGGGTATTTCGATTGACAGCGTAGCAGTGGATTTTGCGCAGAGACAGGACGAAAATAGAATTAAGCAAGGAAATCGTCGCAACATTGAAGCTTTAAAAGAACGGCGACTCGAGCTGAAAAAGGCTAAGATGCACGAAAATGAGTTTTTTCAGGACCAGCAAGGAATTATCTATGGAGCTGGTATCGCGGATTGAGCGTAAGAGGTTTATTTCTTCATTTTTTATACAGGTTTTCAAAAAATTATTATAAACGCGTTTTTCTCGAAATAACATTTTTTGACCTGGCTGACATGATTTAGCAAAAACTATTCAACCGATTGGGTTCAAATTTTGAGAGGTTATTCGTCATTCATATAGTTATAGCCCGTACTAGAATTATGAATATTCAATTACATTTGAGCACTTTTCTCAAAAACATAACCTCGAAAAATAAGCCACAAATTAGAAAAGCCCGCCATTTTGTTTTTATTTTACATAAACTTCTTGATTTTAGTACGGGCTATAGCCACTTTCTTATACTTTAATATGCTTTTTGAATTTTTCATTTCAGAGCTTCCTGTATCAGATATAATGTAAGCCAAAAAAAAGCAAGCTTTGTTGTGGCAGCCATATCTGGGCCGTATTGGATGAAAAATGAAAAGAAAATTTTTTTGCAGACTTCAGTATATATTTTTTTAATATAAAAAAAATTGTAGTGTGATAATAAAGTTTACTGCAAGAAAAAGACTAGAGATGTCCCCTTAAAAGATGTTACTGGAATTTGGACGGCAAATAAATCTAATTGGCTTACCAAACTATAAAAAAATCTTTATTACTGAATAATACTAAAGTTTAACAAAGTTTATAATCTTTTGGTGCCGTTGCGCCAACCGCTGTTTCGGCTTCTTTGTCTTTATGCCGTGCGCCGTCGTCCGCTGTAACAATAAATCATAAAGCATTTCTTTTATGATATAATAAAAGCCAGAAGAATATTTACATTTATTATTTTATACAAATTTAACGCTCCGTGTGAGCGTATTGCAAATCTTAATAATATATCTACCTATTTCTATGTTACACGATCGCTTCCCGCGCTCTGAGTGTGCTGAGACTTATCGCCCGCTATCGCGCCGACGACAGGTTCCCCTCGATTAGCAATTCTCGAGACCGCTGGCACACTGAAAAAAAGTCACTGCAGCTCTATATGATATTTGGGAGAGAGCGCTCGCCTACCACACCGTATCGCGCCTAGTCGTCGCGCAGCGCCGTCGCCGCTTGAGGCCTGGAAGCGCTCGCGCTTCTTGGCTGTGCTGCTGGCGCTTTCCCCCGCGCCGCGCCGCGTTACGAAGCTTTTGGCGCGCCCCTTCGCCGTGCCACACCGCTCGCGAGTTCGTGAGTTCAACGGTTTGCAAATTAAATATAATATAATAATTTGCGCGAGTCTATGTGCTCGTCGCCCTTCCCCCGTGGAGAGTAAAACGCGGTCTAATTACACAATATTAGAAATACAAAATTACACGGGAAAACTACAATTGCTAATATGGCTGGACTTGCCGAAATAAACCGTGAGAAAACGGATTAATAACAAAAATTGCAAACAAAAAAAAAACCTGTAGGTTTTCCTATATGGAAGGCTCCTGCCCTCGGATCCATTCGTATCCGATACCGCAGACATTGTCTCCCTCTATCTGCGTAAGTACGGCACCCAGACCGAGCAAACTCGCATCTGTCTGAAGCACAAATGGCAAATTTCAATTCAGGCATGCTAATACAGGAGTTTCCGTTAGATTCTTCTTCAGATCTTCGAATGCTGTTTGTTGTTCCGTTGTCCATTTCCATTCTGTTCTCTTCTTCAATAATATACTTAACGGTGCTGCAGTTTTCAGCTGCTTCTGATTTTTTGTGGGGGAATTCCCGAGATTGCTTTAATTTTTTCTGAATCGATCCGTATTCCTTGTGCATCAACCACGTGACCAAAATACGTAACTTTTGCTACAGTTTGAACGATCTGACTGCTGGAAATTTTTGTTATATTAGATAATATTCACAAGAATAAATGATGTTTTAGATTATACTTATAAGGTTATAAAAAATCTTATATTACTATATCCTTCGCGGTTACAACATACGTTCTATATAGGCGGACATAATTGCTATTCGTTAAAGATATTTAGAAAATCTAAAGAGAAGAGATGATGGCGGAACTCGAAGAATGGGAAGGGGGCGATTATTGCCCTAAAGTGCTACAGATTAGTGGGAGGATGCACAGCAATTACCTTAATGTTAGAATCGCCCTTGCACGTGGTAATACTGGGGGAATTCCAAATCCTTTTAACTATGAATCAAGGAGTGCGGCCGCGCTCCGAAGGCAGGTATGAGTACTACAGCCTTTTGGAGATCGTGCTATCTATGAATTCGGTTTCGAAATTTTCAAATAATTATTGTGTCAATATTAAACCATTATTTTACTTCTAATTATGCTTAAAAGAAAGCTTTTTTGTTATGTTATTTAACGTCGCTTTATTAATGCTTTCAAATATTGGCGCTAATCAGCAACGCAGGTCTACGATGTGTTTGTAAACAAAACACTTGTAAATTATTACAGCGGTGCTTGTGTCAGTCAGCCAAGACCGGGATTTGAACTCGGATCACCAAGTGACTAGTCCTTCGCTCTAGCGATTGACCTATCATAGCCCTTAAGAAAATATTTAAGAGTGCTCCATACCTCTGACGAAAGTTAAAATCGATTGCAGCGCCTGATTTTTAATATATTGCGAAATTTAATGAAACTTCAAAAGTACGAAAAATCCTGTTTTGTGTTATAGATTGTTCCAGTATTAATCAGGGCCGTAGTAGCCCAACTTATAAATGCAAATTATAAAGGATCCATACAAAATTTATATTTTATAATATTCTTATGAAATAAGCATAGCGAAGTAGTTTGTCGCGAATGCTCGTTTTGTATATATATATATATATATATATATATATATATATATATATATATATATATTGTGACGTCCGGACACGCATGCCCTTCCGTACAATAACTTTATAAGAAGCGCTTACGTATATTGTTCATATACGTAGGCGTTTCGATATTCACTTGGTTTTATTCGAGCCTGGAGTTTCCTCCACTAGCTCGGGAACATCAAACGCTTGAAAATAGATGAAGGGTGATACCTAGTCTGTTTTATCTGGGCTAGAGTCCAAGGGTTCTTTTAGATACTTATTTCCTTCGTTTCTTGAAAGAAATGAGTATCTCCCTCGGCCTACAGGCCTAGTTCCCTAACTTATGTATAAAAAAAACGAGGGGCATGTACGATCCTACCTCATGGGAGGATCAGTCACTTCCCCGGATCAAGGAGATGTATGTAGTACAAGTGAGAGAAAGAGAGAGAAGACAAATGTGAGATTTTTTATATTTGGAATATTTATTTTATTTTTACTTACTGACAAGGTGAGAGAGAGACAGAGAGATGGACCTGGACCGTGACTGCGTGTTGACTGCTTCTTGACTGCGTTTTGACTGCGTTATTTTGGTGGAAAAATCGGGGCTTTATATACCCGAAAAAGTCCATGATCCCTCTCTCTGCTCCTCGATTTTATTGTTTTTTTATTATTTTATCTATTTTACTTATATTTAGTTTAAATTTACAATTTTTGTTTTGAACGTATTTTACTATTTTTGTATTGTTTATTACTATTGTTTTTAATTTGTTCTATTTGTTATAAATATTGAATTTCGATAATTTAACGTTAAAAATTGTACACTATCGCATCATTAGTATACAATTTTTATTACCTTTAAGGCCTTCGTCGGAAAAACCATACGCTTCTGACGTATGTACTTGCGCAAGTCAACGCCTTATTTGGGCAGATATTACAAAATTGTTTTTCTCGCCCAAACAAGATGATGACATGTTGCATGATTTTTGGTCATCTTAGCTTCGAGTTTGCTTCTATTTTATAAAACTTATTATATATATTTATTTTTGTATATATGTAGTTGTATTTATATATACTATTATTTATATATTTATTTATATATGTATAAGTTTACGTATTATTATATTGTATACTATTTTATATATAAATGTGTATATAATTGTTTATCTTTTATTTTTATTCTGCAAAACTATATATATACATATATATATACATTTGTATATTTCATTATTATTATATATTTATCTTATATATATGTATATATATAGTATGTATTTATGTGCATTATAATATTATTTTTATATCTGTACTTATACGTATTATAGTATTTCATACTTATTTTAATATATATATTTTATACGTATTATAATATTACATACTTATTTTAATATATATGTTTCATACGTATTATATTATTATATTCTAATTTTATTGTATGTATATTTTATACGTATCATATTATTACATACTTATTTTAATATATATGTTTTTATGTGTATTATAATATTATATACTTGTTTTATTGTATATATTTTATAATATGATATACTTATTTTGTATATATATATTTTAATATTGTTATATTCTTATTTTGATATGTATATATTTATATATTGTTATATATTGTCTTTCCTTTTATATGTATATATATATATATATATATATTTATCTCTATTATTATATATTATTGTTATTTTATACTGTAAACTCTAGCTGACTTATATATATATATATATATATATATATATATATATATATATATATATGTGTGTGTGTGTGTGTATATATATACATCTATATATATACGTGTGCATAAATATATATATATATATATATATATACTATTTATTTTTATAATTTTGTTTTTAAATAATTGAAAAATTTACTGTGATTATTATCTCGATGTTACACCCCTTGCGTAAGACGGTTGTTAGAAGTATGAAAACAATCGTTCGCCTCTGTTAAGGTAATGTGGCATTAAGCAGTGTACATATGACAAAAGTTTTTCCCCCTTTTCGATCTTCGCATTCGCCCAGAACAATATGTCTGTGAACGAGGGAAAACCTAAGGAAAGAAAACCCAGTGGGAAAAAATCTCCATAGGAAAACCTCGTTCAAAGATACGTAGGGTTCACATGATTCTTTGTGTTGTAACTTACTCTACTTACATTAGTATCTGTGAAGATTTCTATGCGAAATTCGATATCTGGTAATTATGGAAATAGGAAATTTACTCTTATTGTTTTGTCTAATTCTGGAAAAGTCGCGTGAGTTGAGGATTTATTTTTATGGTTTTGCAGAAAAAAACGTTTGTTTGTCTTTCGTCTCGTCGGTAGTGGTTAGTACTGGTTCTGGCTTGGGTTCCGGCTCTGGCTCTGGTTGAGCGATCATTTCGTAACTGTTTCTTGCCTCTTGTTTCGTCGATGGTTGTTTGAGCGATAAGAAGAAGTGTGCGGCTGTGCTCCAAATGGCTGACAATAGGTATATGGACCAACCGTATACACGATGAAGGGCGTATCCGTTGAGGACAACCCCTATGAACGATTTTATTATGTGTATGATCACCAGGACTGCTATTATCCCAGCGCTTGCGGATCCAAAGGTGATAAATTTATTCCATATTTTCTTCCAAGCAGAATTTACTAAGTTATCCATGGTGTCTTCATTTATGAAGTGCGATATCGTGTTGCCGCTCGTCACTCCTGATTCGTGCATTTCGTGTGCTGCGTTATTCAACAATGCAGCTGTTTCTACTGGAAACATAATTCGTTCTTTTAGTTTTTCTAAATCTTTACTGGAGTAGATTCCAGATGTTGCTAGGCTGATTGGATTAATGTATTTCCATGTCAGCCGAGTCATGGGCTTTAGGGTTGTGGGTTCTCTTGCCTCGGTCGGTTTTGGTGCCAATTTGTACCATTCGCTATCAATACGGTAGTATGATGGTAGCACTTGGTTACAGGGAACTCTAGTCCCTCGAGTTTTCAGGATGTGTGTTTTTGGTGTGAGAAAGAGGGTTGTGTTTTGTCTTACAACTCTCAGCTCGGTGTAACAGTTATCGCCGTGATCTATCTTAACTTCCACTGGTATACATTTTACCAGGTGTACCACTTCGCCAGCTACTACAGCCATATAGCCAGGACCTTTCATTATGTTATACGCAAATTGGTCGGGACTTTGTGTAGCGATAGCGAGTGCGTTTTTTAGCGCGATCTGTTCTACCCGACATCGCTCTGTCACTATGTTGCGGTATAAGTTAAGCATTTGTTTTTTTACATGTTTTTCCAGATATACGAATTTTGCATTTACATAAGCGAAAATATCCAGATTACTACTAGATAACGCACCTTTTTTCGCAAACGTTACACCCTGTTTAGTTTCGAAGATAACCAGTTTTGGGTGTTCTGTTCTTATTATAGTATAACCGCAAACCTTTTCTTCGGACAATTTACTTAATGCGAACGTTAATTTTTGATCTGAAAAAGAATAAATTACGTCTTGATCTATCTGGGGGTTAATCATTTTTATTGCATGACCCTCGAATAATACGCCGTATTCATTAAAGTGGCAATCATTATTAGGGACGGATTCCCAGAAGGTATATCCATCTTTTGCGTCTATGCAGAATTTTCCCGATAATGGGCATGATATTCCCGATTGTAGATGAATTTTGTCATCTTGTAGGTTTACTCGCGCCGATTGTTGCGATAGGGTGATTTTAAGAGTTCCTTGGATAATAACAGAATTCCAAGTCCCATAAGGGTCGCTGTAGTAGGCTCCCTCGCAAGTTCCGTCGTTACTTATGCTTCCGGCGTAGGTCATCGAATATGTATTTGTTTGGTTAATTCTGACCCCGTTTATAATGTGATTTTGTCCGAAGTTGATTATCCCGGTTAAATGCAATTGTAAACAACTATCTCTACTGACGTCATACAAATATTCCATTTCGCCGTTGTTAACAATGGAGTTATGCGAATGCATCCCGCAGTAATGGATGGTTCTCCGTACCTCTATTTTACATTGTCATGCTTTGGTTTCTTGAAAATCGTTGATTTGGAGTAATTGTATATAAGCAAGTTGGCTGATAGGGTGGAGTTGAGGGAAGTTGCATTCTCCGACGTCTAATAAAGACATGGTCGTTATATTCATAGTATTAGATCCGCAATCGTACCCTATCATTGTTTTTGTCGGGGTGACGAAAAATAATGAAAAAAGTATGGTATATAAGGATATCATCTTTTCTGAAATCATAAAGAAGTTAGTTGCATAGTCAAAAAAAATAGTTTTTATGGTTGGCATAAGAAAGGAAGAAATTAGTTTAGGTTTTGGCCTTTGTGTTTTTTTTTTCTCTTTTTTTTTCTTTCTTTCTTAAAATTATAATCTTATAAATAATATTCGTATGCTTATTTTATTATAGGGTTAGTATGGAGGATGTGAAGCGTTAGGTAGTAAGCGAAAAATGCGAGTTTTATTTATGTACCGATATAAATTTTATTATAATAAAAAAAATCTATAAAATGTTTAAAGTTTATAAAGTTTAAATGGAAATCGTTATATATATATTTTTTTTTTTCTAAGGGTGACACTGATTAATCTGGTTTCTCCTGTTCCTTCTGTCTACCCTTTTTCTTTTGCGTTGTTGTTTCTTTGTTTATGTAAGAGATGCGAAGTCTATTCGCATGGACGATCTTACTGCTTTTATTTATCTGGATCCTAATATTATTCTTGTTTAGCACTTCTAGTATTTTGTGAGGTCCAGAATAATGATTTCCGAATTTATTTGGTTTCGGACCAGACAGTAGGAATACGTAATCCCCTATTTTAAAATTCCGTGGATTAATTTTCCTGTCGTAGTATTTTTTTGAACGAAATTTTGAGAATACCAGGTTGTCGCAGGCTAATTTTTGGATTCCATTCAACCGTGTGACTAGGTCGACTAGATATCCTTTGTACGTCGGTAACAAGTCTCCTTCTCTTAAAGGATCGATAGAAGGCAACCGGGCGATTCTACCGAAGATTAATTCGTACGGCGTATGCTTAGTGCTTTCTTGAACACAAGTATTATAATTTAAAATGGCTATATCTAACCAACTGTCCCATTCTTCGTCGTTGGTAGTATATTGTTTTAAGAACTCGCCCAAAACGTGGTGCGAGCGTTCTAGTGATCCATTAGATTGCGGGTGAAAAGCGGTTGTCCGTAGTTTCTTTATTTTGAACCGTTTAGCTATTCGGTTCATTAAGCTACTCAGGAAATTCTTCCCTTGGTCCGTTAGGATGATCTTTGGTGTTCCAAAGGTGCAAATAAACCTTTTTATAAAAGAATCCGCTATGGTAGTGGACAGCGTATCCGGTAAGGGTACTGCTACGCAGAATTTAGAGAACTGGTCTTGCATTGTCAAGATGTATTCATTTCCAAGTTTAGTAGGGGTTAATGGCCCTACGACATCTAAAGCTATTTTATAAAAGGGTGTGCCGGGGGTGTCGGTGATCACCATTGGTTGTTTAGTTTTTAATCTCACTAGTTTTTTAAGTTGACAATCCAAGCATTGTTGTATTCTCCTTTGAACGTCTTCCTTTAAATTATTCCAATAGTACTTTTGTTTGATTCTGTTATATGTCTTAGACACACCTCTATGTCCGCCTATTGGTGACTTATGTAATTCATAGAAAATTTCGTCTCTTTTCTCTTTTGGAACGTATTTAAGGGTGTCGGTGCAAATGATAATTTTAGTTGGAGAATTCATAAAAGATGCTTTTATTGTTTCGAGAATGTCTTGCCATTCTATGTTTTCAATATTCTTACTTTTGGCAATGCTAATAAGGTTTTCTCCTATTTTGATTAGAATTTCCTTTAAGATCGACAAAGTTTTGCGTATATTGGTTTTTATTATAGTCACGGATATGGGTATTTCTCCTCGTATGCATAATGCGATGAGGTTTTTGCAGTGCGACACTTTTATTTGTTGGACATCTCCAATATCCATTGGATTAATGCTTATGTCATTGTTTTCCAGTAGTTTTTTAGCACCGTCGTCACAGAGCTTTCCATCGCTAGTTACAAAGAAAACGATGTTATCTTTGCGGTGGCATATAAGTAGGAACGAAATGCCTGTACGCTATGTATGACTGCTAAGGCTTCCTTTTCGTAAACCTCGTATTTAAGTTCTGCATTGCGTAAAACTCTAGAAGTATATGCTATGGGTCTATCTTTCCCTATTTCTCCCTGGGACAGAATACCTCCTATAGCGTATCCTGAGGCATCAGTTGTTATATTAAATGGTTGAGTAAGGTCGGGGAATTGTAGTAAGGGTGCATTGCATAGAATGTCTTTTAAAGTTTGAAAGGCTTCTTCGGTTTTGTTCGACCATTCAAACGTTACATTTTTTTGCAGCAATTTTGTTAATGGCTTTGCAATTGCAGCGAATCATTCTATAAATCTGCGGTAATATCCGGCTAAACCAAGAAACTGTCGCACGTTCTTTGCGTTTTTCGGTTGTGGGAAGTCTTTTACAGCTTCTATCTTTTTTTCGTCGGGATTAAGTCCTTTTTCACTCAAACGATGTCCTAGATAATTCACTTCTCTTTTCAAAAATTCGCACTTGTCGGTTTGTAACTTCAATCCGGCGTCTCGAAGTCTGTTTAATAGTAGACTCAATTTTCTATCATGTTCTGCCAGTGTGTTTGCATATATCACAATGTCGTCCAAGTACACAAACAATTCTCTGCCTTGTAGTCCTCTTAATAAGGTGTCCATTAACCTTTGAAAAGTGGCGGGTGCATTTTTCAACCCAAAAGGCATACGAACGAATTGATAGTGTCCAAACGGCGTACTGAAAGCTATTTTATGTGCATCTCTCGGGCCCATCTTAATTTGGTGAAACCCTGATGCAAGGTCTAGTACGGAGTAATATTTTGCACCTCCTACTTGGTCAAATATCACAGTGATATTCGGCAGTGGATATGCATCGCTTACCGTTTTTTCATTCAAAGCTCTGTAATCGAGCACCATTCGCCATCTTGGTCTACCTTGTGAGTCTGCTTTCTTCTTTACGATCCAAATTGGGCTATTAAATGGAGAATCGGAGTTCTCTATTACCCCTTGGTTTAATAAATCATTCACCTGCCTATCTATTTCTTCTTTGAGCGAGTGAGGAAATTTGTATTGTCGGGCATTGACTGGTTCTTCGTCTGTGGTTTTTATTCGGTGAGTTATAGTATCTGTTCCAGGCAACGAATCTCCGGGTAGAAAGAAAATATCGCGATTTTTTTCGACTAAGTGCTGTACATATTCTTTTTCGGTTTCATTAAGGTGATCTGTCCGTATTGTATCTCTTATAGATGCGGTTTGCGCGGAAATTAAGCTCTCCGTGGGGAAAACGGTGGATTCATTATTTACTCCCTTTGAGGGAATGTTCAGTTCTTCAAATATTAGTTCTTGCGCGAGCGAATAAAGCGTCTTTGTGGATATACTCTCATTATCGAAATAATTATTCAAAAATTCGTTCGTTTCGTCATCTATGCGTAACAATTCTTCGTTCAGCTTTTGTTGTTCGTCGTCTGTTTCGCTCTCGTCGCTCTCACTTTCGGTAGATGCGTTCGCGAGCATCGAGTCTACTGTATTTTCTGTTCCTCCTACTTCCATTTGTGCGTCTAAATTTTTGTGAAGCAACCCTGGTGACACAAATTCAATTGGTTGGTCATGTGTATGAAGAAACTCAAGTTGTTTCGTCTCATAATTTAATGTTACTCGAACGTCACTTAAATATCGTGCTCCTAAAATACCAGAATACGGTATTGGAAAATGATCGGAGATGACATGAAAGCTAGAAATTCCTCCCAGAACTTTTAGTCTTAAGGTTCCTAGGGTAGAAAATTGTTCCGAGCTTATCCCCTTCAAGAGTCCTTTCTGTGACTCATCGATTTTGTATTGGTGGGGTATGGTTCCTCTTTTTATCAAGTTTCCCTTCGATCCTGTGTCTATTAGGAATCTGCATTCACCGCCCATTGGATTCTTGGTAACTACAGTAGGAAGTAGCTCCGTTTCCTGTTCAACGTGGATATTCACAATGCTGTATGTAGGTATATCCAAGGTTTCATTTCCTAGTTGTAAATTCGTCATTTGCCCAGCTATGATGAGCTGTTTATGGCTAAAGTTTAATTCCAACAA
>JACCIC010000360.1:0-180795 GCA_018907035.1 Sycobia sp. Sy_11
TTAGATATACCATATTATATAAAACGTATAAAAAAAACTATATAACAAAGACATATACGTCAAAAAAAAAAAAAAAAATTTTCAATAAACAACAGAAAAAGAGTATTACCTGAATTCTCTCTGTCCAGTGGATAATCCAGGATATCAAACCGTGAAGAAGGCTAATAAAGCCTCACAAAAGAAACGGAAGACAACTGCGTAAACAAAAGGAAACTAGATTGAATGGCATCTCGTCGAGAAGTACTTTTGGGTGAATGCACTGCCCAAATCAAGGGCATTGTACGTGGCAATGCCAGACACTACAGTCCAGAAGCGCGCAACCAGACTGTTTAAGCACACTCTTTGCATACACTGTTTAGGTGGAAAACTAAAGGATAAGTGCTCAGCGTGCTGGTCCAAGGCACTACAACTATCCCTAAACTTTCCATACACAATAATAACCTGCAACCACTTGACATCAATACTCTTAGGGCCCTTTACGGTATCAAAAGGGTACAACTGGGAGACCCAGCCAGGTACAACGACAGTACTCGCTGCTCTCCATTGATGCAATCGTGGAGATTCAACAAAAAAGTGCTTGTGCCCAATGCTTGGAGGAGCGTAAACTCCCCACAGAAGATTGTCTGGAATGCATGTCCCAGCAGTATTCTAGGCCCAAAGAAGTACTGCGATTTCAGAAAACAGGAAGCCTGGAAAATCAAACAAAAGACATATAAATAAATGAAATTGTAAAATTTAAAATAAAAAAACAAAGTGAAATATTGAACAAGTTATTTTTTTTAAAAAAAAAAAAAATTACCCGATGAATCCTTGTACCATTAAAGAAAAATCTGAAACAAAAAATACAATCACAAAGTAACAAAGGAATAATATATATATATAGTTGTACATATATATATAAATATAAATATATATATATATTTATATATACGTATGCATACATGCAAGCAAAGAAAAAAGGGGAAAATTAAATAAAACATAATAATAAATTGAAAACATCAACTATAATAAAATATATAAAAAGAAAAAAAAATCACACACATTATATGTATATATATATAATATGCATGCATACACATGATCCTACATACACTTACAGTAGTGTATATTACAATCTTATATAAAAACGCAAAGAAAATTAAGAGACACAAAAAAAAAGAGAAAGGATATATAACGAGATGCAACGTTATATAAATTATATACATTAATAAATAACTAAATAATGAAAAGTATACTTATCTGACAACCTGGTCGTTCAGCTGTGTAACACAAAAAATAATAAACTAGATGTATGCACTCACTACACATACTAAAAGTTCAGCACGAACTACGTAAAGACGTCCAACAGCGCACCTAACGGAGATCAGCGCAATCACGCGTCTTATGATTCTCAGATTGCGCCGAAGGTGGCGTTGTTGTTGTTTTTCCCACGTAACCTCTTACACGTCAGAAATTAAATCACCTGATCCAATAACAATATACGATACAATAACATTAATCCAATCCCACTAAAGAACCGATACAATATACGACGTGGCTGTGTGGCAGTGTCAGTGAGGAACTGGACGTCACAATAAATAACAACAAACAAATAAATGAGCGCGTGTCGGCTCTTATGCGACCTGTCTCCGGGCCGCGCCGTCTAACTGGAAGGCTCCGTTGGCCCCCTGTGCTATCCCGGTCGCGGGGAGGGGGGGTGGGACTTGCCGCTGTCGTTGCTCGCCCGCCGGGTCCATCGCCCGGTGGGCTGCCGAGTGGTGCGCCGTGGCAAAAAAAAAAAAAAAATGTGGGCGTGGCTGCACGACAATAAATGGGGGGACACGTGGGTGGGGGTGAGTGGGGGTGGGGGAGCCCACCAGTGGTGTGGGAGCAAGGTGTGCGTCGACGGCCGGTCTCTTGATAAACTAAATATATGATACCAATATTACATCCCGAAGGAATTAGCATCTATACAGATACTAGGTTAGAACGCCTAGAACAAAATGTTGATACATTAATTAGCAACGATCATGATCGTTGGGAATTCGGAAACTATCTAGAGAAAAGAATAGACCAATTGGAAAGGAGTCTAAACAAAGAACAATCCGAAAATAAACGATTGAAAGAGACGATATTGCAAAATATATTCTCTGCTCGGAAAAGAGCAGGAAGAATTAAAAATTCAGAAAAAAGAGAAGAACAAATTATAACCCTACTAAAAGAAAAACAAACAAATGAAAGAGATTTACAAACGATTATCGCTACAATTATAAAGGCTACAATAAGCCTACACAAATTATCCAAAGAGGAGAACACAGAAGCTCTAGAAGACCTAGAAAAAGCGTTTAAACAACTTTCCTTGACGGAATAAACCTCGCAACGAGAAATGAGATTAAATAATTGAAAAATTAATACGATATTTTATACAAATTCCTTAACATAAAAAACGGAGAGAGAACGTAACAAATCACGAAAATCCTAAATCAAGATTGCTACAAATTAAACAAATGAATTAACGTTATCAAATGACTCAACCTCACCATTCGAAAAAATTAATAAATTTAAATTAATACGACCAAGCACCAAAGCCTCTGAGCTACAAACGATAGCCACGCGCAACTGCCTCTCGGTCAGAAATTTAAATTAATACGACCAAGCACCAAAGCCTCTGAGCTACAAACGATAGCCACGCGCAACTGCCTCTCGGTCAAAATTATATAATTTCGCTGAATCATTACAAAATTTAAGAAACGATATTACTAATCGATATATATCTTGCAACAAGATTATTGAACAGGTGAAGGTTGAGGAAAACAATTAAAATTGATTTTATAAACAATTAACCGAAACAATTAAAAATAAATTTAAACAAACCAATTGGAGAATAGAGAGAGAAAATCTAATTAATAAAATATCAAAACAAACGGTAGTCATACGCAACTGCCTCACAACCACATAAGTAAAAGGGAGACACATTTACACACATATATATTAAAAATCGAATGAATACACGTAGTAAGACTCGATCGGGGAAGGAGTTAGAAATCCCAACAAAAAACGAACCTGAGAATCAACCAAGGGAGGACGAATTCAGAACTCCTCCGAAAGACTTAAAAGAGGTTAAATTTACGCCATTTGGCACATCAACGCCTCGAGAACAATCGAATATCGAACAAAATATAGAAGACGTCAGTCCCATACACACAGGTTCATCTACCCCTGAAAACTTATCGTTCTCCGGTGATTCTATAGACCTCGCTGAACAAAAGACGGTTAGACCATATTTATCGCACCTGACAAGTGATTGTTTAATAGCTGAACACCTACCAAGCACTAAAATGGCGAATGACCAATCTACAACCATATCTTTAAAGGAAGCACTCAAATTTGTTCCTGAATTCGACGGGAAAAATATTCCTCTTAGCCAGTTCCTAGAATACTGTACAGAAGCTAGGGAACTCATAAGCAACAATCTCGAGGAGAGCTTCACGAAGCTGCTTAAAAGAAAACTCTTGGGCGAAGCAAGAGAAATAATATCTGGTTACGCATTCGCCACAGTCGAAGAATTTAAAGAACATTTAAAGGACTTTTACGCCCAATCGAAAAACGTGCACCAACTTCTCGGCGAACTGAGTAGTCAATACCAGGGCGAACATGAATCAGTTATAAAATACGCGAATAGAATGAGAGACATCGGTTCTCAAATTTATGAAGTAAATCGCCACATAACCAAGGCACCAAACACACCTGCCTTCAAGCGCAGCATCGAAAAAGCAATCATAGAATGTTTTCGACTAGGATTAAAACCCGAAATCGAAACTAGACTGAAAGAGAATGAAGCAATCGAAGACGTAGTAAAAGACGCGATAGCAGTAGAACGAAGACTCGAAGCTCGAGAAAACTTATTTAAGAGGCAAGAAATACGCCATAAACCTAACAAACAAATGCATATCCCCGACATGTAAATAATCTAACTCTTCCAAGGAATACCCCTTGCAGCTACTGCAATATAATAGGTCATACGTTCGCAGAATGTCGGAAAAGACTCAGACCAAGCCAAACGCTGTCATGTCAAACTTCTGGAAGGTCAAACCATAATACTTCTCAGTGCTTCGCAACGATCAAGTGTCAAGCATGTAATACAATCGGTCATAATGCTCGTGACTGCAGAAACAGCAATAGACCATCGTCTATAACGTGCCAGCTATGCAATAAGCCTGGCCATACAGCTAATTTCTGTCGAACGAATCAAGCGAATAAGCAAAAACCGATTCCGAAATGCCAAAAATGTGGAAAGTTAGGGCACTCTGAAGCTACATGTAGGGTACGCGATCCCGTTCAACAAACCGCTACCACTTCTAATAGACCTACCTGTGCTTATTGCAAATACCCAGGGCACACGATATCAGAATGTCGAAAGCGGCAATATAACCAGGGAAATGGACGAAGTCCCCAGAACGAGAGCGCGAACAAAGGGACTTGCGACGGACAAACGCGCTCAATGAAGACAAACCAACTAACGAATCTGTTAGGCGAACTAATACCCTTGGAACCACAATAAACAACTACGTACCATATGTAGAGGTCCAGTTCGGGCCACAATATCTTCTCTCTTTTATGATAGACAGTGGATCCGAAGTAAGTATTCTCAAAATGGGATCTATACCAAAAGGAGCACACATAAATGAATCGAAAATTTATACGCTAACAGGAGTGGGAGATAGTAAAGAGACAACCCTAGGTACTGTATCATTAAAAATTGCCGGACAAAGAATCGAACTCCTGATTGTATCAGACGATTTCCCTATTCCATACAATGGAATCATAGGATCAGAATTTTTAACAGAAACCAACGCTGAATTAAACTTTAGCCATAAACAGCTCATCATAGCTGGGCAAATGACGAATTTACAACTAGGAAATGAAACCTTGGATATACCTACATACAGCATTGTGAATATCCACGTTGAACAGGAAACGGAGCTACTTCCTACTGTAGTTACCAAGAACCCAATGGGCGGTAAATGCAGATTCCTAATAGACACAGGATCGGAGGGAAACTTGATAAAAAGAGGAACCATACCCCACCAATACAAAATCGATGAGTCACAGAAAAGACTCTTGAAGGGGATAAGCTCGGAACAATTTTCTACCCTAGGAACCTTAAGACTAAAAGTTCTGGGAGGAATTTCTAGCTTTCATGTCGTCTCCGATCATTTTCCAATACCGTATTCTGGTATTTTAGGAGCACGATATTTAAGTGACGTTCGAGTAACATTAAATTATGAGACGAAACAACTTGAGTTTCTTCATACACATGACCAACCAATTGAATTTGTGTCACCAGGGTTGCTTCATAAAAATTTAGACGCACAAATGGAAGTAGGAGGAACAGAAAATACAGTAGACTCGATGCTCGCGAACGCATCTACCGGAAGTGAAAGCGACGAGAGCGAAACAGACGACGAACAACAAAAGCTGAACGAAGAATTGTTACGCATAGATGACGAAACGAACGAATTTTCGAATAATTATTTCGATAATGAGAGTATATCCACAAAGACGCTTTATTCGCTCGCGCAAGAACTAATATTTGAAGAACTGAACATCCCCTCAAAGGGAGTAAATAATGAATCCACCGTTTTCCCCACGGAGAGCTTAACTTCCGCGCAAACCGCATCTATAAGAGATATAATACGGACAGATCACCTTAATGAAACCGAAAAAGAATATGTACAGCACTTAGTCGAAAAAAATCGCGATATTTTCTTTCTACCCGGAGATTCGTTGCCTGGAACAGATACTATAACTCACCGAATAAAAACCACAGACGAAGAACCAGTCAATGCCCGACAATACAAATTTCCTCACTCGCTCAAAGAAGAAATAGATAGGCAGGTGAATGATTTATTAAACTAAGGGGTAATAGAGAACTCCGATTCTCCATTTAATAGCCCAATTTGGATCGTAAAGAAGAAAGCAGACTCACAAGGTAGACCAAGATGGCGAATGGTGCTCGATTACAGAGCTTTGAATGAAAAAACGGTAAGCGATGCATACCCACTGCCGAATATCACTGAGATATTTGACCAAGTAGGAGGTGCAAAATATTACTCCGTACTAGACCTTGCATCAGGGTTTCACCAAATTAAGATGGACCCGAGAGATGCACATAAAACAGCTTTCAGTACGCCGTTTGGACACTATCAATTCGTTCGTATGCCTTTTGGGTTGAAAAATGCACCCGCCACTTTTCAAAGGTTAATGGACACCTTATTAAGAGGACTACAAGGCAGAGAATTATTTGTGTACTTGGACGACATTGTGATATATGCAAACACACTGGCAGAACATGATAGAAAATTGAGTCTACTATTAAACAGACTTCAAGGCGCCGGATTGAAGTTGCAAACCGACAAGTGCGAATTTTTGAAAAAAGAAGTGAATTATCTAGGACATCGTTTGAGTGAAAAAGGACTTAGTCCCGACGAAAAAAAGACAGAAGCTGTAAAAGACTTCCCACAACCGAAAAACGCAAAGAACGTGCGACAGTTTCTTGGTTTAGCCGGATATTACCGCAGATTTATTGTAAGATTCGCTGCAATTGCAAAGCCATTAACAAAATTGCTGCAAAAAAATGTAACGTTTGAATGGTCGAACAAAACCGAAGAAGCCTTTCAGACTTTAAAAGACATTCTATGCAATGCACCCTTACTACAATTCCCCGACCTTACTCAACCATTTAATATAACAACTGATGCCTCAGGATACGCTATAGGAGGTATTCTGTCCCAGGGAGAAATAGGGAAAGATAGACCCATAGCATTTACTTCTAGAGTTTTACGCAATGCAGAACTTAAATACGAGGTTTACGAAAAGGAAGCCTTAGCAGTCATACATAGCGTACAGGCATTTCGTTCCTACGTATATGGAAGGAAAATAACAATCATCACTGATCATCAACCCTTAGTTTGGTTTAAATCAGCAGACCTGAATACACGAGTGCAAAAATGGCGGTTCAAACTCTCCGAATATGATTATACTGTCTTGTATAAACCAGGAAAACTAAATTCTAACGCAGACGCATTATCGCGAAATCCACCTGAAATAGTTACAACAAATATCGTGACAAGATCAGGACGAGAGCTCAACAATACGCCAGGATGCACCGATAAAAATAAATCTAATCCGAAGATAATTATACAAGCAAAGAAGAGAGGACGACCTAAAAAGATTACGCAAGGGGAGTCCGTAAAACCTCCTTCACCAATAATTGGAAACAAAAGAACAAAGGACATTACGCAAGGGGAAACTAACCAAATATCTCCGATAGGAAAAAGGCCCACGCGTGACGCAAAATTACAGGCGCCTTGTTATGCCGAAAGTGAACCGGAATCACACGAAGAATTTGAAGCTGAACCAACAGCCTTACCCCAACTGACAACCGCTGATCAGCCAGAAGAAACCAAATCAATACCCTCCACCGACTCGTCAATTCGCTCAAATCACGACAAAGAATACGAGGTTGAAAGAGGCAAAGTAATAGAAACTAAAGATTCAATATGCCACCGCAAAGATAACATCGTTTTCTTCGTGACTAGCGACGGAAAACCCTGTGACGACGGTGCTAAAAAACTATTGGAAAACAATGACATAAATATTAATCCCATGGATATTGGAGACGTCCAACGAATAAAAGAGACGCACTGTAAGAATCTTTTCGCATTATGCATACGAGGAGAAATACCTATATCCATGACTATAATAAAAACCAATATATACAAAACTTTATCGATCTTAAAAGAAATTTTAATCAAAATAGGAGAAAACCTTATTAGCATTGCCAAAAGTAAGAATATTGAAAACATAGAATGGCAAGACATTCTCGAAACAATAAAAGCATCTTTTATGAATTCTCCAACTAAAATTATCATATCCCCTTAAATACGTTCCAAAAGAAAAAAGAGACGAAATTTTCTATGAATTACATAAGTCACCAATAGGCGGGCATAGAGGTGTGTCTAAGACATATAACAGAATCAAACAAAAGTATTATTGGAATAATTTAAAGGAAGACGTTCAAAGGAGGATACAACAATGCTTGGATTGTCAACTTAAAAAACTAGTGAGATTAAAAACTAAACAACCAATGGTGATCACCGACACCCCCGGCACACCCTTTTATAAAATAGCTTTAGATGTCGTAGGACCATTAACCCCTACTAAACTTGGAAATGAATACATCTTGACAATGCAAGACCAGTTCTCTAAATTCTGCGTAGCAGTACCCTTACCGGATACGCTGTCCACTACCATAGCGGATTCTTTTATAAAAAGGTTTATTTGCACCTTTGGAACACCAAAGATCATCCTAACAGACCAAGGGAAGAATTTCCTGAGTAGCTTAATGAACCGAATAGCTAAACGGTTCAAAATAAAGAAACTACGGACAACCGCTTTTCACCCGCAATCTAATGGATCACTAGAACGCTCGCACCACGTTTTGAGCGAGTTCTTAAAACAATATACTACCAACGACGAAGAATGGGACAGTTGCTTAGATATAGCCATTTTAAATTATAATACTTGTGTTCAAGAAAGCACTAAGCATACGCCGTACGAATTAATCTTCGGTAGAATCGCCCGGTTGCCTTCTATCGATCCTTTAAGAGAAAGAGACTTGTTGCCGACGTACAAAGGATATCTAGTCGACCTAGTCACACGGTTGAATGGAATCCAAAAATTAGCCTACGACAACCTGGTATCCTCAAAATTTCGTTCAAAAAAATACTACGACAGGAAAATTAATCCACGGAATTTTAAAATAGGGGATTACGTATTCCTACTGTCTGGTCCGAAACCAAATAAATTCGGAAATCATTACTCTGGACCTCACAAAATACTAGAAGTGCTAAACAAGAATAATATTAGGATCCAGATAAATAAAAGCAGTAAGATCGTCCATGCGAATAGACTTCGCATCTCTTATATAAACAAAGAAACAACAACGCAAAAGAAAAAGGGTAGACAGAAGGAACAGGAGAAACCAGATTAATCAGTGTCACCCTTAGAAAAAAAATATATATATATAACGATTTCCATTTAAACTTTATAAACTTTAAACATTTTATAGATTTTTTTTTATTATAATAAAATTTATATCGGTACATAAATAAAACTCGCATTTTTCGCTTACTACCTAACGCTTCGCATCCTCCATACTAACCCTATAATAAAATAAGCATACGAATATTATTTATAAGATTATAATTTTAAGAAAGAAAGAAAAAAAAAGAGAAAAAAAAACACAAAGGCCAAAACCTAAACTAATTTCTTCCTTTCTTATGCCAACCATAAAAACTATTTTTTTTGACTATGCAACTAACTTCTTTATGATTTCAGAAAAGATGATATCCTTATATACCATACTTTTTTCATTATTTTTCGTCACCCCGACAAAAACAATGATAGGGTACGATTGCGGATCTAATACTATGAATATAACGACCATGTCTTTATTAGACGTCGGAGAATGCAACTTCCCTCAACTCCACCCTATCAGCCAAGTTGCTTATATACAATTACTCCAAATCAACGATTTTCAAGAAACCAAAGCATTACAATGTAAAATAGAGGTACGGAGAACCATCCATTACTGCGGGATGCATTCGCATAACTCCATTGTTAACAACGGCGAAATGGAATATTTGTATGACGTCAGTAGAGATAGCTGTTTACAATTGCATTTAACCGGGATAATCAACTTCGGACAAAATCACATTATAAACGGGGTTAGAATTAACCAAACAAATACATATTCGATGACCTACGCCGGAAGCATAAGTAACGATGGAACTTGCGAGGGAGCCTACTATAGCGACCCTTATGGGACTTGGAATTCTGTTATTGTCCAAGGAACTCTTAAAATCACCCTATCCCAACAATCGGCGCGAGTAAACCTACAAGATGACAAAATTCACCTACAATCGGGAACATCATGCCCATTATCGGGAAAATTCTGCATAGACGCAAAAGATGGATATACCTTCTGGGAATCCGTCCCTAATAATGATTGCCACTTTAATGAATACGGCGTATTATTCGAGGGTCATGCGATAAAAATGACTAACCCCCAGATAGATCACGACGTAATTTATTCTTTCTCAGATCAAAAATTAACGTTCGCATTAAGTAAATTGTCCGAAGAAAAGGTTTGCGGTTATACTATAATAAGAACAGAACACCCAAAACTGGTTATCTTCGAAACTAAACAGGGTGTAACGTTTTCGAAAAAAGGTGCGTTATCTAGTAGTAATCTGGATATTTTCGCTTATGTAAATGCAAAATTCGTATATTTGGAAAAACATGTAAAAAAACAAATGCTTAACTTATACCGCAACATAGTGACAGAGCGATGTCGGGTAGAACAAATCGCGCTAAAAAACGCACTCGCTATCGCTACACAAAGTCCCGACCAATTTGCGTATAACATAATGAAAGGTCCCGGCTATATGGCTGTAGTAGCTGGCGAAGTGGTACACCTGGTAAAATGTATACCAGTGGAAGTTAAGATAGATCACGGCGATATCTGTTACACCGAGCTGAGAGTTGTAAGACAAAACACAACCCTCTTTCTCACACCAAAAACACACATCTTGAAAACTCGAGGGACTAGAGTTCCCTGTAACCAAGTGCTACCATCATACTACCGTATTGATAGCGAATGGTACAAATTGGCACCAAAACCGACCGAGGCAAGAGAACCCACAACCCTAAAGCCCATGACTCGGCTGACATGGAAATACATTAATCCAATCAGCCTAGCAACATCTGGAATCTACTCCAGTAAAGATTTAGAAAAACTAAAAGAACGAATTATGTTTCCAGTAGAAACAGCTGCATTGTTGAATAACGCAGCACACGAAATGCACGAATCAGGAGTGACGAGCGGCAACACGATATCGCACTTCATAAATGAAGACACCATGGATAACTTAGTAAATTCTGCTTGGAAGAAAATATGGAATAAATTCATCACCTTTGGATCCGCAAGCGCTGGGATAATAGCAGTCCTGGTGATCATACACATAATAAAATCGTTCATAGGGGTTGTCCTCAACGAATACGCCCTTCATCGTATATACGGTTGGTCCATATACCTATTGTCAGCCATTTGGAGCACAGCCGCACACTTCTTCATATCGCTCAAACAACCGTCGACGAAACAAGAGGCAAGAAACAGTTACGAAATGATCGCTCAACCAGAGCCAGAGCCGGAACCCAAGCCAGAACCAGTACCAACCACTACCGACGAGACGAAAGACAAACAAACGTTTTTTTCTGCAAAACCATAAAAATAAATCCTCAACTCACGCGACTTTTCCAGAATTAGACAAAACAATAAGAGTAAATTTCCTATTTCCATAATTACCAGATATCGAATTTCGCATAGAAATCTTCACAGATACTAATGTAAGTAGAGTAAGTTACAACACAAAGAATTATGTGAACCCTACGTATCTTCGAACGAGGTTTTCCTATGGAGATTTTTTCCCACTGGGTTTTCTTTCCTTAGGTTTTCCCTCGTTCACAGACATATTGTTCTGGGCGAATGCGAAGATCGAAAAGGGGGAAAAAACTTTTGTCATATGTACACTGTTTAATGCCACATTACCTTAACAGAGGCGAACGATTGTTTTCATACTTCTAACAACCGTCTTACGCAAGGGGTGTAACATCGAGATAATAATCACAGTAAATTCGTCAATTATTTAAAAACAAAATTACAAAAATAAATAGTATATATATATTTATGCACACGTATATATATAGATGTATATATATATACACACACACATATATACATATATATATATATATATATATATATATATATATATATATATATATAAGTAAGCTAGAGTTTACAGTATAAAATAACAATAAAATATAATAATAGAGATAAATATATATATACATATAAAAGGACAGACAATATATAACAATATATAAAAATATACATATCAAAATAAGAATATAACAATATTAAAATATATATATACAAAATAAGTATATCATATTATAAAATATATACAATAAAACAAGTATATAATATTATAATACACATAAAAACATATATATTAAAATAAGTATGTAATAATATGATACGTATAAAATATATATATTAAAACAAGTATGAAATACTATAATACGTATAAGTACAGATATAAAAATAATATTATAATGCACATAAATACATACTATATATATACATATATATATAAGATAAATATATAATAATAATGAAATATACAAATGTATATATATAGTTTTGCAGAATAAAAATAAAAGATAAACAATTATATACACATTTATATATAAAATAGCATACAATATAATAATACGTAAACTTATACATATATAAATAAATATATAAATAATAGTATATAGAAATACAACTACATATATACAAAAATAAATATATATAAAATAGAAGCAAACTCGAAGCTAAGATGACCAAAAATCATGCAACATGTCATCATCTTGTTTGGGCGAGAAAAACAATTTTGTAATATCTGCCCAAATAAGGCGTCGACTTGCGCAAGTACATACGTCAGAAGCGTATGGTTTTTCCGACGAAGGCCTTAAAGGTAATAAAAATTGTATACTAATGATACGATAGTGTACAATTTTTAACGTTAAATTATCGAAATTCAATAGTTATAACAAATAGAACAAATTAAAAACAATAGTAATAACCAATACAAAAATTGTAAATTTAAACTAAAAGTAAGTAAAATAGATAAAATAATAAAAAAACGATAAAATCGAGGAGCAGAGAGAGGGATCATGGACTTTTTCGGGTATATAAAGCCCCGATTTTTCCACCAAAAACGCAGTCTGAACGCAGTCAAATCGCAGTCAAGAAGCAGTCAACACACAGTCACGGTCCAGGTCCATCTCTCTCTCTCTCTCACCTTGTTGTCAGTAAGTAAAAATAAAATAAATATTCAAAATATAAAAAATCTCACATTTGTCTTCTCTCTCTTTCTCTCACTTGTACTACATACATCTCCTTGATCCGGGGAAGTGACTGATCCTCCCATGAGGTAGGATCGTACATGCCCCTCGTTTTTTTTTATACATAAGTTAGGGAACTAGGCCTGCAGGCCGAGGGAGATACTCATTTCTTTCAAGAAACGAAGGAAATAAGTATCTAAAAGAACCCTTGGACTCTAGCCCAGATAAAACAGACTAGGTATCACCCTTCATCTACTTTCAACCGTTTGATGTTCCCGAGCTAGTGGAGGAAACTCCAGGCTCGAATAAAACCGAGTTCTTATCGAAACGCCTACGTATATGAGCAATATACGTAAGCGCTTCTTATAAAGTTATTGTACGGAAGGGCATGCGTGCCCGGACGTCACAGTATAAAATAACATATATATGTTTGTCAAATTCTGTGGTTCTATTCTATTCTATTCTATTCTATGGTTCTGTTCTATTCTATTCTTCTTTTTATTTCTGATCAATTCTCAGTATGAATGGCAAAAGAATGTTCATCGATAAACGTCGAAAAATCAAGATAATTAATTCTTTCTTATGACTCCAGGCGTGGACAAAAGGATTTAAAAATAAACTCGGTAATTTATAAATGATTTCGTTACTTTATTAAGTTGCATTGCCGTTAAAAATATTTATTTATTATTATTTTATAGAGTTTTAAAGATATTTTGTGTAAATTACACGTGCTGTCATTTACAGCGTTTAAAATAAAATGAACTTTGCCAATTGTTTTAATGGGCCATTGTTCTAAGTTGTAACCGCGTTACATTATTTATTTTCGTTAAAATATTTCCGATTATTTCAGAAAAATATCGTGCACATATCATTATGCTCTATGAACATATTCGGTTTGCTATGAAAATGATTTCCTTTGTAATTACATAAATTATTATGTTTCACTTTATCACAATTGGTAGGACATCGGACGATACCACTGAACTTATTTTTAATTGAAGTATAGAATATTTTTTGTCTTAATATATTTGGAAGTTTCGGCAAGTATTTTATATAAATTTTTTATAAAATACATAAAAAGACAGTTTTTTAACATAAATTTGATGAATAAATTTAACTGCATTAATATAATTATTCATTGCATTAAAATATTCAGAATATTCACTATAATGAAAAGTTAGCCTAGTACATTCAACTTGTTAATGGTTTGCGTGATTCCTATGGTGCTTTACAATTCTGCGACTATCTAAATAATTTCATCAAATATATAAATTTATAAAACTTAAATACGCCTAAGTATGTTTATTTCATCAGACTTTAAAACTGCCTTGCCTTGCTTGAGTTTTTTAGAATGAAGTTGATGAATAAATTTAACTGCATTAATTTAATTATACCTTGAAAGAACATTTGTACATGATTTTTGAATTATCAAGTATTATATTATTTCATCAATTGCTGAAAATATTTGAATGAAGAGGTTACATTCGTCTCCATTGTATTGTAAAATTTCTTTAGAACGCATTAAATAAAATATGCAGAATTTTCACTATAATGAAAAGTCTTCATTGTAAAATACTCCACATGCCTCACATTTTTTCAGAAATATCCATATATTTACTAATCATTACTTTCAATAGGCACTTTGGTTGTTATAAAAAAAACTCTCATTGTAATTATTTGAGTTTATTACTTATAATCAATCTCATTCTGAATTAGAGCTAAAAAATAGAACATTCTTGGCAACAAAACATGTAACGTTGCTTCTGAGAAAGGATTGCTACAGTACAATCAAAACCGTTAAAAGTCTGAATAATTCTTATGACGAGTCTTAATGCTGCAAATCTCTATAATAGTTTATTAAAATATCAAACTTCATAAAAATTAAACGTGAATTACCAAGTTTATTTCATCAGAAATTAAGAATAATGAACTTTGTTGAGTTTTTTTAAGATAAAGTTAAGTAATAAATTGAAATTGCTTAATTTAATTATACCTGAACAAACTTTTGTACATAATTTTTTAATTATGACACATCACAGTATTTAATTTAATGTTACATTCATATCAATCTTCCTGTTAAAATTTTTTATAACCCTTTAAAATTATTATTTCAGAATATTCACTAGAAAGAAAACTGTTTTCACATGCGTAAATTTTTTTTCAATGTATCTCTATATTTACCACTAATTACATTAAACACTGGTAAATCGTGAACAAAGGGAGCCAGTGGAAGTGCTATACCAAATACACTTTTATATTACATTTTAAATGTTATTACTGAGAATTAAATTGATTTAAATATAATTAAACATTAAATACAAATACAAAACCTAAACTACAAAGTATTTCAGAATACACTAAAAATAAAACTGTTTTCACAAAAAAATTTTTCACATGCGTAACTTTTTTTACAATGTATCTATATATTTACCAAAATTACATTAAATACTGGTAAATCGTTAACAAAGGGAGCCAATGGAAGTGCTATACCAAATACACTTTTATATTAATTTATAAATGTTATTACTGAGAAGTAAATTGATTTAAATATAATTAAACGTTAAATATAAATACAAAATCTAAACTACAAAGTATTTCAAAATACATTACCATTTTGATGTTTCTGTATTTCGTTAAATTTTTTCTCTTCTATATATGTATCCAGTTTATTGAAAACTTTGCAACTCATTCTTAATGCGCACTAATAAGTAGAATATTCTTTACGTTTGATGGAGTTTACTTAACATTGACTGGAGTCTGTACTGACGCTGAATGCTTATATATGACCTTGCAGCATATCACTGTCTGCAATAGAGTTCCGAATTAGGAGACTCTCTTATTTATTATACAGCACTGTATTATACTTTGAATATACTATCTTCCATAAAAGAACTATTAACAAAAGTAAAATTGTTAAGCGAGTTTGATGTGTTTTTAGCAAATTAAGAAATTTAACACCTTTAAAATGTATCATGAATTTTATAAGAAATTTATCTAAAATGTTTTTTTCAATTCAGAAATATATGTTATAACAAAAAATATTATATAACGAAATTAAAAATCAGATGTTTCAAATAGTCAGAATTCTGGCTATGACCAAGTGACATATAGAAATATATCTAATTATATTGTTGGTGAAACACTTACTTGAGATATATATATATAAGTATAGCGCATAAATGTCTATTATATTTAATCCGATACCATGAAAAACAATTTTGTTCATTAAAATTTTTTTTTTTATTTTAAATTAAACAAAATATTTATGGCTAAATAATTACTTAATCATATATATAAAATAAGTGATTTCTATATTTAAAATACTGAAATATTTTTTGACCAAAAAACACCAAATGTTTCTATTGAATTTGTTACGTCGTAATAAGATAAACTCATTAGAAGCGCGTTAATAGAATACGTGCCTTTAGTAAACTTATTTTTTTTTTTTAACGTTTCTCATGCATTTCTGTAAAAGCATCTTGTAAGCAAATACAAATCATAGGATTTCGAAAGGCTGCACGAACACTTTCGAAATTCTATGCAAAACATCTGCATTATTATTGCCACTCTTAAGCTGTCCCGAAACATCTGCAGTGCATATTTGCGCTTACAAGGGCCAGTTTAAATCGTTTAATTGCCGCCCCTTTATGACCCTTGAAAATGGTCACTCGATGCACAGTTGTTTCAGATTTTAAGATTCTAACCCCGCCTACTGCACCTCCAGCTCCCTCCCTCCAATTTTTCAACCAATCACTATAGAATAATTTCGATAGTTCTCTTTTCTTATATATATCTGTAAAATTTAGTTTTAACAAAAAGAAAAATAAGATTCAGATACTCTTCGGACACTACCGCATGCACATCTAAGTAATTTGTAAGCTTGTGTAAATAAAGTATGTATTATTCAACAATTCGTATTGTGTTTCATCACTTTAATTAATTCATTAATAAGCAGTAGAATATTAATTTGGCATACTGCATTGTGGTGATTATATGATCACACGCAACATTTGGTCCTTCGAGCCGGATTTTACGAGTATTCAGGAGCTACGAGTAACAATTCATATGAAGAAATTCAACTAATTCAAGTATATACATACAGTGCATACAGTAATTTACACAATTACAGAATTCAGTACAAGATAAAAAGGAGTTTATCTAAATTAACGTAAATACGGTGATTGATAAAGTTTACATGAATACAGTGAGTATTTAAAATACAGTGAGCAAGTACAACCAATCTACAGTTCAAACTTTTAATATATACGAAGTTCAGCGAGTGCATTCAATGTGCGTGTTTTATTCAATCGATTCAACAAAAGGATATAGAAGTTTTTAATGTGTCAAGCATATACGACTGGGATTTTGTATACAGAATTTTCTTGAAGTTCCACTACGTCTGAGTTAAATTCGTGCATACAGAGGAAAGGAAGACATCATAAATACTCAACATAAATACTACAAAGTCAACGCTACTAATAAATTCTGTAAGTCACTGATCATTAATAATAAATTGAGCATTATTTCCATCCCTATTGTTTAAAATGTCCGATCTCAAAAGGTTAAAGGCTAAACGCGGAAATTTAAAGGGAAATTTAAGTAGTTCTTCTAGGTTTTTGCAAACAGTCACCGTTGATAATCTGCAAGAATTATGGACGCGGTTAGAACATATTGAAAGGATTTTAGATGCCTACGAGGAGTTGCATGTAGAAATTTTAATCTTAGATAATAATTCGGATGATCATTATATACATAAAGATGAGTTCACTGCAACATATTATTCATTAATCACAAGTGCCCGAATGTTTATTAATCAATATTCTCCGCGAGTAGAAAATGATAAACAATGTTCAGAAAAGAGGAACGTTTCATGCGCGTCAGAAGGCGCACAAATTCGACTTCCAAAAATCAATTTGCCAACATTCGATAGGGCTTATGATACATGGATGTATTTTTATGATTCATTTAAATCGATGGTACATGAAAAGGGTCATTTATCCAAAATCGAGAAACTGCACTATTTGCGATCGTGCTTGAAAGGAGAAGCAGCTTCAATCGTTAGATCATTAGAGACATCGGAAAACAATTACGAAGAGGCATGGGCTTTACTAATCCAACGATATGATAATAAACGCGCTATAGTACACAGCCACTTAAAGGCACTTTTTGAGCAAACGATACGTACGCGAGAAAGCGCTTCCAACTTGAGAGAAATACTAGATAATATCAATACTCACTCTAGAGCATTAAAATCATTAGGCGCTGATACATGGGATTTAATGTTAATATATTTAATAACGACAAAATTCGACAAAATTACGCATCAAGAGTGGGAAAAGTCGATCAATAGTAGAGAAATGCCAACGCAAAAACAATTCCTTGACTTTTTAGAAATGCGATGTCAGATTTTAGAGGCCATAAATTTAGAAGTGCACAGTCAAACTAAATCAAGCGTGAATTCCAATGGACAAATGACAACTAAAAAACATGTAAACAGTAAAAAAAACATACTTGCCATTTCACTAACAGATTATTGCAATTTTTGCAAGGGCTCACATAAAATCTTTGTTTGCGATAAATTTTTAAAAATGTCTGAGTCAGCTAAAATAGAAGCAGTAAAAAGGGAAAATTTATGTTTTAATTGTTTAAGAAAAAATCATACTGTAGAGCAATGCAAATGCGGACCTTGTAAAAAATGTGGTAAAAAACATAACACCCTTTTACATGTTAATAAGCCAAAGATTCATAACCCGTCGGAATCTATAACAGTGCAAAATATTCAATCAAGAAATTCGAATCAAGTTTTATTAGCCACGGCGTTAGTTTCATTTTTAGACGATAATAACAAAAAACACACCGCGCGTGTAATATTAGATAGCGGTGCTCAAGCACACTTTATTGCAAAAAGGTTTGCAAATCTACTACGATTGAAAAGGGAAAGAGTAAATATACCGGTCAGCACTTTAAATCAATTGGAAAGTACAATCGATTACAGCGTTACGACGAAAATTGTTTCGTTGCAAGAACGTTATGAAACTGAACTTTCGTTATTAATAGTTCCTAAAATCTCTCATCCTTTGCCATCTCAACAATTAAATAGGGCCGATATTAAAATTCCACGAAATTTAAATTTGGCCGATCCAGTATTTTACAAGCCGTCACAAATAGATGCTCTTATAGGTGCTGAGATATTTTTTAAGATTCTTTGCGTGGGTCAGATAAAAATAGAAAATCAAGCCGCCGTTCTTCAGAAGACATTATTAGGATGGGTAATAGCCGGTAATGTTTGTACACAATATTCACCAAAGGAAGCCATTTCGTGTAATTGTTCATTATTGGAATTAAATAAACAGTTATCAAGATTCTGGCAAATTGAAGAAATTCCAGAGACGAAATTTTTATCTAAAGTACAGGCAGAAGTAGAGTCGCATTTCTTAAAAAAACACAGAACGCAATAAGAATGGTCGTTACATTGTCAAATTACCTTTCAATGAAAAGGTAAATAATCTCGGCGACTCATATTCAACTGCGCTTAAGCGTTTCTACACATTAGAGAGAAAATTAAACAATCACTTAGAACTTAAAACGCAATATATCGAATTTATGAGAGAATTCGAGAAGTTACGGCATATGTCAAAATCAAACATGAATTCATCAAATCAAAATGGTTTCTTCTGTCCTCATCACGCTGTCATAAAGAATACTAGCCGTACTACAAAGGTACGAGTCGTTTTCGATGCATCGGCAAAATCAAGTACCGGTGTATCATTAAACGATACGTTAATGATTGGGCCTACTATTCAAAGCGATCTTTTTTCAATTCTGATACGGTTCCGCATACATAATTACGCGCTCATAGCGGATATAGAAAAAATGTACCGTCAAGTACTTGTAAATGAAAACGATCGGAAATATCAACGAATTCTATGGAGAGAAAAAACAACAGATCCGATACAAATTTTCGACTTGAATACGTTGACGTATGGCACAGCTTCAGCTCCTTTTTTAGCTATTCGCGTATTATACAAGCTTGCTGAGGATGAAGGAGATAAATTTCCAATTGCAGCAACAATTTTAAAACGAGATTTCTACGTTGATGATCTAGTTACTAGCAGCAATACTTTCGAAAGCGCAATAATACTCAGAGATCAAGTCAACGAATTATTAAAATTAGGAAACTTTAAATTACGCCAATGGGTGTCAAATGAAGAGCGATTAATTAATTCATTACCACGCGATTTAACAAACATTAATTTGTTAAAGGATTGAACAAGTTCTATATCAACGTTGGGAATTCAATGGAACCCTAATAAAGATACAATTCATTATTTATCGAACGTAAATTTACAGATTGCGAATAAAATTACGAAACGCAACGTATTATCGAAAATTGCTCAATTATTTGATCCCGCCGGATTATTAGGCCCGGTTATAGTAAAGGCAAAATTAATTATGCAACATCTTTGGAGATTAAAAATTGATTGGGACGAGACATTGCCTTTAGATATACATACACAATGGATAACTTATGAAAGGGAATTGCAATATTTATCACAATTTTCATACGACAGAAAAATCATTATAAAGAATGCTGTAGATGTTTAATTGCATGGATATTGCGATGCTAGTGAGTCGGCATACGGAGCCTGTATATATCTCAGATCCGTAAACGAAAGGGGAGATTGTTCGGTGCGATTAGTTTGCTCTAAAACTAAAGTTGCGCCTTTACGTTCTAAACCAACATTAGCCAAACTTGAACTGTGCGCTGCGTTATTATTGGCCAATTTGTACAAATCTATCAGAGATATCCTCCTTATCGAAATCAAAGCTATACATTTTTGGTCTGATTCAACAATTGTGCTCAACTGGATCAACACCGAACCATATGTTTTAAAAACATTCGTCGCGAATAGAATATCGCAAATACAAATAATAACGGATCCTTTATATTGGAAATACGTTCCTACTAAAGAAAATCCCGCTGATTTTATATCACGTGGACAATCGCTTTCAGATCTATTGAACAATAAAACTTGGATGTTTGGACCTGATTGGCTATGCAAATCAGCTTGCCATTGGCCTTGTAAAGCTATTAAAAAAATTCCATTACCGGTGGTTCGAAATACTGTAGCATTAAAAATAATCATTCATGATACATCATTTTTAACTAAGTTTTCATCAATTGCAACATTAACTAGAGTTACTGCATATTGTTTAAGATTTGTAAATAATTGCTCCAAAAATGCAAAATTTTCTGGATTTTTATCAACCGCTGAAATTTTAAATGCAAGAAAAACAATAATAAAATTAATACAAAATCAATCATTTGCACGTGAAATTTATGATTTACAAAATAATAGCGAAGTAAATAAAAAAAGTAGATTAAAGTCATTGAATCCATTTCTAGATAGTGACAACATAATAAGAGTAGGTGGTAGGATTGTACATGCGCAATTACCTTACAACGCAAAACATCCGATGCTCTTACCAAAACACAATCATGTCACTGATTTAATAATTCGTAATGAGCATGAATTATCGCTACATGCAGGGGTTCAAGGTACATTATACAGAATTCGAACAAATTTTTGGATATTAGATGGCAGAAATTATGTTAAATCTATCATTAGATCATGCGTCAAATGTGTTCGTTTCAAACACACGCATAATACACATAGAATGGGAAACCTACCAAAAGATAGGCTTATACAAGCTCGTCCCTTTATAAATACGGGAGTAGATTTTTGTGGACCTTTTTACATAAAGGAAAAAAAGCACCGTAATAGAAACAAAATTAAGGTTTACGTCGCGATATTCATCTGTTTTATAACAAAGGCAATGCATTTGGAGGTAGTTACCGATTTAAGTACAGATGCGTTTTTAGCAAGCCTCAGAAGATTTGTTTCTAGGCGAGGAAAAAGCCAAAATATATATTCGGATAACGGCACAAATTTTGTAGGGACAAATCATGAATTAAAAAAAATTATATGCAACCATTAATTCTAATTAATCTAAAATTGTTTAAAAGACATTTTTTAAGAACAGGCGGTAATTTGAAGAGTTAAATACACATATAATTGAGATTGAGGCGATTTTAAACTCAAGACCTTTGACTCCAATATCATCCGACCCTAATGATCTTCTCTCACCTCTCCCGCTCATTTTTTGATCAGTGACAATTTTAATAGTATACCCGATGTAAATTATTGTAATATTTCTAAAAATAAATTATCTAATTGGCAACACCTACAGCAACTGAAGCAGCATTTTTGGAAAAGATGGCACGAGGAGTATTTGAACGAGCTGAATACACGACATAAATGGCATTTTCAAGGAAAGGAAAAAATAACAATAGGTACAATGGTATTATTAAAGGAGGATAACGTTCCACCACTTCATTGGGTTCTTGGAAGAATTGTGAATGTGCATCCAGGAGAAGACGACATTGTTCGTGTTGTTAGTGTAAAAACTCTCAATGGTGTTTATAAGCGATCAATTAAAAAAATTGTAATCTTACCTATAGATATATCAAACTTATCCCATGTAATTTATCGAGAACGATAAATCGGGGGCGGCATGTTACGTCGTAATAAGATAAACTCATTAGAAGCGCGTTAATAGAATACCTGCCTTTAGTAAACTTATATTTTTTTTTTACGTTTCTCATGCATTTCTGTAAAAGCATCTTGTAGGCAAATACAAATCATAGGATTTCGAAAGGCTGCACGAACACTTTCGAAATTCTATGCAAAACATCTGCATTATTATTGCCACTCTTAAGCTGTCCCGAAACATCTGCAGTGCATATTTGCGCTTACAAGGGACAGTTTAAATCGTTTAATTGCCGCCCCTTTATGACCCTTGATAATGGTCACTCGATGCGCAGTTGTTTCAGATTTTAAGATTCTAACCCCGCCTACTGCACCTCCAGCTCCCTCCCTCCAATTTTTCAACCAATCACTATAGAATAATTTCGATAGTTCTCTGTTCTTATATATATCTGTAAAATTTAGTTTTAACAAAAAGAAAAATAAGATTCAGATTCTCTTCGGGCACTACCGCATGCACATCTAAGTAATTTGTAAGCTTGTGTAAATAAAGTATGTATAGTTCAAAAATTCGTATTGTGTTTCATCACTTTAATTAATTCATTAATAAGCAGTAGAATATTAATTTGGCATACTGCATTGTGGTGATTATATGATCACACGCAACATTTGGTCCTTCGAGCCGGATTTTACGAGTATTCAGGAGCTACGAGTAACAATTCATATGAAGAAATTCAACTAATTCAAGTATATACATACAGTGCATACAGTAATTTACACAATTACAGAATTCAGTACAAGATAAAAAGGAGTTTATCTAAATTAACGTAAATACGGTGATTGATAAAGTTTACATGAATACAGTGAGTATTTAAAATACAGTGAGCAAGTACAACCAATCTACAGTTCAAACTTTTAATATATACGAAGTTCAGCGAGTGCATTCAATGTGCGTGTTTTATTCAATCGATTCAACAAAAGGATATAGAAGTTTTTAATGTGTCAAGCATATACGACTGGGATTTTGTATACAGAATTTTCTTGAAGTTCCACTACGTCTGAGTTAAATTCGTGCATACAGAGGAAAGGAAGACATCATAAATACTCAACATAAATACTACAATGTCAACGCTACTAATAAATTCTGTAAGTCACTGATCATTAATAATAAATTGAGCATTATTTCCATCCCTATTGTTTAAAATGTCCGATCTCAAAAGGTTAAAGGCTAAACGCGGAAATTTAAAGGGAAATTTAAGTAGTTCTTCTAGGTTTTTGCAAACAGTCACCGTTGATAATCTGCAAGAATTATGGACGCGGTTAGAACATATTGAAAGGATTTTAGATGCCTACGAGGAGTTGCATGTAGAAATTTTAATCTTAGATAATAATTCGGATGATCATTATATACATAAAGATGAGTTCACTGCAACATATTATTCATTAATCACAAGTGCCCGAATGTTTATTAATCAATATTCTCCGCGAGTAGAAAATGATAAACAATGTTCAGAAAAGAGGAACGTTTCATGCGCGTCAGAAGGCGCACAAATTCGACTTCCAAAAATCAATTTGCCAACATTCGATAGGGCTTATGATACATGGATGTATTTTTATGATTCATTTAAATCGATGGTACATGAAAAGGGTCATTTATCCAAAATCGAGAAACTGCACTATTTGCGATCGTGCTTGAAAGGAGAAGCAGCTTCAATCGTTAGATCATTAGAGACATCGGAAAACAATTACGAAGAGGCATGGGCTTTACTAATCCAACGATATGATAATAAACGCGCTATAGTACACAGCCACTTAAAGGCACTTTTTGAGCAAACGATACGTACGCGAGAAAGCGCTTCCAACTTGAGAGAAATACTAGATAATATCAATATTCACTCTAGAGCATTAAAATCATTAGGCGCTGATACATGGGATTTAATGTTAATATATTTAATAACGACAAAATTCGACAAAATTACGCATCAAGAGTGGGAAAAGTCGATCAATAGTAGAGAACTGCCAACGCAAAAACAATTCCTTGACTTTTTAGAAATGCGATGTCAGATTTTAGAGGCCATAAATTTAGAAGTGCACAGTCAAACTAAATCAAGCGTGAATTCCAATGGACAAATGACAACTAAAAAACATGTAAACAGTAAAAAAAACATACTTGCCATTTCACTAACAGATTATTGCAATTTTTGCAAGGGCTCACATAAAATCTTTGTTTGCGATAAATTTTTAAAAATGTCTGAGTCAGCTAAAATAGAAGCAGTAAAAAGGGAAAATTTATGTTTTAATTGTTTAAGAAAAAATCATACTGTAGAGCAATGCAAATGCGGACCTTGTAAAAAATGTGGTAAAAAACATAACACCCTTTTACATGTTAATAAGCCAAAGATTCATAACCCGTCGGAATCTATAACAGTGCAAAATATTCAATCAAGAAATTCGAATCAAGTTTTATTAGCCACGGCGTTAGTTTCATTTTTAGACGATAATAACAAAAAACACACCGCGCGTGTAATATTAGATAGCGGTGCTCAAGCACACTTTATTGCAAAAAGGTTTGCAAATCTACTACGATTGAAAAGGGAAAGAGTAAATATACCGGTCAGCACTTTAAATCAATTGGAAAGTACAATCGATTACAGCGTTACGACGAAAATTGTTTCGTTGCAAGAACGTTATGAAACTGAACTTTCGTTATTAATAGTTCCTAAAATCTCTCATCCTTTGCCATCTCAACAATTAAATAGGGCCGATATTAAAATTCCACGAAATTTAAATTTGGCCGATCCAGTATTTTACAAGCCGTCACAAATAGATGCTCTTATAGGTGCTGAGATATTTTTTAAGATTCTTTGCGTGGGTCAGATAAAAATAGAAAATCAAGCCGCCGTTCTTCAGAAGACATTATTAGGATGGGTAATAGCCGGTAATGTTTGTACACAATATTCACCAAAGGAAGCCATTTCGTGTAATTGTTCATTATTGGAATTAAATAAACAGTTATCAAGATTCTGGCAAATTGAAGAAATTCCAGAGACGAAATTTTTATCTAAAGTACAGGCAGAAGTAGAGTCGCATTTCTTAAAAAAACACAGAACGCAATAAGAATGGTCGTTACATTGTCAAATTACCTTTCAATGAAAAGGTAAATAATCTCGGCGACTCATATTCAACTGCGCTTAAGCGTTTCTACACATTAGAGAGAAAATTAAACAATCACTTAGAACTTAAAACGCAATATATCGAATTTATGAGAGAATTCGAGAAGTTACGGCATATGTCAAAATCAAACATGAATTCATCAAATCAAAATGGTTTCTTCTGTCCTCATCACGCTGTCATAAAGAATACTAGCCGTACTACAAAGGTACGAGTCGTTTTCGATGCATCGGCAAAATCAAGTACCGGTGTATCATTAAACGATACGTTAATGATTGGGCCTACTATTCAAAGCGATCTTTTTTCAATTCTGATACGGTTCCGCATACATAATTACGCGCTCATAGCGGATATAGAAAAAATGTACCGTCAAGTACTTGTAAATGAAAACGATCGGAAATATCAACGAATTCTATGGAGAGAAAAAACAACAGATCCGATACAAATTTTCGACTTGAATACGTTGACGTATGGCACAGCTTCAGCTCCTTTTTTAGCTATTCGCGTATTATACAAGCTTGCTGAGGATGAAGGAGATAAATTTCCAATTGCAGCAACAATTTTAAAACGAGATTTCTACGTTGATGATCTAGTTACTAGCAGCAATACTTTCGAAAGCGCAATAATACTCAGAGATCAAGTCAACGAATTATTAAAATTAGGAAACTTTAAATTACGCCAATGGGTGTCAAATGAAGAGCGATTAATTAATTCATTACCACGCGATTTAACAAACATTAATTTGTTAAAGGATTGAACAAGTTCTATATCAACGTTGGGAATTCAATGGAACCCTAATAAAGATACAATTCATTATTTATCGAACGTAAATTTACAGATTGCGAATAAAATTACGAAACGCAACGTATTATCGAAAATTGCTCAATTATTTGATCCCGCCGGATTATTAGGCCCGGTTATAGTAAAGGCAAAATTAATTATGCAACATCTTTGGAGATTAAAAATTGATTGGGACGAGACATTGCCTTTAGATATACATACACAATGGATAACTTATGAAAGGGAATTGCAATATTTATCACAATTTTCATACGACAGAAAAATCATTATAAAGAATGCTGTAGATGTTTAATTGCATGGATATTGCGATGCTAGTGAGTCGGCATACGGAGCCTGTATATATCTCAGATCCGTAAACGAAAGGGGAGATTGTTCGGTGCGATTAGTTTGCTCTAAAACTAAAGTTGCGCCTTTACGTTCTAAACCAACATTAGCCAAACTTGAACTGTGCGCTGCGTTATTATTGGCCAATTTGTACAAATCTATCAGAGATATCCTCCTTATCGAAATCAAAGCTATACATTTTTGGTCTGATTCAACAATTGTGCTCAACTGGATCAACACCGAACCATATGTTTTAAAAACATTCGTCGCGAATAGAATATCGCAAATACAAATAATAACGGATCCTTTATATTGGAAATACGTTCCTACTAAAGAAAATCCCGCTGATTTTATATCACGTGGACAATCGCTTTCAGATCTATTGAACAATAAAACTTGGATGTTTGGACCTGATTGGCTATGCAAATCAGCTTGCCATTGGCCTTGTAAAGCTATTAAAAAAATTCCATTACCGGTGGTTCGAAATACTGTAGCATTAAAAATAATCATTCATGATACATCATTTTTAACTAAGTTTTCATCAATTGCAACATTAACTAGAGTTACTGCATATTGTTTAAGATTTGTAAATAATTGCTCCAAAAATGCAAAATTTTCTGGATTTTTATCAACCGCTGAAATTTTAAATGCAAGAAAAACAATAATAAAATTAATACAAAATCAATCATTTGCACGTGAAATTTATGATTTACAAAATAATAGCGAAGTACATAAAAAAAGTAGATTAAAGTCATTGAATCCATTTCTAGATAGTGACAACATAATAAGAGTAGGTGGTAGGATTGTACATGCGCAATTACCTTACAACGCAAAACATCCGATGCTCTTACCAAAACACAATCATGTCACTGATTTAATAATTCGTAATGAGCATGAATTATCGCTACATGCAGGGGTTCAAGGTACATTATACAGAATTCGAACAAATTTTTGGATATTAGATGGCAGAAATTATGTTAAATCTATCATTAGATCATGCGTCAAATGTGTTCGTTTCAAACACACGCATAATACACATAGAATGGGAAACCTACCAAAAGATAGGCTTATACAAGCTCGTCCCTTTATAAATACGGGAGTAGATTTTTGTGGACCTTTTTACATAAAGGAAAAAAAGCACCGTAATAGAAACAAAATTAAGGTTTACGTCGCGATATTCATCTGTTTTATAACAAAGGCAATGCATTTGGAGGTAGTTACCGATTTAAGTACAGATGCGTTTTTAGCAAGCCTCAGAAGATTTGTTTCTAGGCGAGGAAAAAGCCAAAATATATATTCGGATAACGGCACAAATTTTGTAGGGACAAATCATGAATTAAAAAAAATTATATGCAACCATTAATTCTAATTAATCTAAAATTGTTTAAAAGACATTTTTTAAGAACAGGCGGTAATTTGAAGAGTTAAATACACATATAATTGAGATTGAGGCGATTTTAAACTCAAGACCTTTGACTCCAATATCATCCGACCCTAATGATCTTCTCTCACCTCTCCCGCTCATTTTTTGATCAGTGACAATTTTAATAGTATACCCGATGTAAATTATTGTAATATTTCTAAAAATAAATTATCTAATTGGCAACACCTACAGCAACTGAAGCAGCATTTTTGGAAAAGATGGCACGAGGAGTATTTGAACGAGCTGAATACACGACATAAATGGCATTTTCAAGGCAAGGAAAAAATCACAATAGGTACAATGGTATTATTAAAGGAGGATAACGTTCCACCACTTCATTGGGTTCTTGGAAGAATTGTGAATGTGCATCCAGGAGAAGACGACATTGTTCGTGTTGTTAGTGTAAAAACTCTCAATGGTGTTTATAAGCGATCAATTAAAAAAATTGTAATCTTACCTATAGATATATCAAACTTATCCCATGTAATTTATCGAGAACGATAAATCGGGGGCGGCATGTTACGTCGTAATAAGATAAACTCATTAGAAGCGCGTTAATAGAATACCTGCCTTTAGTAAACTTATATTTTTTTTTTACGTTTCTCATGCATTTCTGTAAAAGCATCTTGTAAGCAAATACAAATCATAGGATTTCGAAAGGCTGCACGAACACTTTCGAAATTCTATGCAAAACATCTGCATTATTATTGCCACTCTTAAGCTGTCCCGAAACATCTGCAGTGCATATTTGCGCTTACAAGGGACAGTTTAAATCGTTTAATTGCCGCCCCTTTATGACCCTTGATAATGGTCACTCGATGCGCAGTTGTTTCAGATTTTAAGATTCTAACCCCGCCTACTGCACCTCCAGCTCCCTCCCTCCAATTTTTCAACCAATCACTATAGAATAATTTCGATAGTTCTCTGTTCTTATATATATCTGTAAAATTTAGTTTTAACAAAAAGAAAAATAAGATTCAGATTCTCTTCGGGCACTACCGCATGCACATCTAAGTAATTTGTAAGCTTGTGTAAATAAAGTATGTATAGTTCAAAAATTCGTATTGTGTTTCATCACTTTAATTAATTCATTAATAAGCAGTAGAATATTAATTTGGCATACTGCATTGTGGTGATTATATGATCACACGCAACATTTGGTCCTTCGAGCCGGATTTTACGAGTATTCAGGAGCTACGAGTAACAATTCATATGAAGAAATTCAACTAATTCAAGTATATACATACAGTGCATACAGTAATTTACACAATTACAGAATTCAGTACAAGATAAAAAGGAGTTTATCTAAATTAACGTAAATACGGTGATTGATAAAGTTTACATGAATACAGTGAGTATTTAAAATACAGTGAGCAAGTACAACCAATCTACAGTTCAAACTTTTAATATATACGAAGTTCAGCGAGTGCATTCAATGTGCGTGTTTTATTCAATCGATTCAACAAAAGGATATAGAAGTTTTTAATGTGTCAAGCATATACGACTGGGATTTTGTATACAGAATTTTCTTGAAGTTCCACTACGTCTGAGTTAAATTCGTGCATACAGAGGAAAGGAAGACATCATAAATACTCAACATAAATACTACAATGTCAACGCTACTAATAAATTCTGTAAGTCACTGATCATTAATAATAAATTGAGCATTATTTCCATCCCTATTGTTTAAAATGTCCGATCTCAAAAGGTTAAAGGCTAAACGCGGAAATTTAAAGGGAAATTTAAGTAGTTCTTCTAGGTTTTTGCAAACAGTCACCGTTGATAATCTGCAAGAATTATGGACGCGGTTAGAACATATTGAAAGGATTTTAGATGCCTACGAGGAGTTGCATGTAGAAATTTTAATCTTAGATAATAATTCGGATGATCATTATATACATAAAGATGAGTTCACTGCAACATATTATTCATTAATCACAAGTGCCCGAATGTTTATTAATCAATATTCTCCGCGAGTAGAAAATGATAAACAATGTTCAGAAAAGAGGAACGTTTCATGCGCGTCAGAAGGCGCACAAATTCGACTTCCAAAAATCAATTTGCCAACATTCGATAGGGCTTATGATACATGGATGTATTTTTATGATTCATTTAAATCGATGGTACATGAAAAGGGTCATTTATCCAAAATCGAGAAACTGCACTATTTGCGATCGTGCTTGAAAGGAGAAGCAGCTTCAATCGTTAGATCATTAGAGACATCGGAAAACAATTACGAAGAGGCATGGGCTTTACTAATCCAACGATATGATAATAAACGCGCTATAGTACACAGCCACTTAAAGGCACTTTTTGAGCAAACGATACGTACGCGAGAAAGCGCTTCCAACTTGAGAGAAATACTAGATAATATCAATATTCACTCTAGAGCATTAAAATCATTAGGCGCTGATACATGGGATTTAATGTTAATATATTTAATAACGACAAAATTCGACAAAATTACGCATCAAGAGTGGGAAAAGTCGATCAATAGTAGAGAACTGCCAACGCAAAAACAATTCCTTGACTTTTTAGAAATGCGATGTCAGATTTTAGAGGCCATAAATTTAGAAGTGCACAGTCAAACTAAATCAAGCGTGAATTCCAATGGACAAATGACAACTAAAAAACATGTAAACAGTAAAAAAAACATACTTGCCATTTCACTAACAGATTATTGCAATTTTTGCAAGGGCTCACATAAAATCTTTGTTTGCGATAAATTTTTAAAAATGTCTGAGTCAGCTAAAATAGAAGCAGTAAAAAGGGAAAATTTATGTTTTAATTGTTTAAGAAAAAATCATACTGTAGAGCAATGCAAATGCGGACCTTGTAAAAAATGTGGTAAAAAACATAACACCCTTTTACATGTTAATAAGCCAAAGATTCATAACCCGTCGGAATCTATAACAGTGCAAAATATTCAATCAAGAAATTCGAATCAAGTTTTATTAGCCACGGCGTTAGTTTCATTTTTAGACGATAATAACAAAAAACACACCGCGCGTGTAATATTAGATAGCGGTGCTCAAGCACACTTTATTGCAAAAAGGTTTGCAAATCTACTACGATTGAAAAGGGAAAGAGTAAATATACCGGTCAGCACTTTAAATCAATTGGAAAGTACAATCGATTACAGCGTTACGACGAAAATTGTTTCGTTGCAAGAACGTTATGAAACTGAACTTTCGTTATTAATAGTTCCTAAAATCTCTCATCCTTTGCCATCTCAACAATTAAATAGGGCCGATATTAAAATTCCACGAAATTTAAATTTGGCCGATCCAGTATTTTACAAGCCGTCACAAATAGATGCTCTTATAGGTGCTGAGATATTTTTTAAGATTCTTTGCGTGGGTCAGATAAAAATAGAAAATCAAGCCGCCGTTCTTCAGAAGACATTATTAGGATGGGTAATAGCCGGTAATGTTTGTACACAATATTCACCAAAGGAAGCCATTTCGTGTAATTGTTCATTATTGGAATTAAATAAACAGTTATCAAGATTCTGGCAAATTGAAGAAATTCCAGAGACGAAATTTTTATCTAAAGTACAGGCAGAAGTAGAGTCGCATTTCTTAAAAAAACACAGAACGCAATAAGAATGGTCGTTACATTGTCAAATTACCTTTCAATGAAAAGGTAAATAATCTCGGCGACTCATATTCAACTGCGCTTAAGCGTTTCTACACATTAGAGAGAAAATTAAACAATCACTTAGAACTTAAAACGCAATATATCGAATTTATGAGAGAATTCGAGAAGTTACGGCATATGTCAAAATCAAACATGAATTCATCAAATCAAAATGGTTTCTTCTGTCCTCATCACGCTGTCATAAAGAATACTAGCCGTACTACAAAGGTACGAGTCGTTTTCGATGCATCGGCAAAATCAAGTACCGGTGTATCATTAAACGATACGTTAATGATTGGGCCTACTATTCAAAGCGATCTTTTTTCAATTCTGATACGGTTCCGCATACATAATTACGCGCTCATAGCGGATATAGAAAAAATGTACCGTCAAGTACTTGTAAATGAAAACGATCGGAAATATCAACGAATTCTATGGAGAGAAAAAACAACAGATCCGATACAAATTTTCGACTTGAATACGTTGACGTATGGCACAGCTTCAGCTCCTTTTTTAGCTATTCGCGTATTATACAAGCTTGCTGAGGATGAAGGAGATAAATTTCCAATTGCAGCAACAATTTTAAAACGAGATTTCTACGTTGATGATCTAGTTACTAGCAGCAATACTTTCGAAAGCGCAATAATACTCAGAGATCAAGTCAACGAATTATTAAAATTAGGAAACTTTAAATTACGCCAATGGGTGTCAAATGAAGAGCGATTAATTAATTCATTACCACGCGATTTAACAAACATTAATTTGTTAAAGGATTGAACAAGTTCTATATCAACGTTGGGAATTCAATGGAACCCTAATAAAGATACAATTCATTATTTATCGAACGTAAATTTACAGATTGCGAATAAAATTACGAAACGCAACGTATTATCGAAAATTGCTCAATTATTTGATCCCGCCGGATTATTAGGCCCGGTTATAGTAAAGGCAAAATTAATTATGCAACATCTTTGGAGATTAAAAATTGATTGGGACGAGACATTGCCTTTAGATATACATACACAATGGATAACTTATGAAAGGGAATTGCAATATTTATCACAATTTTCATACGACAGAAAAATCATTATAAAGAATGCTGTAGATGTTTAATTGCATGGATATTGCGATGCTAGTGAGTCGGCATACGGAGCCTGTATATATCTCAGATCCGTAAACGAAAGGGGAGATTGTTCGGTGCGATTAGTTTGCTCTAAAACTAAAGTTGCGCCTTTACGTTCTAAACCAACATTAGCCAAACTTGAACTGTGCGCTGCGTTATTATTGGCCAATTTGTACAAATCTATCAGAGATATCCTCCTTATCGAAATCAAAGCTATACATTTTTGGTCTGATTCAACAATTGTGCTCAACTGGATCAACACCGAACCATATGTTTTAAAAACATTCGTCGCGAATAGAATATCGCAAATACAAATAATAACGGATCCTTTATATTGGAAATACGTTCCTACTAAAGAAAATCCCGCTGATTTTATATCACGTGGACAATCGCTTTCAGATCTATTGAACAATAAAACTTGGATGTTTGGACCTGATTGGCTATGCAAATCAGCTTGCCATTGGCCTTGTAAAGCTATTAAAAAAATTCCATTACCGGTGGTTCGAAATACTGTAGCATTAAAAATAATCATTCATGATACATCATTTTTAACTAAGTTTTCATCAATTGCAACATTAACTAGAGTTACTGCATATTGTTTAAGATTTGTAAATAATTGCTCCAAAAATGCAAAATTTTCTGGATTTTTATCAACCGCTGAAATTTTAAATGCAAGAAAAACAATAATAAAATTAATACAAAATCAATCATTTGCACGTGAAATTTATGATTTACAAAATAATAGCGAAGTACATAAAAAAAGTAGATTAAAGTCATTGAATCCATTTCTAGATAGTGACAACATAATAAGAGTAGGTGGTAGGATTGTACATGCGCAATTACCTTACAACGCAAAACATCCGATGCTCTTACCAAAACACAATCATGTCACTGATTTAATAATTCGTAATGAGCATGAATTATCGCTACATGCAGGGGTTCAAGGTACATTATACAGAATTCGAACAAATTTTTGGATATTAGATGGCAGAAATTATGTTAAATCTATCATTAGATCATGCGTCAAATGTGTTCGTTTCAAACACACGCATAATACACATAGAATGGGAAACCTACCAAAAGATAGGCTTATACAAGCTCGTCCCTTTATAAATACGGGAGTAGATTTTTGTGGACCTTTTTACATAAAGGAAAAAAAGCACCGTAATAGAAACAAAATTAAGGTTTACGTCGCGATATTCATCTGTTTTATAACAAAGGCAATGCATTTGGAGGTAGTTACCGATTTAAGTACAGATGCGTTTTTAGCAAGCCTCAGAAGATTTGTTTCTAGGCGAGGAAAAAGCCAAAATATATATTCGGATAACGGCACAAATTTTGTAGGGACAAATCATGAATTAAAAAAAATTATATGCAACCATTAATTCTAATTAATCTAAAATTGTTTAAAAGACATTTTTTAAGAACAGGCGGTAATTTGAAGAGTTAAATACACATATAATTGAGATTGAGGCGATTTTAAACTCAAGACCTTTGACTCCAATATCATCCGACCCTAATGATCTTCTCTCACCTCTCCCGCTCATTTTTTGATCAGTGACAATTTTAATTGTATACCCGATGTAAATTATTGTAATATTTCTAAAAATAAATTATCTAATTGGCAACACCTACAGCAACTGAAGCAGCATTTTTGGAAAAGATGGCACGAGGAGTATTTGAACGAGCTGAATACACGACATAAATGGCATTTTCAAGGCAAGGAAAAAATAACAATAGGTACAATGGTATTATTAAAGGCGGATAACGTTCCACCACTTCATTGGGTTCTTGGAAGAATTGTGAATGTGCATCCAGGAGAAGACGACATTTTTCGTGTTGTTAGTGTAAAAACTCTCAATGGTGTTTATAAGCGATCAATTAAAAAAATTGTAATCTTACCTATAGATATATCAAACTTATCCCATGTAATTTATCGAGAAAGATAAACCGGGGCGGCATGTTACGTCGTAATAAGATAAACTCATTAGAAGCGCGTTAATAGAATACCTGCCTTTAGTAAACTTATATTTTTTTTTTACGTTTCTCAGGCATTTCTGTAAAAGCATCTTGTAAGCAAATACAAATCATAGGATTTCGAAAGGCTGCACGAACACTTTCGAAATTCTATGCAAAACATCTGCATTATTATTGCCACTCTTAAGCTGTCCCGAAACATCTGCAGTGCATATTTGCGCTTACAAGGGACAGTTTAAATCGTTTAATTGCCGCCCCTTTATGACCCTTGATAATGGTCACTCGATGCGCAGTTGTTTCAGATTTTAAGATTCTAACCCCGCCTACTGCACCTCCAGCTCCCTCCCTCCAATTTTTCAACCAATCACTATAGAATAATTTCGATAGTTCTCTGTTCTTATATATATCTGTAAAATTTAGTTTTAACAAAAAGAAAAATAAGATTCAGATTCTCTTCGGGCACTACCGCATGCACATCTAAGTAATTTGTAAGCTTGTGTAAATAAAGTATGTATAGTTCAAAAATTCGTATTGTGTTTCATCACTTTAATTAATTCATTAATAAGCAGTAGAATATTAATTTGGCATACTGCATTGTGGTGATTATATGATCACACGCAACATTTGGTCCTTCGAGCCGGATTTTACGAGTATTCAGGAGCTACGAGTAACAATTCATATGAAGAAATTCAACTAATTCAAGTATATACATACAGTGCATACAGTAATTTACACAATTACAGAATTCAGTACAAGATAAAAAGGAGTTTATCTAAATTAACGTAAATACGGTGATTGATAAAGTTTACATGAATACAGTGAGTATTTAAAATACAGTGAGCAAGTACAACCAATCTACAGTTCAAACTTTTAATATATACGAAGTTCAGCGAGTGCATTCAATGTGCGTGTTTTATTCAATCGATTCAACAAAAGGATATAGAAGTTTTTAATGTGTCAAGCATATACGACTGGGATTTTGTATACAGAATTTTCTTGAAGTTCCACTACGTCTGAGTTAAATTCGTGCATACAGAGGAAAGGAAGACATCATAAATACTCAACATAAATACTACAATGTCAACGCTACTAATAAATTCTGTAAGTCACTGATCATTAATAATAAATTGAGCATTATTTCCATCCCTATTGTTTAAAATGTCCGATCTCAAAAGGTTAAAGGCTAAACGCGGAAATTTAAAGGGAAATTTAAGTAGTTCTTCTAGGTTTTTGCAAACAGTCACCGTTGATAATCTGCAAGAATTATGGACGCGGTTAGAACATATTGAAAGGATTTTAGATGCCTACGAGGAGTTGCATGTAGAAATTTTAATCTTAGATAATAATTCGGATGATCATTATATACATAAAGATGAGTTCACTGCAACATATTATTCATTAATCACAAGTGCCCGAATGTTTATTAATCAATATTCTCCGCGAGTAGAAAATGATAAACAATGTTCAGAAAAGAGGAACGTTTCATGCGCGTCAGAAGGCGCACAAATTCGACTTCCAAAAATCAATTTGCCAACATTCGATAGGGCTTATGATACATGGATGTATTTTTATGATTCATTTAAATCGATGGTACATGAAAAGGGTCATTTATCCAAAATCGAGAAACTGCACTATTTGCGATCGTGCTTGAAAGGAGAAGCAGCTTCAATCGTTAGATCATTAGAGACATCGGAAAACAATTACGAAGAGGCATGGGCTTTACTAATCCAACGATATGATAATAAACGCGCTATAGTACACAGCCACTTAAAGGCACTTTTTGAGCAAACGATACGTACGCGAGAAAGCGCTTCCAACTTGAGAGAAATACTAGATAATATCAATATTCACTCTAGAGCATTAAAATCATTAGGCGCTGATACATGGGATTTAATGTTAATATATTTAATAACGACAAAATTCGACAAAATTACGCATCAAGAGTGGGAAAAGTCGATCAATAGTAGAGAACTGCCAACGCAAAAACAATTCCTTGACTTTTTAGAAATGCGATGTCAGATTTTAGAGGCCATAAATTTAGAAGTGCACAGTCAAACTAAATCAAGCGTGAATTCCAATGGACAAATGACAACTAAAAAACATGTAAACAGTAAAAAAAACATACTTGCCATTTCACTAACAGATTATTGCAATTTTTGCAAGGGCTCACATAAAATCTTTGTTTGCGATAAATTTTTAAAAATGTCTGAGTCAGCTAAAATAGAAGCAGTAAAAAGGGAAAATTTATGTTTTAATTGTTTAAGAAAAAATCATACTGTAGAGCAATGCAAATGCGGACCTTGTAAAAAATGTGGTAAAAAACATAACACCCTTTTACATGTTAATAAGCCAAAGATTCATAACCCGTCGGAATCTATAACAGTGCAAAATATTCAATCAAGAAATTCGAATCAAGTTTTATTAGCCACGGCGTTAGTTTCATTTTTAGACGATAATAACAAAAAACACACCGCGCGTGTAATATTAGATAGCGGTGCTCAAGCACACTTTATTGCAAAAAGGTTTGCAAATCTACTACGATTGAAAAGGGAAAGAGTAAATATACCGGTCAGCACTTTAAATCAATTGGAAAGTACAATCGATTACAGCGTTACGACGAAAATTGTTTCGTTGCAAGAACGTTATGAAACTGAACTTTCGTTATTAATAGTTCCTAAAATCTCTCATCCTTTGCCATCTCAACAATTAAATAGGGCCGATATTAAAATTCCACGAAATTTAAATTTGGCCGATCCAGTATTTTACAAGCCGTCACAAATAGATGCTCTTATAGGTGCTGAGATATTTTTTAAGATTCTTTGCGTGGGTCAGATAAAAATAGAAAATCAAGCCGCCGTTCTTCAGAAGACATTATTAGGATGGGTAATAGCCGGTAATGTTTGTACACAATATTCACCAAAGGAAGCCATTTCGTGTAATTGTTCATTATTGGAATTAAATAAACAGTTATCAAGATTCTGGCAAATTGAAGAAATTCCAGAGACGAAATTTTTATCTAAAGTACAGGCAGAAGTAGAGTCGCATTTCTTAAAAAAACACAGAACGCAATAAGAATGGTCGTTACATTGTCAAATTACCTTTCAATGAAAAGGTAAATAATCTCGGCGACTCATATTCAACTGCGCTTAAGCGTTTCTACACATTAGAGAGAAAATTAAACAATCACTTAGAACTTAAAACGCAATATATCGAATTTATGAGAGAATTCGAGAAGTTACGGCATATGTCAAAATCAAACATGAATTCATCAAATCAAAATGGTTTCTTCTGTCCTCATCACGCTGTCATAAAGAATACTAGCCGTACTACAAAGGTACGAGTCGTTTTCGATGCATCGGCAAAATCAAGTACCGGTGTATCATTAAACGATACGTTAATGATTGGGCCTACTATTCAAAGCGATCTTTTTTCAATTCTGATACGGTTCCGCATACATAATTACGCGCTCATAGCGGATATAGAAAAAATGTACCGTCAAGTACTTGTAAATGAAAACGATCGGAAATATCAACGAATTCTATGGAGAGAAAAAACAACAGATCCGATACAAATTTTCGACTTGAATACGTTGACGTATGGCACAGCTTCAGCTCCTTTTTTAGCTATTCGCGTATTATACAAGCTTGCTGAGGATGAAGGAGATAAATTTCCAATTGCAGCAACAATTTTAAAACGAGATTTCTACGTTGATGATCTAGTTACTAGCAGCAATACTTTCGAAAGCGCAATAATACTCAGAGATCAAGTCAACGAATTATTAAAATTAGGAAACTTTAAATTACGCCAATGGGTGTCAAATGAAGAGCGATTAATTAATTCATTACCACGCGATTTAACAAACATTAATTTGTTAAAGGATTGAACAAGTTCTATATCAACGTTGGGAATTCAATGGAACCCTAATAAAGATACAATTCATTATTTATCGAACGTAAATTTACAGATTGCGAATAAAATTACGAAACGCAACGTATTATCGAAAATTGCTCAATTATTTGATCCCGCCGGATTATTAGGCCCGGTTATAGTAAAGGCAAAATTAATTATGCAACATCTTTGGAGATTAAAAATTGATTGGGACGAGACATTGCCTTTAGATATACATACACAATGGATAACTTATGAAAGGGAATTGCAATATTTATCACAATTTTCATACGACAGAAAAATCATTATAAAGAATGCTGTAGATGTTTAATTGCATGGATATTGCGATGCTAGTGAGTCGGCATACGGAGCCTGTATATATCTCAGATCCGTAAACGAAAGGGGAGATTGTTCGGTGCGATTAGTTTGCTCTAAAACTAAAGTTGCGCCTTTACGTTCTAAACCAACATTAGCCAAACTTGAACTGTGCGCTGCGTTATTATTGGCCAATTTGTACAAATCTATCAGAGATATCCTCCTTATCGAAATCAAAGCTATACATTTTTGGTCTGATTCAACAATTGTGCTCAACTGGATCAACACCGAACCATATGTTTTAAAAACATTCGTCGCGAATAGAATATCGCAAATACAAATAATAACGGATCCTTTATATTGGAAATACGTTCCTACTAAAGAAAATCCCGCTGATTTTATATCACGTGGACAATCGCTTTCAGATCTATTGAACAATAAAACTTGGATGTTTGGACCTGATTGGCTATGCAAATCAGCTTGCCATTGGCCTTGTAAAGCTATTAAAAAAATTCCATTACCGGTGGTTCGAAATACTGTAGCATTAAAAATAATCATTCATGATACATCATTTTTAACTAAGTTTTCATCAATTGCAACATTAACTAGAGTTACTGCATATTGTTTAAGATTTGTAAATAATTGCTCCAAAAATGCAAAATTTTCTGGATTTTTATCAACCGCTGAAATTTTAAATGCAAGAAAAACAATAATAAAATTAATACAAAATCAATCATTTGCACGTGAAATTTATGATTTACAAAATAATAGCGAAGTACATAAAAAAAGTAGATTAAAGTCATTGAATCCATTTCTAGATAGTGACAACATAATAAGAGTAGGTGGTAGGATTGTACATGCGCAATTACCTTACAACGCAAAACATCCGATGCTCTTACCAAAACACAATCATGTCACTGATTTAATAATTCGTAATGAGCATGAATTATCGCTACATGCAGGGGTTCAAGGTACATTATACAGAATTCGAACAAATTTTTGGATATTAGATGGCAGAAATTATGTTAAATCTATCATTAGATCATGCGTCAAATGTGTTCGTTTCAAACACACGCATAATACACATAGAATGGGAAACCTACCAAAAGATAGGCTTATACAAGCTCGTCCCTTTATAAATACGGGAGTAGATTTTTGTGGACCTTTTTACATAAAGGAAAAAAAGCACCGTAATAGAAACAAAATTAAGGTTTACGTCGCGATATTCATCTGTTTTATAACAAAGGCAATGCATTTGGAGGTAGTTACCGATTTAAGTACAGATGCGTTTTTAGCAAGCCTCAGAAGATTTTTTTCTAGGCGAGGAAAAAGCCAACATATATATTCGCATAACGGCACAAATTTTGTAGGGACAAATCATGAATTAAAAAAAATTATATGCAACCATTAATTCTAATTAATCTAAAATTGTTTAAAAGACATTTTTTAAGAACAGTCGGTAATTTGAAGAGTTAAATACACATATAATTGAGATTGAGGCGATTTTAAACTCAAGACCTTTGACTCCAATATCATCCGACCCTAATGATCTTCTCTCACCTCTCCCGCTCATTTTTTGATCAGTGACAATTTTAATAGTATACCCGATGTAAATTATTGTAATATTTCTAAAAATAAATTATCTAATTGGCAACACCTACAGCAACTGAAGCAGCATTTTTGGAAAAGATGGCACGAGGAGTATTTGAACGAGCTGAATACACGACATAAATGGCATTTTCAAGGCAAGGAAAAAATAACAATAGGTACAATGGTATTATTAAAGGAGGATAACGTTCCACCACTTCATTGGGTTCTTGGAAGAATTGTGAATGTGCATCCAGGAGAAGACGACATTGTTCGTGTTGTTAGTGTAAAAACTCTCAATGGTGTTTATAAGCGATCAATTAAAAAAATTGTAATCTTACCTATAGATATATCAAACTTATCCCATGTAATTTATCGAGAACGATAAATCGGGGGCGGCATGTTACGTCGTAATAAGATAAACTCATTAGAAGCGCGTTAATAGAATACCTGCCTTTAGTAAACTTATATTTTTTTTTACGTTTCTCATGCATTTCTGTAAAAGCATCTTGTAAGCAAATACAAATCATAGGATTTCGAAAGGCTGCACGAACACTTTCGAAATTCTATGCAAAACATCTGCATTATTATTGCCACTCTTAAGCTGTCCCGAAACATCTGCAGTGCATATTTGCGCTTACAAGGGACAGTTTAAATCGTTTAATTGCCGCCCCTTTATGACCCTTGATAATGGTCACTCGATGCGCAGTTGTTTCAGATTTTAAGATTCTAACCCCGCCTACTGCACCTCCAGCTCCCTCCCTCCCATTTTTCAACCAATCACTATAGAATAATTTCGATAGTTCTCTGTTCTTATATATATCTGTAAAATTTAGTTTTAACAAAAAGAAAAATAAGATTCAGATTCTCTTCGGGCACTACCGCATGCACATCTAAGTAATTTGTAAGCTTGTGTAAATAAAGTATGTATAGTTCAAAAATTCGTATTGTGTTTCATCACTTTAATTAATTCATTAATAAGCAGTAGAATATTAATTTGGCATACTGCATTGTGGTGATTATATGATCACACGCAACATTTGGTCCTTCGAGCCGGATTTTACGAGTATTCAGGAGCTACGAGTAACAATTCATATGAAGAAATTCAACTAATTCAAGTATATACATACAGTGCATACAGTAATTTACACAATTACAGAATTCAGTACAAGATAAAAAGGAGTTTATCTAAATTAACGTAAATACGGTGATTGATAAAGTTTACATGAATACAGTGAGTATTTAAAATACAGTGAGCAAGTACAACCAATCTACAGTTCAAACTTTTAATATATACGAAGTTCAGCGAGTGCATTCAATGTGCGTGTTTTATTCAATCGATTCAACAAAAGGATATAGAAGTTTTTAATGTGTCAAGCATATACGACTGGGATTTTGTATACAGAATTTTCTTGAAGTTCCACTACGTCTGAGTTATATTCGTGCATACAGAGGAAAGGAAGACATCATAAATACTCAACATAAATACTACAATGTCAACGCTACTAATAAATTCTGTAAGTCACTGATCATTAATAATAAATTGAGCATTATTTCCATCCCTATTGTTTAAAATGTCCGATCTCAAAAGGTTAAAGGCTAAACGCGGAAATTTAAAGGGAAATTTAAGTAGTTCTTCTAGGTTTTTGCAAACAGTCACCGTTGATAATCTGCAAGAATTATGGACGCGGTTAGAACATATTGAAAGGATTTTAGATGCCTACGAGGAGTTGCATGTAGAAATTTTAATCTTAGATAATAATTCGGATGATCATTGTATACATAAAGATGAGTTCACTGCAACATATTATTCATTAATCACAAGTGCCCGAATGTTTATTAATCAATATTCTCCGCGAGTAGAAAATGATAAACAATGTTCAGAAAAGAGGAATGTTTCATGCGCGTCAGAAGGCGCACAAATTCGACTTCCAAAAATCAATTTGCCAACATTCGATAGGGCTTATGATACATGGATGTATTTTTATGATTCATTTAAATCGATGGTACATGAAAAGGGTCATTTATCCAAAATCGAGAAACTGCACTATTTGCGATCGTGCTTGAAAGGAGAAGCAGCTTCAATCGTTAGATCATTAGAGACATCGGAAAACAATTACGAAGAGGCATGGGCTTTACTAATCCAACGATATGATAATAAACGCGCTATAGTACACAGCCACTTAAAGGCACTTTTTGAGCAAACGATACGTACGCGAGAAAGCGCTTCCAACTTGAGAGAAATACTAGATAATATCAATACTCACTCTAGAGCATTAAAATCATTAGGCGCTGATACATGGGATTTAATGTTAATATATTTAATAACGACAAAATTCGACAAAATTACGCATCAAGAGTGGGAAAAGTCGATCAATAGTAGAGAACTGCCAACGCAAAAACAATTCCTTGACTTTTTAGAAATGCGATGTCAGATTTTAGAGGCCATAAATTTAGAAGTGCACAGTCAAACTAAATCAAGCGTGAATTCCAATGGACAAATGACAACTAAAAAACATGTAAACAGTAAAAAAAACATACTTGCCATTTCACTAACAGATTATTGCAATTTTTGCAAGGGCTCACATAAAATCTTTGTTTGCGATAAATTTTTAAAAATGTCTGAGTCAGCTAAAATAGAAGCAGTAAAAAGGGAAAAATTATGTTTTAATTGTTTAAGAAAAAATCATACTGTAGAGCAATGCAAATGCGGACCTTGTAAAAAATGTGGTAAAAAACATAACACCCTTTTACATGTTAATAAGGCAAAGATTCATAACCCGTCGGAATCTATAACAGTGCAAAATATTCAATCAAGAATGCATTTCTGTAAAAGCATCTTGTAAGCAAATACAAATCATAGGATTTCGAAAGGCTGCACGAACACTTTCGATATTCTATGCAAAACATCTGCATTATTATTGCCACTCTTAAGCTGTCCCGAAACATCTGCAGTGCATATTTGCGCTTACAAGGGACAGTTTAAATCGTTTAATTGCCGCCCCTTTATGACCCTTGATAATGGTCACTCGATGCGCAGTTGTTTCAGATTTTAAGATTCTAACCCCGCCTACTGCACCTCCAGCTCCCTCCCTCCAATTTTTCAACCAATCACTATAGAATAATTTCGATAGTTCTCTGTTCTTATATATATATCTGTAAAATTTAGTTTTAACAAAAAGAAAAATAAGATTCAGATTCTCTTCGGACACTACCGCATGCACATCTAAGTAATTTGTAAGCTTGTGTAAATAAAGTATGTATTGTTCAAAAATTCGTATTGTGTTTCATCACTTTAATTAATTCATTAATAAGCAGTAGAATATTAATTTGGCATACTGCATTGTGGTGATTATATGATCACACGCAACAGAATTTTTATTAAATATAGTAGGTGGAATGTTAAAATAAAGATACACGAAATAATCTTTTAACATGAATTTTATTTCAAACGAGGAAAGAAAGGCGTCTGTTCAAAGGAAAGGACAACGCAAGACTCACTGCAGTACTTGAAATTGAAAACTCCGTAAGCCTTTGTGAGAAACTTAAAACCTATAAAAACACATCAGACAACTAAACAATAAACTCATAAATCATTGGCCGCGCAGGACAGCAAAGACGCAAATCGTAATAAGACCCAGTGGACACATATGTTTACATAATAAAGATCATGTTAAAAGATCATTTCGTGTATCTTTATTTTAACATTCCACCTACTATACTTAATAAAAATTCAATATATAAAAGAGACGATGAGTAAGTGATGAAATTTGGTATACAGCAAGATTTACAAATAAAATGATTCAGTTAAATTTTGGGGTCGCAAGGTTGGTTCTTCAATGAAATATTAACAACTGCTTTGTTCCACGATCAACCCTGTTTCTTATGAGAATTGTTCTTTCGTAACACGTATTATGAAACCAAATCGAATTTCGAAAGAGGGACATGTATTTACATAAAAAATATTATACAAAGACATAAAAAATCAGTTCGTTGAAATAGTAAGATGACCTGGCAATGATGAAAGGAAACAACATAATGTCAGTAATTAAATTTTAAATTTTTTCGGAACAAAACCAAAAAATGTTCATATACCACGTAAGAATTTTCAAAAGATGTTTTTTCAGTATTCCGAAATGTATTAACAAATAATAAATTATGTAACACAATTACAGCTTAAAACAATGGATCATTAAAATTAATGTCGAAGTTCATTTTTTTTTTTTTTTTTTTTTTTTTTTTTATTTATGCAGTTTTAATCTCTTAAAAGAGATTATTCTGCTACAAGGATTTCATAGACATATACATACATATATATGCACATATCCATATACATATATAAGCTGACAATTATAATTTTAGATTACAATTTTTTAAAAAAGTGTGTATAGTTTTACAGATAATATTCGTCGGCATTGACAATAATATTTCAATACATAGAGGAAGTACAAAATTTAATTTGTGCAATTTTTCAATTAACAATATTCTTTGTTGATCATATAGCCGGCACTGCCAGAAAATATGATTTAGGTCTTGTTGTGCATTGACATTCAGGACTAGATACTATGTTTATTCGCGCGAGTGAGTAGGCCAAATTGTAATGGCCCGATCGGCATCGATTAATCATGCTCACTATTTCTCGACAAAGATTTCATTTAGAGAACCACGGATCTCTGTATTTAGTTACATATTTAGTGAAATATTCGGCTCCCGTATTTTGACTTTCCTCTATAACTCTGTTACAGGTATTTTTGGATGCTTTCGCTTTGTAATATTCTTTCAGATCAGTGTACGGAATTTTTAAATTGGCCGTTGGCTCACTTTGCGCTGCTTTTTTAGCTAACGTATCAGCTATCTCGTTTCCCTTGATTCCAATGTGAGATGGCACCCAGAAAAATTTTATTTCGCTATTGTTTGGTGTGTTACGAGAGTAAAAATCATATTTTTCTTTTATTTCTAGTATGTATGGATTGTTTTTAATACTAAGGTTTGGGCTTTTCAATTTATTTAATGCGCTAAGGGAATCTGTAAAAATGTATACGTTTCTGTCTAAGTTATTTAGTGCGATATCTACTGCGCTACTTAGCGCTATACATTCTGCCGTGTACACTGAAGCGAAATTAAATGTACTTTTTATTATAGTTTTTTGTAATTCAGGGCAATAACATGCACTTCCTACGGATACGTTATTTTCCGATTTGCTCCCGTCTGTATAGATCGCGCAGGCAGAATTTATAAAAATTATATCGTCAATTTTTTTATTTGGATTTCTATCTGTTGACAATGTTTTTCCAAATTCTATATCTATGTTGATGTGATTTATTAGGATTTTATAATTATACGTGTACACGGGAAATTTTTTGCTTGTATATGTTTTTTTCAAAGTCTTGCTCTACTAAACAGTGTAATAATAGTGTATAGCGAAATTTAATTTTACTAGAAATATTTCCAAGCGATTTTTTAATTCTTGTCATTGTTTTATATATTTGTAGTTTACTGTTTGAGCAGATTTTGCTCAGATAAGTTTCGCATAGGAAAGTGGTTCTATCTTTAATATATTGTAGTTTTGATTCTGCGGTTAATATATTAGTAGGAGTGCTATTTCTGTACCTTAAGGCAAGTCTAATAGCGGAATACTGTATTTTTTCCAAAATTGGTATTTTAGTTTTGCAACTAGGGAAGTAAATAAAACAACTATAGTCTAAAATCGATCTAATTAAACTCTTGTACAGAGTAATTAGTGTTTTTGCATCTGAACCCCATCAAATACTTCGCAAAAATGTTATAACATTGAGTGCCCTTAAGCATTTTTTTCTTACTACTTTGATCTGTTCATTGAAATTGGCTTTATAGTCATATTACTCCTAGAAACCGCACATTATCACTAGATCTTATAGTTGTTTTATTTACCTCTATGCTTGTTTCTCCTGGTTTAATATTGCGTTTATTAAAATGAATCAATATCGTTTTTTCTGGAGATAAATCAAGGCCTAAATTATTTAAATTGGCATGAAGAATGTTTATAGATTTTTCTAGAAGTATTTTACTTGATTTTGGTGACGCTCTATTACAGTAAAGGGCAATGTCATCTGCGAATTGCTAGATAGTGACACTTTTAGGTAGCCTCTCAGTTATATTGCTTATATATATATTATATAGAAGAGGACTTAGCACTCCACCTTGTGGCACTCCCTAGTATGTAATTCTCGGTGTTTTGTACGTGGTCTCTGTGTAAATATACCTTTCAAATGTTAAATGTTTTACGAATTTTATTAAATTTAATGGACAGCCAATCTTAGACAATTTTTCTAATAAAATCTCTGAGTTTACATTATCGAATGCACTCTTAACATCTAAAAATGTAGCCAGTAGATCTTTTTTTTTACTAAATGATTCTTCGATATTGAGCGTTAGGTTAGTTAGATTATCTATTGTCGACTGTCCTTTGCGAAAACCTGATTGGCTTGGTGGTAGTAGGTCATTATTTTCTATCCACCAGTCGAATTTGTTTTTTATCATTTTTTCTAAGATTTTACAAATGCATGAAGTTAGTGAGATGGGCCTGACGTTTTCACCATCTGATTTGCTAATAAAGTGTATGTAAGATTCTCGCCATTGTTGAGGGTAATCTCCTGTTTGGTACATTTCATTTATAATGTCTAATAAGATAAGCTTATATTTGATTGGAAGCTTTTTTAGTGTAAAATAATTAATTCCATCAATCCCGGGAGCTGAGCGTTCATTTGTAGAGTTAAGGGCTGTAGGAAATTCAGCATAGTTAAATTCGCTATTAAGAAATTCGTTATTGCAACAAACTGGTATTGTTTCGGGGTCTATTTTACACCAAGGAGGGCACACTTTGTCTAGAGCTTGTGCGATTTTTTGTTCATCTTGGTGATTTTCAGAGGTATGTAAAGATGTTATTTTAGCCCATCTATTTTTTAAAATTTTTGTACTGTTCCAAACGTATCTTTTACTAGTTTGAAAGTTAATGCTAGCAGCAAACCGAATAAAATGTTCTTTTTTCTTATTTTTAAACTTTTTTCTTGCTTCCGCGATACATTTTTTATAATTTTCGTAATCGTTATATTTTTGGAGAATTGCCATTTTTTAAGAGCCGCTTTTCGAAGTCGCTTCACCTTATCACACTCTGAATCCCACCAAGGTGTAGGATTTCTATGTAGTTTACCACTGACAATTTTTTTATCGGGAGTATTCGCTTTTAGAGCTTCAGTTAATACTTTTATTAAAGTTACATATTTTTCTCTCGCACGCAGTTTTGTATAATCTGCTGACATAAATTTTACAAAATTATTTTCTAATAATAAACAAACCTCATTCCATTTTGTGCGCTGTGACGTAAGATTTAAACGTTCTTTTGTGATAAATGACTTTTTCTGTGTTAAAATTAATATGTAAGGGGAAATGATCTAACCCGAAAGTTTCTTCGCTACACGTAAAGATGATTTTGTCTGCTATATTAGGGGTAGAAAAAATAAGGTCTATATTCGATAATTTTCCGGTGTTGTCTTGAATGTGTGTTTTCGTGTGTATATTATGTATAGTAAGATTTGAATTGATGAAACTTTCGAGTAGTTTTTCTCCGCTTGTATCGTCTTTCTCGCAGTTTCAATACGTATGATGCGCGTTGAAATCGTCTACTAAAATCGTATTTTCATAACTATTTATATTATTTAATATTTCATCCCATTGAATCTGCGTCATAGTGATTTCGGGGGGCTTATAACATGTAATGATGTGTAGAGGTTTCGATAGATTCGTAATTTTTATACCGGCCATTTTAACGTGCGAATGGTGACGTAAGTTGTTTATTTCAGTGTAAGCGATCTGGTTACAAATTAATATAACGATGCCTCCACCTTTAGCGCGTGCTCGATCCTTTCTGAAGGTCTTGAATCCTGCGAAATTTGCTTTTCTTACTGATTCTTCTGTACTTTTTAGCCAGGATTCAACTCCGACAAAGATATCCAAATCTTGAAGCATTTTCTGAAGTTCATCTTTTTTGTTATTTATACTACGTGCATTCCAGTATAGTATTTTTAAGTTGATTTCGCGATAGTCCATTTCGAATTCATATATATTGATGTATTAAATTATTATTGTGACATTTCACTTTCACTTTCTGTAGTATTAAGCCGTTCTAATTTCTTCCTTAGTTTCGTAAGTTTTGTTTTCAACTTTCTGTCTGTGACGTGTTCGTAAACACAGTTAATTATAGTTACAATGTTGTTAGTATCTTCTGTATATTGCGATGCTAAATTATATAGATTTGATGTGTCTCTAGACTGATCCCAAAAACTTTTAAACTGTTCATAATTTAAGGTAAAGGTATTTTTTTGATCATTAAAAACTGTTTTGACTATTGCTAGATCTTCTGTTGGTTCTATGTTTGGTTTAGAATTTTTGAATTCCATTAAGTCAATTTTTTTTTCTTTTCTCGTGGTTTAATACAGTTAGTCTCGTTCATGGCTATAGAAGCAGTATTTCGTTTTGTTAGAATTAGTTCCTTATCAGGAATCACTCCAATTTGAGTTTCATCGATATTTGAGGATGTTTCTTCTGTTGAATACGAAGGAGGCGGTCTATTAAGAGGCTTATTTATAACTCCTATATTCTGTTTCTCTATAACATTCATTTCTGTGTCTGTATTTTCAAGTATTGATGTTATTGTGGTTTCATTTGGTGCTTCATACATATAGCCTTTGGTATTTAGCGGACTCATTTGTGTTAGATTCGTGTATGATTTTTCCGCTTCGCGCGGACACAACTTAGCTACATGACCACTTTGATTACAAACAAAGCAATTCGTCGAATCAGTACTGAAGTAAATCCAGTAATTGATATTATCAAAATTGATTTGTCGCGATTCTGTAAGGTGTTTTTCATCTTCTTCTTTTATATATACTTGTCTCCTGAATGATTGTATATGAGACCTTCCTGGTTTATGTAGACCTGCTTTTATTTCCCTAATTTGAGAGACAGGGATAATTCCTTTAGTTTTTAGCACATTTATTATGACCGAATCGGGTATTACTGAATTCACATTAGATATAACGACTCTTTTATTTCGTTCTATAAAAGTTCTTATTTTTAATAAGTATTCTTTAACTTTCACTAATTTATTTGACAGCTCTTCAACTATAGACTCACTTTTAAGAAAAACACACACTCTTGCACCAGAAATTTTAGAAATATGCGTAAAATTATTTACATTAGTTAACAGCTCTAATCCATCGATATAGTCTTCATTTGTGAGACCTTCTATTGAATCTATAAGGATGGCTTGTTCTTTTTTAGGTTTTATACTTTTTTCTGCAGCTTTTGCATAAGATCGACTGTTAGTTTCAGAGTTACTGGGAGACATATTTTCGTTGATTTGAGTTGTCATTTTTGGTAATTTTTTGTGCTGCGCTTCTTGAGCTGCATCACCTTGATGCAGCTCAAGACGACAGGTGTTTTCTTTGCACTATAACTACCACTGCACTAAATATACTAAATAGTATTAACTGAAATGCAGCTTAATAATTAAAAAAAAAAAAAAAAAAAAAAATTGAATTATTAATAAATGTATATCTAAAATTCGATTTATATTTATTATAGGATTCAAGTCATAGAACGGAAAGAGAGAACGAATGTATAAAATAACATATATATTTGTAAAATTCTGTGGTTCAAAAATCAATTATTAAAGAAAAAAGCATAAACTTTGTGGGAATGGGACTGGCAAGTTTTTCGTTTTTTCTTTTTTTATTTCTGATAAATTCTCAGTATGAATGGCAAAAGAATGTTCATCGATAACCGTCGAAAAATCAAGATAATTAATTCTTTCTTATGACTCCAGGCGTGGACAAAAGGATTTAAAAATAAACTCGGTTATTTATAAATGATTTCGTTACTTTATTAAGTTGCATTGCCGTTAAAAATATTTATTTTTTATTATTTTAAAGAGTTTTAAAGATATTTTGTGTAAATTACACGTGCTGTCATTTACAGCCTTTAAAATAAAATGAACTTTGCCAATTGTTTTAATGGTCCATTGTTTTAAGTTGTAACCGCGTTACATTATTTATTTTTGTTAAAATATTTCCGATTATTTCAGAAAAATATCGTGCACATATCATTATGCTGTATGAACATATTCGGTTTGCTATGAAAATGATTTCCTATGTAATTACATAAATTATTATGTTTCACTTTATCACAATTGGTAGGACATCGGACGATACCACTGAACTTATTTTTAATTGAAGTATAGAATATTTTTTGTCTTAATATAATTGGAAGTTTCGGCAAGTATTTTATATAAATTTTTTATAAAATACATAAAAAGACAGTTTTTTAACATAAATTTGATGAATAAATTTAACTGCATTAATATAATTATTCATTGCATTAAAATATTCAGAATATTCACTATAATGAAAAGTTAGCCTAGTAAATTCAACTTGTTAATGGTTTGCGTGATTCCTATGGTGCTTTACAATTCTGCGACTCTCTAAATAATTTCATCAAATATATAAATTTATAAAACTTCACTACGCCTAAGTATGTTTATTTCATCAGACTTTAAAACTGCCTTGCCTTGCTTGAGTTTTTTCAAATAAAGTTGATGAATAAATTTAACTGCATTAATTTAATTATACCTTGAAAGAACATTTGTACATGATTTTTGAATTATCAAGTATTATATTATTTCATCAATTGCTGAAAATATTTCAATGAAGAGGTTACATTCGTCTCCATTGTATTGTAAAATTTCTTTAGAACGCATTAAATAAAATATTCAGAATTTTCACTATAATGAAAAGTCTTCATTGTAAAATACTCCACATGCCTCACATTTTTTCAGAAATACCCATATATTTACTAATCATTACTTTCAATAGGCACTTTGGTTGTTATAAAAAAAACTCTCATTGTAATTATTTGAGTTTATTACTTATAAACAATCTCATTCTGAATTAGAGCTAAAAAATAGAACATTCTTGGCAACAAAACATGTAACGTTGCTTCTGAGAAAGGATTGCTACAGTACAATCAAAACCGTTAAAAGTCTGAATAATTCTTATGACGAGTCTTAATGCTGCAAATCTCTATAATAGTTTATTAAAATATCAAACTTCATAAAAATTAAAGGTGAGTTACCAAGTTTATTTCATCAGAAATTTAGAATAATGAACTTTGTTGAGTTGTTTAAGATAAAGTTAAGTAATAAATTGAAAATGCTTAATTTAATTATACCTGAACAAACTTTTGTACATAATTTTTTAATTATGACGCATCACAGTATTTAATTTAATGTTACATTCACATCAATCTTCCTGTTAAAATTTTTTATAACCCTTTAAAATTAATATTTCAGAATATTCACTAGAAAGAAAACTGTTTTCACATGCGTAAATTTTTTTTCAATGTATCTATATATTTACCACTAATTACATTAAACACTGGTAAATCGTGAACAAAGGGAGCCAGTGGTAGTGCTATACCAAATACACTTTTATATTAAATTATAAATGTTATTACTGAGAATTAAATTGATTTAAATATAATTAAACATTAAATACAAATACAAATCCTAAACTACAAAGTATTTCAGAATACACTAGAAAGAAAACTGTTTTCACAAAAAAATTTTTCACATGCGTAACTTTTTTTACAATGTATCTATATATTTACCACAATTACATTAAACACTGGTAAATCGTGAACAAAGGGAGCCAATGGAAGTGCTATACCAAATACACTTTTATATTAATTTATAAATGCTATTACTGAGAATTAAATTGATTTAAATATAATTAAACATTAAATACAAATACAAAACCTAAACTACAAAGTATTTCAGAATACACTAGAAAGAAAACTGTTTTCACAAAAAAATTTTTCACATGCGTAACTTTTTTTACAATGTATCTATATATTTACCACAATTACATTAAACACTGGTAAATCGTGAAAAAAGGGAGCCAATGGAAGTGCTATACCAAATACACTTTTATATTAATTTATAAATGTTATTACTGAGAAGTAAATTGATTTAAATATAATTAAACGTTAAATATAAATACAAAATCTAAACTACAAAGTATTTCAAAATACATTACCATTTTGATGTTTCTGTATTTCGTTAAATTTTTTCTCTTCTATATATGTATCCAGTTTATTGAAAACTTTGCAACTCATTCTTAATGCGCACTAATAAGTAGAATATGCTTTACGTTTTAAAAAAGTAGTTTATAACATCTGCGATTAATTACTAAAAACAAAGTGCCTCGTTAAAATATCGCACATTTGTTACATATACCTGACGTCCAACATTTTACAATAGACAATGTTCTTTGTAATTTTTATATATTTCATTATATATTCTGATAAATGTCGATGCTTTTCTTTTTTGTTGACTGTCTCACTTTTTTAATATTAATACGACACTATAGAATTATATAGTGTCAAGTTGACAGGACTGTACATTTATAAAACTTGAATATTGGAACAATAAATGACGACTGACGCCGGTGGCAAAAAGCCCAACGAATTCGCGTAACTGATCTGCCCAGTTCGTAGCATATATTCCAAGTGCCGGCGCATTTCTTCTAAGAATTATAAACAAACATTGACTGGAGTCTTTACTGGCGCTGAATGCTTATATATGACCTTGCAGCATATCACTGTCTGCAATAGAGTTCCGAATTAGGAGACTCTCTCTTATTTATTATACAGCACTGTATTATAGTTTGAATATACTATCTTCCATAAAAGAACTATTAACAAAAGTAAAATAGTTAAACGAGTTTGATGTGTTTTTAGCAATTTAAGAAATTTAACACCTTTAAAATGTATCACGAATTTTACAAGAAATTTATCTAAAATGTTTTTTTCAATTCAGAAATATATGTTATAACAAAAAATATTATATAACGAAATTAAACATCAGATGTTTCAAATAGTCAGACTTCTGGCTATGACCAAGTGACACATAGAAATATATCTAATTATATTGTTGGTGAAACACTTACTTGAGATATATATATATATATATATATATATATATATATATATATATATATATATATATATATATAAGTATAGCGCATAAATGTCTATTATATTTAATCCGATACCATGAAAAACAATTTTGTTCATTAAAATTTTGTTTTTTTATTTTAAATTAAACAAAATATTTATGGCTAAATAATTACTTAATCATATATACAAAATAATTGATTTCTATATTTAAAATACTGAAATATTTTTTGACCTAAAAACACCAAATGTTTCTTTTGAATTTTTATTATATATAGTAGGTGGAATGTTAAAATAAAGATACACGAAATAATCTTTTAACATGAAGTTTATTTCAAACGAGGAAAGAAAGGCGTCTGTTCAAAGGAAAGGACAACGCAAGACTCACTGCAGTACTCGAAATTGAAAACTCTCTAAGCCTTTGTGAGAAACTTAAAACCTATAAAAACACATCAGACAACTAAACAATAAACTCATAAATCATTTGCCGCGTAGAACAGCAAAGACGCAAATCGTAATAAGACCCAGTGGACCACATATGTTTACATAATAAAGATCATGTTAAAAGATCATTTCGTGTATCTTTATTTTAACATTCCACCTACTATACTTAATAAAAATTCAATATATAAAAGAGACGATGAGTAAGTGATGAAATTTGGTATACAGCAAGATTTACAAATAAAATGATTCAGTTAAATTTTGTGGTCGCAAGGTTGGTTCTTCAATGAAATATTAACAACTGCTTTGTTCCACGATCAACCCTGTTTCTTATGAGAATTGTTCTTTCGTAACCCGTATTATGAAACCAAATCGAATTTCGAAAGAGGGACATGTATTTACATAAAAAATATTATACAAAGACATAAAAAATCAGTTCGTTGAAATAGTAAGATGACCTCGCAATGATGAAAGGAAACAACATAATGTCAGTAATTAAATTTTCAATTTTTTCGGAACAAAACCAAAAAATGTTCATATACCACGTAAGAATTTTCAAAAGATGTTTTTTAAGTATTTCGAAATGTATTAACAAATAATAAATTATGTAACACAATTACAGCTTAAAACAATGGATCATTAAAATTAATGTCGAAGTTCATTTCATGCGTGTTCTTATAAATAACAGTTAGTATAATTTACATCACAATATATCTAAAACTATAAAATAATAATAAATAAATAGTATTAACTGAAATGCAGCTTAATAATTAAAAAAAAAATAGAATTATTAATAAATGTATATCCAAAATTAGATTTATATTTATTATAGGATTCAAGTCATAGAACGGAAAGAGAGAACAAATGTATAAAATAACATATATATTTGTAAAATTCTGTGGTTCAAAAATCAATTATTAAAGAAAAAAGCATAAACGTTGTGGGAATGGGACTGGCAAGTTTTTCGTTTTTTCTTTTTTTATTTCTGATCAATTCTCAGTATGAATGGCAAAAGAATGTTCATCGATAAACGTCGAAAAATCAAGATAATTAATTCTTTCTTATGACTCCAGGCGTGGACAAAAGGATTTAAAAATCAACTCGGTTATTTATAAATGATTTCGTTACTTTATTAAGTTGCATTGCCGTTAAAAATATTTATTTATTATTATTTTATAGAGTTTTAAAGATATTTTGTGTAAATTACACGTGCTGTCATTTACAGCCTTTAAAATAAAATGAACTTTGCCAATTGTTTTAATGGTCCATTGTTTTAAGTTGTAACCGCGTTACATTATTTATTTTTGTTAAAATATTTCCGATTATTTCAGAAAAATATCGTGCACATATCATTATGCTGTATGAACATATTCGGTTTGCTATGAAAATGATTTCCTATGTAATTACATAAATTATTATGTTTCACTTTATCACAATTGGTAGGACATCGGACGATACCACTGAACTTATTTTTAATTGAAGTATAGAATATTTTTTGTCTTAATATAATTGGAAATTTCGGCAAGTATTTTATATAAATTTTTTATAAAATACATAAAAAGACAGTTTTTTAACATAAATTTGATGAATAAATTTAACTGCATTAATATAATTATTCATTGCATTAAAATATTCAGAATATTCACTATAATGAAAAGTTAGCCTAGTAAATTCAACTTGTTAATGGTTTGCGTGATTCCTATGGTGCTTTACAATTCTGCGACTCTCTAAATAATTTCATCAAATATATAAATTTATAAAACTTCACTACGCCTAAGTATGTTTATTTCATCAGACTTTAAAACTGCCTTGCCTTGCTTGAGTTTTTTCAAATAAAGTTGATGAATAAATTTAACTGCATTAATTTAATTATACCTTGAAAGAACATTTGTACATGATTTTTGAATTATCAAGTATTATATTATTTCATCAATTGCTGAAAATATTTCAATGAAGAGGTTACATTCGTCTCCATTGTATTGTAAAATTTCTTTAGAACGCATTAAATAAAATATTCAGAATTTTCACTATAATGAAAAGTCTTCATTGTAAAATACTCCACATGCCTCACATTTTTTCAGAAATACCCATATATTTACTAATCATTACTTTCAATAGGCACTTTGGTTGTTATAAAAAAAACTCTCATTGTAATTATTTGAGTTTATTACTTATAAACAATCTCATTCTGAATTTTTGCTAAAAAATAGAACATTCTTGGCAACAAAACATGTAACGTTGCTTCTGAGAAAGGATTGCTACAGTACAATCAAAACCGTTAAAAGTCTGAATAATTCTTATGACGAGTCTTAATGCTGCAAATCTCTATAATAGTTTATTAAAATATCAAACTTCATAAAAATTAAAGGTGAGTTACCAAGTTTATTTCATCAGAAATTAAGAATAATGAACTTTGTTGAGTTGTTTAAGATAAAGTTAAGTAATAAATTGAAAATGCTTAATTTAATTATACCTGAACAAACTTTTGTACATAATTTTTTAATTATGACGCATCACAGTATTTAATTTAATGTTACATTCACATCAATCTTCCTGTTAAAATTTTTTATAACCCTTTAAAATTAATATTTCAGAATATTCACTAGAAAGAAAACTGTTTTCACATGCGTAAATTTTTTTTCAATGTATCTATATATTTACCACTAATTACATTAAACACTGGTAAATCGTGAACAAAGGGAGCCAGTGGTAGTGCTATACCAAATACACTTTTATATTAAATTATAAATGTTATTACTGAGAATTAAATTGATTTAAATATAATTAAACATTAAATACAAATACAAAACCTAAACTACAAAGTATTTCAGAATACACTAGAAAGAAAACTGTTTTCACAAAAAAATTTTTCACATGCGTAACTTTTTTTACAATGTATCTATATATTTACCACAATTACATTAAACACTGGTAAATCGTGAAAAAAGGGAGCCAATGGAAGTGCTATACCAAATACACTTTTATATTAATTTATAAATGTTATTACTGAGAAGTAAATTGATTTAAATATAATTAAACGTTAAATATAAATACAAAATCTAAACTACAAAGTATTTCAAAATACATTACCATTTTGATGTTTCTGTATTTCGTTAAATTTTTTCTCTTCTATATATGTATCCAGTTTATTGAAAACTTTGCAACTCATTCTTAATGCGCACTAATAAGTAGAATATGCTTTACGTTTTAAAAAAGTAGTTTATAACATCTGCGATTAATTACTAAAAACAAAGTGCCTCGTTAAAATATCGCACATTTGTTACATATACCTGACGTCCAACATTTTACAATAGACAATGTTCTTTGTAATTTTTATATATTTCATTATATATTCTGATAAATGTCGATGCTTTTCTTTTTTGTTGACTGTCTCACTTTTTTAATATTAATACGACACTATAGAATTATATAGTGTCAAGTTGACAGGACTGTACATTTATAAAACTTGAATATTGGAACAATAAATGACGACTGACGCCGGTGGCAAAAAGCCCAACGAATTCGCGTAACTGATCTGCCCAGTTCGTAGCATATATTCCAAGTGCCGGCGCATTTCTTCTAAGAATTATAAACAAACATTGACTGGAGTCTTTACTGGCGCTGAATGCTTATATATGACCTTGCAGCATATCACTGTCTGCAATAGAGTTCCGAATTAGGAGACTCTCTCTTATTTATTATACAGCACTGTATTATAGTTTGAATATACTATCTTCCATAAAAGAACTATTAACAAAAGTAAAATAGTTAAACGAGTTTGATGTGTTTTTAGCAATTTAAGAAATTTAACACCTTTAAAATGTATCACGAATTTTACAAGAAATTTATCTAAAATGTTTTTTTCAATTCAGAAATATATGTTATAACAAAAAATATTATATAACGAAATTAAACATCAGATGTTTCAAATAGTCAGACTTCTGGCTATGACCAAGTGACACATAGAAATATATCTAATTATATTGTTGGTGAAACACTTACTTGAGATATATATATATATATATATATATATATATATATATATATATATATATATATATATATAAGTATAGCGCATAAATGTCTATTATATTTAATCCGATACCATGAAAAACAATTTTGTTCATTAAAATTTTGTTTTTTTATTTTAAATTAAACAAAATATTTATGGCTAAATAATTACTTAATCATATATACAAAATAATTGATTTCTATATTTAAAATACTGAAATATTTTTTGACCTAAAAACACCAAATGTTTCTTTTGAATTTTTATTATATATAGTAGGTGGAATGTTAAAATAAAGATACACGAAATAATCTTTTAACATGAAGTTTATTTCAAACGAGGAAAGAAAGGCGTCTGTTCAAAGGAAAGGACAACGCAAGACTCACTGCAGTACTCGAAATTGAAAACTCTCTAAGCCTTTGTGAGAAACTTAAAACCTATAAAAACACATCAGACAACTAAACAATAAACTCATAAATCATTTGCCGCGTAGAACAGCAAAGACGCAAATCGTAATAAGACCCAGTGGACCACATATGTTTACATAATAAAGATCATGTTAAAAGATCATTTCGTGTATCTTTATTTTAACATTCCACCTACTATACTTAATAAAAATTCAATATATAAAAGAGACGATGAGTAAGTGATGAAATTTGGTATACAGCAAGATTTACAAATAAAATGATTCAGTTAAATTTTGTGGTCGCAAGGTTGGTTCTTCAATGAAATATTAACAACTGCTTTGTTCCACGATCAACCCTGTTTCTTATGAGAATTGTTCTTTCGTAACCCGTATTATGAAACCAAATCGAATTTCGAAAGAGGGACATGTATTTACATAAAAAATATTATACAAAGACATAAAAAATCAGTTCGTTGAAATAGTAAGATGACCTCGCAATGATGAAAGGAAACAACATAATGTCAGTAATTAAATTTTCAATTTTTTCGGAACAAAACCAAAAAATGTTCATATACCACGTAAGAATTTTCAAAAGATGTTTTTTAAGTATTTCGAAATGTATTAACAAATAATAAATTATGTAACACAATTACAGCTTAAAACAATGGATCATTAAAATTAATGTCGAAGTTCATTTCATGCGTGTTCTTATAAATAACAGTTAGTATAATTTACATCACAATATATCTAAAACTATAAAATAATAATAAATAAATAGTATTAACTGAAATGCAGCTTAATAATTAAAAAAAAAATAGAATTATTAATAAATGTATATCCAAAATTAGATTTATATTTATTATAGGATTCAAGTCATAGAACGGAAAGAGAGAACAAATGTATAAAATAACATATATATTTGTAAAATTCTGTGGTTCAAAAATCAATTATTAAAGAAAAAAGCATAAACGTTGTGGGAATGGGACTGGCAAGTTTTTCGTTTTTTCTTTTTTTATTTCTGATCAATTCTCAGTATGAATGGCAAAAGAATGTTCATCGATAAACGTCGAAAAATCAAGATAATTAATTCTTTCTTATGACTCCAGGCGTGGACAAAAGGATTTAAAAATCAACTCGGTTATTTATAAATGATTTCGTTACTTTATTAAGTTGCATTGCCGTTAAAAATATTTATTTATTATTATTTTATAGAGTTTTAAAGATATTTTGTGTAAATTACACGTGCTGTCATTTACAGCCTTTAAAATAAAATGAACTTTGCCAATTGTTTTAATGGTCCATTGTTTTAAGTTGTAACCGCGTTACATTATTTATTTTTGTTAAAATATTTCCGATTATTTCAGAAAAATATCGTGCACATATCATTATGCTGTATGAACATATTCGGTTTGCTATGAAAATGATTTCCTATGTAATTACATAAATTATTATGTTTCACTTTATCACAATTGGTAGGACATCGGACGATACCACTGAACTTATTTTTAATTGAAGTATAGAATATTTTTTGTCTTAATATAATTGGAAATTTCGGCAAGTATTTTATATAAATTTTTTATAAAATACATAAAAAGACAGTTTTTTAACATAAATTTGATGAATAAATTTAACTGCATTAATATAATTATTCATTGCATTAAAATATTCAGAATATTCACTATAATGAAAAGTTAGCCTAGTAAATTCAACTTGTTAATGGTTTGCGTGATTCCTATGGTGCTTTACAATTCTGCGACTCTCTAAATAATTTCATCAAATATATAAATTTATAAAACTTCACTACGCCTAAGTATGTTTATTTCATCAGACTTTAAAACTGCCTTGCCTTGCTTGAGTTTTTTCAAATAAAGTTGATGAATAAATTTAACTGCATTAATTTAATTATACCTTGAAAGAACATTTGTACATGATTTTTGAATTATCAAGTATTATATTATTTCATCAATTGCTGAAAATATTTCAATGAAGAGGTTACATTCGTCTCCATTGTATTGTAAAATTTCTTTAGAACGCATTAAATAAAATATTCAGAATTTTCACTATAATGAAAAGTCTTCATTGTAAAATACTCCACATGCCTCACATTTTTTCAGAAATACCCATATATTTACTAATCATTACTTTCAATAGGCACTTTGGTTGTTATAAAAAAAACTCTCATTGTAATTATTTGAGTTTATTACTTATAAACAATCTCATTCTGAATTTTTGCTAAAAAATAGAACATTCTTGGCAACAAAACATGTAACGTTGCTTCTGAGAAAGGATTGCTACAGTACAATCAAAACCGTTAAAAGTCTGAATAATTCTTATGACGAGTCTTAATGCTGCAAATCTCTATAATAGTTTATTAAAATATCAAACTTCATAAAAATTAAAGGTGAGTTACCAAGTTTATTTCATCAGAAATTAAGAATAATGAACTTTGTTGAGTTGTTTAAGATAAAGTTAAGTAATAAATTGAAAATGCTTAATTTAATTATACCTGAACAAACTTTTGTACATAATTTTTTAATTATGACGCATCACAGTATTTAATTTAATGTTACATTCACATCAATCTTCCTGTTAAAATTTTTTATAACCCTTTAAAATTAATATTTCAGAATATTCACTAGAAAGAAAACTGTTTTCACATGCGTAAATTTTTTTTCAATGTATCTATATATTTACCACTAATTACATTAAACACTGGTAAATCGTGAACAAAGGGAGCCAGTGGTAGTGCTATACCAAATACACTTTTATATTAAATTATAAATGTTATTACTGAGAATTAAATTGATTTAAATATAATTAAACATTAAATACAAATACAAAACCTAAACTACAAAGTATTTCAGAATACACTAGAAAGAAAACTGTTTTCACAAAAAAATTTTTCACATGCGTAACTTTTTTTACAATGTATCTATATATTTACCACAATTACATTAAACACTGGTAAATCGTGAAAAAAGGGAGCCAATGGAAGTGCTATACCAAATACACTTTTATATTAATTTATAAATGTTATTACTGAGAAGTAAATTGATTTAAATATAATTAAACGTTAAATATAAATACAAAATCTAAACTACAAAGTATTTCAAAATACATTACCATTTTGATGTTTCTGTATTTCGTTAAATTTTTTCTCTTCTATATATGTATCCAGTTTATTGAAAACTTTGCAACTCATTCTTAATGCGCACTAATAAGTAGAATATGCTTTACGTTTTAAAAAAGTAGTTTATAACATCTGCGATTAATTACTAAAAACAAAGTGCCTCGTTAAAATATCGCACATTTGTTACATATACCTGACGTCCAACATTTTACAATAGACAATGTTCTTTGTAATTTTTATATATTTCATTATATATTCTGATAAATGTCGATGCTTTTCTTTTTTGTTGACTGTCTCACTTTTTTAATATTAATACGACACTATAGAATTATATAGTGTCAAGTTGACAGGACTGTACATTTATAAAACTTGAATATTGGAACAATAAATGACGACTGACGCCGGTGGCAAAAAGCCCAACGAATTCGCGTAACTGATCTGCCCAGTTCGTAGCATATATTCCAAGTGCCGGCGCATTTCTTCTAAGAATTATAAACAAACATTGACTGGAGTCTTTACTGGCGCTGAATGCTTATATATGACCTTGCAGCATATCACTGTCTGCAATAGAGTTCCGAATTAGGAGACTCTCTCTTATTTATTATACAGCACTGTATTATAGTTTGAATATACTATCTTCCATAAAAGAACTATTAACAAAAGTAAAATAGTTAAACGAGTTTGATGTGTTTTTAGCAATTTAAGAAATTTAACACCTTTAAAATGTATCACGAATTTTACAAGAAATTTATCTAAAATGTTTTTTTCAATTCAGAAATATATGTTATAACAAAAAATATTATATAACGAAATTAAACATCAGATGTTTCAAATAGTCAGACTTCTGGCTATGACCAAGTGACACATAGAAATATATCTAATTATATTGTTGGTGAAACACTTACTTGAGATATATATATATATATATATATATATATATATATATATATATATATATATATATATATATAAGTATAGCGCATAAATGTCTATTATATTTAATCCGATACCATGAAAAACAATTTTGTTCATTAAAATTTTGTTTTTTTATTTTAAATTAAACAAAATATTTATGGCTAAATAATTACTTAATCATATATACAAAATAATTGATTTCTATATTTAAAATACTGAAATATTTTTTGACCTAAAAACACCAAATGTTTCTTTTGAATTTTTATTATATATAGTAGGTGGAATGTTAAAATAAAGATACACGAAATAATCTTTTAACATGAAGTTTATTTCAAACGAGGAAAGAAAGGCGTCTGTTCAAAGGAAAGGACAACGCAAGACTCACTGCAGTACTCGAAATTGAAAACTCTCTAAGCCTTTGTGAGAAACTTAAAACCTATAAAAACACATCAGACAACTAAACAATAAACTCATAAATCATTTGCCGCGTAGAACAGCAAAGACGCAAATCGTAATAAGACCCAGTGGACCACATATGTTTACATAATAAAGATCATGTTAAAAGATCATTTCGTGTATCTTTATTTTAACATTCCACCTACTATACTTAATAAAAATTCAATATATAAAAGAGACGATGAGTAAGTGATGAAATTTGGTATACAGCAAGATTTACAAATAAAATGATTCAGTTAAATTTTGTGGTCGCAAGGTTGGTTCTTCAATGAAATATTAACAACTGCTTTGTTCCACGATCAACCCTGTTTCTTATGAGAATTGTTCTTTCGTAACCCGTATTATGAAACCAAATCGAATTTCGAAAGAGGGACATGTATTTACATAAAAAATATTATACAAAGACATAAAAAATCAGTTCGTTGAAATAGTAAGATGACCTCGCAATGATGAAAGGAAACAACATAATGTCAGTAATTAAATTTTCAATTTTTTCGGAACAAAACCAAAAAATGTTCATATACCACGTAAGAATTTTCAAAAGATGTTTTTTAAGTATTTCGAAATGTATTAACAAATAATAAATTATGTAACACAATTACAGCTTAAAACAATGGATCATTAAAATTAATGTCGAAGTTCATTTCATGCGTGTTCTTATAAATAACAGTTAGTATAATTTACATCACAATATATCTAAAACTATAAAATAATAATAAATAAATAGTATTAACTGAAATGCAGCTTAATAATTAAAAAAAAAATAGAATTATTAATAAATGTATATCCAAAATTAGATTTATATTTATTATAGGATTCAAGTCATAGAACGGAAAGAGAGAACAAATGTATAAAATAACATATATATTTGTAAAATTCTGTGGTTCAAAAATCAATTATTAAAGAAAAAAGCATAAACGTTGTGGGAATGGGACTGGCAAGTTTTTCGTTTTTTCTTTTTTTATTTCTGATCAATTCTCAGTATGAATGGCAAAAGAATGTTCATCGATAAACGTCGAAAAATCAAGATAATTAATTCTTTCTTATGACTCCAGGCGTGGACAAAAGGATTTAAAAATCAACTCGGTTATTTATAAATGATTTCGTTACTTTATTAAGTTGCATTGCCGTTAAAAATATTTATTTATTATTATTTTATAGAGTTTTAAAGATATTTTGTGTAAATTACACGTGCTGTCATTTACAGCCTTTAAAATAAAATGAACTTTGCCAATTGTTTTAATGGTCCATTGTTTTAAGTTGTAACCGCGTTACATTATTTATTTTTGTTAAAATATTTCCGATTATTTCAGAAAAATATCGTGCACATATCATTATGCTGTATGAACATATTCGGTTTGCTATGAAAATGATTTCCTATGTAATTACATAAATTATTATGTTTCACTTTATCACAATTGGTAGGACATCGGACGATACCACTGAACTTATTTTTAATTGAAGTATAGAATATTTTTTGTCTTAATATAATTGGAAATTTCGGCAAGTATTTTATATAAATTTTTTATAAAATACATAAAAAGACAGTTTTTTAACATAAATTTGATGAATAAATTTAACTGCATTAATATAATTATTCATTGCATTAAAATATTCAGAATATTCACTATAATGAAAAGTTAGCCTAGTAAATTCAACTTGTTAATGGTTTGCGTGATTCCTATGGTGCTTTACAATTCTGCGACTCTCTAAATAATTTCATCAAATATATAAATTTATAAAACTTCACTACGCCTAAGTATGTTTATTTCATCAGACTTTAAAACTGCCTTGCCTTGCTTGAGTTTTTTCAAATAAAGTTGATGAATAAATTTAACTGCATTAATTTAATTATACCTTGAAAGAACATTTGTACATGATTTTTGAATTATCAAGTATTATATTATTTCATCAATTGCTGAAAATATTTCAATGAAGAGGTTACATTCGTCTCCATTGTATTGTAAAATTTCTTTAGAACGCATTAAATAAAATATTCAGAATTTTCACTATAATGAAAAGTCTTCATTGTAAAATACTCCACATGCCTCACATTTTTTCAGAAATACCCATATATTTACTAATCATTACTTTCAATAGGCACTTTGGTTGTTATAAAAAAAACTCTCATTGTAATTATTTGAGTTTATTACTTATAAACAATCTCATTCTGAATTTTTGCTAAAAAATAGAACATTCTTGGCAACAAAACATGTAACGTTGCTTCTGAGAAAGGATTGCTACAGTACAATCAAAACCGTTAAAAGTCTGAATAATTCTTATGACGAGTCTTAATGCTGCAAATCTCTATAATAGTTTATTAAAATATCAAACTTCATAAAAATTAAAGGTGAGTTACCAAGTTTATTTCATCAGAAATTAAGAATAATGAACTTTGTTGAGTTGTTTAAGATAAAGTTAAGTAATAAATTGAAAATGCTTAATTTAATTATACCTGAACAAACTTTTGTACATAATTTTTTAATTATGACGCATCACAGTATTTAATTTAATGTTACATTCACATCAATCTTCCTGTTAAAATTTTTTATAACCCTTTAAAATTAATATTTCAGAATATTCACTAGAAAGAAAACTGTTTTCACATGCGTAAATTTTTTTTCAATGTATCTATATATTTACCACTAATTACATTAAACACTGGTAAATCGTGAACAAAGGGAGCCAGTGGTAGTGCTATACCAAATACACTTTTATATTAAATTATAAATGTTATTACTGAGAATTAAATTGATTTAAATATAATTAAACATTAAATACAAATACAAAACCTAAACTACAAAGTATTTCAGAATACACTAGAAAGAAAACTGTTTTCACAAAAAAATTTTTCACATGCGTAACTTTTTTTACAATGTATCTATATATTTACCACAATTACATTAAACACTGGTAAATCGTGAAAAAAGGGAGCCAATGGAAGTGCTATACCAAATACACTTTTATATTAATTTATAAATGTTATTACTGAGAAGTAAATTGATTTAAATATAATTAAACGTTAAATATAAATACAAAATCTAAACTACAAAGTATTTCAAAATACATTACCATTTTGATGTTTCTGTATTTCGTTAAATTTTTTCTCTTCTATATATGTATCCAGTTTATTGAAAACTTTGCAACTCATTCTTAATGCGCACTAATAAGTAGAATATGCTTTACGTTTTAAAAAAGTAGTTTATAACATCTGCGATTAATTACTAAAAACAAAGTGCCTCGTTAAAATATCGCACATTTGTTACATATACCTGACGTCCAACATTTTACAATAGACAATGTTCTTTGTAATTTTTATATATTTCATTATATATTCTGATAAATGTCGATGCTTTTCTTTTTTGTTGACTGTCTCACTTTTTTAATATTAATACGACACTATAGAATTATATAGTGTCAAGTTGACAGGACTGTACATTTATAAAACTTGAATATTGGAACAATAAATGACGACTGACGCCGGTGGCAAAAAGCCCAACGAATTCGCGTAACTGATCTGCCCAGTTCGTAGCATATATTCCAAGTGCCGGCGCATTTCTTCTAAGAATTATAAACAAACATTGACTGGAGTCTTTACTGGCGCTGAATGCTTATATATGACCTTGCAGCATATCACTGTCTGCAATAGAGTTCCGAATTAGGAGACTCTCTCTTATTTATTATACAGCACTGTATTATAGTTTGAATATACTATCTTCCATAAAAGAACTATTAACAAAAGTAAAATAGTTAAACGAGTTTGATGTGTTTTTAGCAATTTAAGAAATTTAACACCTTTAAAATGTATCACGAATTTTACAAGAAATTTATCTAAAATGTTTTTTTCAATTCAGAAATATATGTTATAACAAAAAATATTATATAACGAAATTAAACATCAGATGTTTCAAATAGTCAGACTTCTGGCTATGACCAAGTGACACATAGAAATATATCTAATTATATTGTTGGTGAAACACTTACTTGAGATATATATATATATATATATATATATATATATATATATATATATATATATATATATATATATATAAGTATAGCGCATAAATGTCTATTATATTTAATCCGATACCATGAAAAACAATTTTGTTCATTAAAATTTTGTTTTTTTATTTTAAATTAAACAAAATATTTATGGCTAAATAATTACTTAATCATATATACAAAATAATTGATTTCTATATTTAAAATACTGAAATATTTTTTGACCTAAAAACACCAAATGTTTCTTTTGAATTTTTATTATATATAGTAGGTGGAATGTTAAAATAAAGATACACGAAATAATCTTTTAACATGAAGTTTATTTCAAACGAGGAAAGAAAGGCGTCTGTTCAAAGGAAAGGACAACGCAAGACTCACTGCAGTACTCGAAATTGAAAACTCTCTAAGCCTTTGTGAGAAACTTAAAACCTATAAAAACACATCAGACAACTAAACAATAAACTCATAAATCATTTGCCGCGTAGAACAGCAAAGACGCAAATCGTAATAAGACCCAGTGGACCACATATGTTTACATAATAAAGATCATGTTAAAAGATCATTTCGTGTATCTTTATTTTAACATTCCACCTACTATACTTAATAAAAATTCAATATATAAAAGAGACGATGAGTAAGTGATGAAATTTGGTATACAGCAAGATTTACAAATAAAATGATTCAGTTAAATTTTGTGGTCGCAAGGTTGGTTCTTCAATGAAATATTAACAACTGCTTTGTTCCACGATCAACCCTGTTTCTTATGAGAATTGTTCTTTCGTAACCCGTATTATGAAACCAAATCGAATTTCGAAAGAGGGACATGTATTTACATAAAAAATATTATACAAAGACATAAAAAATCAGTTCGTTGAAATAGTAAGATGACCTCGCAATGATGAAAGGAAACAACATAATGTCAGTAATTAAATTTTCAATTTTTTCGGAACAAAACCAAAAAATGTTCATATACCACGTAAGAATTTTCAAAAGATGTTTTTTAAGTATTTCGAAATGTATTAACAAATAATAAATTATGTAACACAATTACAGCTTAAAACAATGGATCATTAAAATTAATGTCGAAGTTCATTTCATGCGTGTTCTTATAAATAACAGTTAGTATAATTTACATCACAATATATCTAAAACTATAAAATAATAATAAATAAATAGTATTAACTGAAATGCAGCTTAATAATTAAAAAAAAAAATAGAATTATTAATAAATGTATATCCAAAATTAGATTTATATTTATTATAGGATTCAAGTCATAGAACGGAAAGAGAGAACGAATGTATAAAATAACATATATATTTGTAAAATTCTGTGGTTCAAAAATCAATTATTAAAGAAAAAAGCATAAACTTTGTGGGAATGGGACTGGCAAGTTTTTCGTTTTTTCTTTTTTTATTTCTGATCAATTCTCAGTATGAATGGCAAAAGAATGTTCATCGATAAACGTCGAAAAATCAAGATAATTAATTCTTTCTTATGACTCCAGGCGTGGACAAAAGGATTTAAAAATCAACTCGGTTATTTATAAAAAATTTCGTTACTTTATTAAGTTGCATTGCCGTTAAAAATATTTATTTATTATTATTTTATAGAGTTTTAAAGATATTTTGTGTAAATTACACGTGCTGTCATTTACAGCCTTTAAAATAAAATGAACTTTGCCAATTGTTTTAATGGTCCATTGTTTTAAGTTGTAACCGCGTTACATTATTTATTTTTGTTAAAATATTTCCGATTATTTCAGAAAAATATCGTGCACATATCATTATGCTGTATGAACATATTCGGTTTGCTATGAAAATGATTTCCTATGTAATTACATAAATTATTATGTTTCACTTTATCACAATTGGTAGGACATCGGACGATACCACTGAACTTATTTTTAATTGAAGTATAGAATATTTTTTGTCTTAATATAATTGGAAGTTTCGGCAAGTATTTTATATAAATTTTTTATAAAATACATAAAAAGACAGTTTTTTAACATAAATTTGATGAATAAATTTAACTGCATTAATATAATTATTCATTGCATTAAAATATTCAGAATATTCACTATAATGAAAAGTTAGCCTAGTAAATTCAACTTGTTAATGGTTTGCGTGATTCCTATGGTGCTTTACAATTCTGCGACTCTCTAAATAATTTCATCAAATATATAAATTTATAAAACTTCACTACGCCTAAGTATGTTTATTTCATCAGACTTTAAAACTGCCTTGCCTTGCTTGAGTTTTTTCAAATAAAGTTGATGAATAAATTTAACTGCATTAATTTAATTATACCTTGAAAAAACATTTGTACATGATTTTTGAATTATCAAGTATTATATTATTTCATCAATTGCTGAAAATATTTCAATGAAGAGGTTACATTCGTCTCCATTGTATTGTAAAATTTCTTTAGAACGCATTAAATAAAATATTCAGAATATTCACTATAATGAAAAGTCTTCATTGTAAAATACTCCACATGCCTCACATATTTTCAGAAATATCCGTATATTTATTAATCATAACTTTCAATAGGCACTTTGGTTGTTATAAAAAAACTCTCATTGTAATTATTTGAGTTTATTACTTATAATCCATCTCATTCTGAATTAGAGCTAAAAAATAGAACATTCTTGGCAACAAAACATGTAACGTTGCTGCTGAGAAAGGATTGCTACAGTACAATCAAAACCGTTAAAAGTCTGAATAATTCTTATGACGAGTCTTAATGCTGCAAATCTCTATAATAGTTTATTAAAATATCAAACTTTATAAAAATTAAACATGAATTATTAAGTTTATTTCATCAGAAATTAAGAATAATGAACTTTGTTGAGTTTTTTAAAATAAAATTGAGTAATAAATTGAAAATGCTTAATTTAATTCTACCTGAACAAACTTTTGTACATAATTTTTTAATTATGACGCATCACAGTATTTAATTTAATGTTACATTCACATCAATCTTCCTGTTGAAATTTTTTATAACCCTTTAAAATTAATATTTCAGAATATTCACTAGCAAGAAAACCGTTTTCACATGCGTAAATTTTTTTTCAATGTTTCTATATATTTACCACCAATTACATTAAACACTGGTAAATCGTGAACAAAGGGAGCCAGTATAAGTGGTATACCAAATACACTTTTATATTAAATTATAAATGTTATTACTGAGAATTAAATTGATTTAAGTATAATTAAACATTAAATACAAATACAAAACCTAAACTACAAAGTATTTCAGAATACACTAGAAAGAAAACTGTTTTCACAAAAAAATTTTTCACATGCGTAACTTTTTTTACAATGTATCTATATATTTACCACAATTACATTAAACACTGGTAAATCGTGAAAAAAGGGAGCCAGTGGAAGTGCTATATTAAATGCACTTTTATATTAATTTATAAATGTTACTTTCGTAATCTTAATCTTCGTAAACGACTAGGCATGCTTGAAAAGAAATTGGAAGACGGGCACAATTGCACGCGTAAATAAATTTTAAATTAAATATTCATAGTACTGAGTAGATAGGCTATGGGCATTCTAGCACATGCATATCTCACAACATTTAGAACTTCTTACTTTACATTCGGAGCAATACGAGCGTTTGGTTCCTTTTGTAAGCTCATGCTTCGTCAATAAAACTGTTTGTCTCAATAATGCTTGCTTATTTCTACTGCAAATTTTTTTATCCCACATTTTTCGTTTTGTCGAACAGTATTCCTCAGAATAAGTGCATTTGTAATAGATGCTTGAATTATTCGCAAGAAAATATTCCACGTCCATTTTTTGGATCGGATACTTGGTAACACTTTATTTCAGTACTGATCGTGGATGTTTATTTCGCTCATAAATTGGTTATAAATTTTAAAAGCATTCGGAAATGGTATTTCCACCTTATGTTGATCAGTGTTACTATATCTTTTTACAGCACCAAGGGGCTTGATACCTGCTGCAGTGGACAGAATTGAAACAGGCTTCGAATCTTGCACAGTAATAAAATTAAGTCCACTAGACTGGTCATGTTGTACAGCAAAAGTACCTTTAGGAGCTTTTTTATCCAAGATATTTTTTACCGTCACCCGATTTTCTCTAACTGTCCCTGTTGCTTGAAGACCAATTCTCTTTAGATGAACCAGTAAATCTGGACGAGTAAAAAGATTGTCGAAATAAATTTGATTCAGTTGTAATTTACGCGGAGATAAAGATTTTAACATATTGTCCAGCATTCGAATAACTACTCTGCTACCTAGAGTACAATTTGTTAATCTATCATTTGTTTCGTTTTTACCACAGTAGATATCCAAATGAAAAAGGTAACCAAAACTGCTACATAGAGCCCAAAGCTTGATACCAAATCGAGTTGGCTTTCCCCTTATCAATTGTTTCATCGATCGAAAATGCTGTGCAAAAATAGGCGAATTTCTTTATGTTCGTGTTGAATATATCTGTAATTGCTCGAACACGCCAAACTTTGTCCAAATCATTTTTATACTTCAACTGCGAATATTTCAAAAAACTTTTTATTTGTTCAAATTTATTTCTACTTATGGAGTTGCAAACTATTTCACTTTTCAAAAATGGGTTTGTCGACCAATAATCTCGTTGAGATGGTCTTTTGTTATAGGTTGAGAAAATTATAACACCTAGAAATGTATTTAAATCCGTTAGAGATAACTCATATCCATTCTCTTTCGTAGCGTCTATAATGTAATTTTTTAATTCTAGAGAGAAAAAGAACTCAAAAATCTCTGCAGGGCAACAATTGAAAATTTTTTTTCTGTCTCGTTCGGAGAAAAGAATCTCATTCTCAGGAGAATGATTGTACACCTTCTCTCCTTTTTTCCAAACATATTCATGAGTTAATGGTTATAGTTGTATATCTTATCGTTTATGGTTATATATGAGTATTGTTATAAGGAACAGGTGAGACCATACTAAATACTGGAAGTGAGATATTTTTTCTTTACTAATGCCACGCTTTCTCGCTCGAATAAAGAAGAACGTGAAACCACCTAAAATCATAGATCATACGAGATAGACAGGTTATTAGAAAGATTATAGCGAGCGATTGTGTTTTTAGTCTTTTTGTCTTTGCTAGCGCACGCTAGCTCATTTAATAGCAAATTGCTATTTACCGATAGTTAGAAGTGATGATTATGAATGTAAGTTCTATGCTAATGCATCCATTTTAATAATAGTTCTCCCCCTACTCGTGAAATGAGAACTGTCCTACAATTGGCTGAGGAAAAATAAAATAGATTCAATTGGATGAATGAAGATTGAATTTTTTTGGTTGGTTTCAATGTCAAGTCATCCCCTCTATTCTTAGAGAAAGTCACTTACGATTGGGCGTGGGAGAAGAAAAGCATTTGTACGTTGGGAAAGGAAGTAACGGTAGATATTTAGATGGTACTAAAACTATATACGCCCCCCCGTAGGAAATCACGTTTATGATTGGACGTTCAAGGAGAAAGGATGATATTTTGATTGGTTTTAGTCAGACAATATTTTTCTTTAGTCTACATATATTCTTCTAATTTTAACACGCTATTGAATGTTTTCTATCGCAGGCTTGACATTGTGCTTCCACTTCTGTTTCCCCTTATTTTTCATTTTCCTTTAAAAGCGAGAGAGTTTCTTGGAGGAACACAGTTTCTACACCACAGTTAAATAAGTTCAGTTTCATCTTTCTTATTTTTTCTATTGCCAGTTATACAAGTGTGTTGTATTTAACAGTGAATAAAGACGCAATATTAAGTGAAGTCTGATATATTTTAAATATTTTTTTTAAATATATTTTATTAATTCACGTTAAAATAAAAGTAAAATGGCTTATCTTTCGTCTCTCGAATTTCAAGTGAAAACTCTTCGTGATATTTACGAGCGTGTCAGTGAATTGAACGTAATCGAACTCGAGAATTATTCAACAATAACTGAACAGGCTTTGTTAGAGCTGAGAGAATTTGGAAAGAAACAAGGTCTCTCTCGAGCAAAAAATCAAAAATGTTTAACATCTCTTATTCGTCATTTGTCATGTTTACAAGCAGGATTTCGGTTCTATCTTGATAGTGCAGCACCAATTGGAGGTAGTCTAATCCCTATCGAGTCAGCTAAAGTTGAATGGGGAGATGTTCAATCAGGTTTTAAAAATCGGATAAGGACAGATGTTGTGGTTAATTTAAAATATGTGGACAGTTTAAGTGTCTTGTTCGATGCACAGAAGCTCTTTGAGGATAAAGAACAATCATGCTTACAAGAATATGGTGCAATAAAAGTAAATTCTGATTTTATGTCAGAATTTTCCATGCAGAAGAATGGAGAGGAAAGAACAGATATTTCACAAGTATGAGTGTTACAGTATACATGTCTTCTGATTTAGGCAAATGGTATGAGGAATATATTAAGGACCCTCTTCCTACTCATCTAGAAGAATTTCAGGAAAAATATTCTGGATGGACATTAAAAAGTATTATAAGTTTGTGCATAAATTTGAAAAAATTTTCACCTCACAAGGGAAGATCATTTATATCTCTGCCAAAGTTCATAGCATCAAAAAGAGCATGTATCTATCTCCATAACACTGATAATCAATGCTTTAAATACGCTATTCTTTCAGCATTACATCCAATGAAAAAAATGCTCAAAGAGTTCATAATTATGATAAATACGCAAACGAGTGGAACTTTGGTGATATAGAATTTCCTGTAAAACTAAAAGATGTTTCCAAATTTGAAAAATGGAATAATAGTTTAGTAAATGTTTATATGCTTAGAAAGTATGGATCGAAATATGAAGAATATCGAAATATCACTTTGTCATATTTCATTAAACAAGACGGAGAAACATAAAAATCTTCTTTTCATTCAAGATGAGTATGAAGAAAACAATATTCTGATAATAATGAAAGTGTGCCAAAATCCATTATATTGCGATTAAAAGTATATCCAGACTTGTAGATTCACAAGTGAGTAAGACTCACCAAAAATTATACCATTGTGAACGATGTTTACAACATTTTTATAGTAAGCAAAGGCTAGAAAATCATGAAAATGTTTGTAAAAATATTAGCAATTGTCCAATAAACTTACCAAACTCATCGAATAATATTTAAAAATTTGAAGATTATAATAAAGGGGAAAAAGTACCTTTTCTAGTTTACGTTGATTTTGAATGCTTATTCAAACCTACAGAAAATGAAAATGCTTTTCAACTCCACCAAGCATACAGTATAGGATTTTATGTAAAATGTAGCTTTGATGACAAATTATCTGTTTACAAAGCATATAGACAGAAAAGTGCAGAAGATGACCACCAGATGACCAAGAATGAACCACCCGCAAGTTGGTTTGTGCGTGAGTTAAAATCAATTGGTGAGCAGATTGATTCTCTATAAAAATCCAAAACCAATGAAACTCACAGATGATGAAGAGATGACTTTTCAATGGTCGACCATTTGCCATATATGTCGAAAACTATTTTTGGATGAGCAACTGGTAGTGCGAGATTACTGTTATTTAACAGGAAGGTAAATTTAATATAATATAATAATTTAAAATAATTTAATATAATAAAGAAAAAAAAATTATTTTGCTAAATTAATTTTTTTTCTCATTAGATTCAGAAGTGCTGCCCATAATTCCTGCAATTTGAACTATAAAGACTCGAAATTTGTTCCAGTAATTTTTCACAATCTCAATTATTATACACACTTTATTTTAAAAGAAATTGAAACTTGTACACTGATGAAAGTTCGAGTTAACTTAATACCTCATAACAAGGAAAAATATATTTCCTTCACAAAGTATATGGATGACTGTGATGTGACTTTTAGATTCTTAGATTTTTGGCGATTTTTGCCATCATCTTTAGAGAAACTTGCGTCTTATGTACCAATAGCAATACAGGAATTTCAATTAGATGGACATTCAAACGTAAATATTGATCTGTTTAGACGTAAAGGAATATTTCCTTACGATTTTGTAGATGGACTTGATAAATTAATAACTACAAAACTGCCGTCGAAAAATGAATTTTATAATATATTGACAGATTCAGGTATTAGTGAGGAAGACTATAAGCATGCTGTTCAAGTATAGGAAAGTTTTGATATAAGAACATTAGGAGAGTATTCGGACTTATGTACTTAAAAATAGATGTTCTACTCTTAGCAGATGTCTTTGAAAGTTTTCGAGAGACATCTATTAAAGCATAGGGCTTATGTCCTGTACACTTTTACACTACTCCAGGATTAACATTTGCAGCAGCTCTTAAAATGAGAAAGGTAGAAGAGCTTCTAACAGATATTGACATATTATTATTTATTGAATCAGGCATTCGAGTTGAAATAAGTTAGTGTTGCAGTCGATATGCAAAGGCAAATAATCCATACATGGAATCGACATATGATGAAAAAAAGAAGACAATGATACTTTTATATTATGATATAAATAATTTGTATGGATAGGCGATGGTACAGCATTTACCAGTTGGAAAATTTAAATGGGTTGATTATGAATCAAATCGTGACTTTTTCAATACACCAGCAGATTCGGACAAAGGTTATATTGCTGAAGTAGATTTAGAGTATCCAGATAAAATACATGATATTCATCGTGATTTACCTTTCTGTGCCGAGCATCGTACACCACCTGGCTCAAAACAAATGATCTTATAAAATATGCACATATATTGCAAATTCCACATTTTCGACGTGTTTTCATGAGAAATAGCCTTCCTCGTAATGGACCATGGCATAACAAATCTGCTATTGTTAAGCTCGATGATTCGCAAAATAAAGGTACCCATTGGGTCAGTAATCGAAAGAGAGGATCTGACGTTACCTACTTTGACAGCTTTGGTGACCTCAAACCTCCCGTAGATCTTATGAAATATTTCAATGTGAAAGAATTGAAATACAACTATACAAGATATTAGAATTTCGACTCATTCATTTGCGGTCATCTTTGTCTTCGTTTTTTAACTGAAAGTCTATAAAAAGGATTTGACAGATATAATTGGATCATTTTCGCTCAATCAGTCATGGAAGATAGTTTCACTTTGACTCTTTCAGGAAAATCTTCTGCCTTAAAAGCCTAATACTTTTCATCCATTAAACTACCAAAGCATAAAACTTATGTTTTAGGTTTAGTCGAACTTTTAACCTTTAATTCAATTCCAAATATTGACAATACAAATGATCATCTTCGTTTAAAAGGAGAAATTATTACTATCCCCATTGGTAGTTACGAGATTGATGATATAAATCAATTTTTATCTAATACATTGAAATCAATAGGAATTGAATTTTCCTTGAAAGCTAACAATAATGCATTTATAAGTGAAATTATGTGCAGTGTTTCGTTAGATCTTAGACCTGAAAAATCAACTGGTCGAGTGCTGGGTTTACTCCTCGTACTCTCAAAGAAAATATAGAACACCGTTCTGATTTACCAGTGAAAATATTGAAAATCAACGCACTCAGAGTCGAGTGTAACATTACTGCAGGAGCTTTCATTAACAACCAAAAAGTTCATAATATTCATGAATTCTTTCCCAGTGTTCCTCAAGTATATAAAATCATAGAAATTCCATCACATGTTATATATCTACCACTTAGTGTTAAGTGCATAGATAATATACAAGTTCGAATTGCTTTCTGAAAAATGGACGAACTACTAAAAATTCAATCAGGTGTGGCATTCCCTGAGTCAATTGCTCATTATGAAATTCACACACATCAACCATACACATCACTAAACGTTGATCATAATGATGAAATTTACATTTCCATTCAACACTAAGATCTGTGTCTTCTACCATCACGTAGTTCTATCCAGATCTACGGAAAATTACAAAAGACTGTTTGAAATTCACCAACTAAATCTAGATTCGTCAACAATGGTATTTGTCATCTTTTTGATGACATTTTTCATTTTTGATGAAATTCGCTAAGGAAATTAATGGTGTTGAGATAGACAAAAGTAAAAATGTTGGATTCAGTAGTGTCATGAAAGGATGGGCTTCACTCAATACCAATGAGACGCTCATGCTTGAAAATGCAGGCTGGATTGGCAATGAAGAAACATCGAGAACACTGATAGATAGGCATGGAAACTTTGACGTTTCTATTGCTCTAAGTATGATTTTGGGCTTCGCAGAAGATTATACAAAAATTGTAATTAATATGTAACATGAACTCATTCTGGTAATATCAAGATCTGACCTGAATACCATAATCCAGGAAGGTAGTATAGTTGGTAATAATACTACATATGAAGAATATAACATAAAAATAACAAAAATAGAATGGTTAATGCCTTATGCCATTGCTTCTGATAAACAAAAAATCCAACTTTTAAATTTCATTGGCAAAGATAAACCCATCCCAATGTGTTATCGTTTATGGGAACTATTTGAATATCCTGTTCTGCCAAGCGCCAACAAGCATGTGTGGACAGTGAAAACTTCCAATCAATTGGAGAAACCGCATTATGTGATTCTCGGCTTACAGACAAAGAAAAAATATGAAGCATCCGCAAATACCAGTCGTTTTGATCATTGCAATATTACTAACGTGAGACTTTTTTTGAATTCTCAAATTATCCATACAATAATTTAAACCTTGACATATCTAATAATCAAAATCCTATACTGTATGATATGTATGCAAATTTCCAAAAAACATACTATACAATGGATCCTCAGTCACTGCTTTCAAAGAAACAGTTTCTCGATAATGGACCTCTCATAATGATTGATTGCTCACGAAAAAATGAATTTCTAAAGAGTGCTACTGTAGATGTACGTTTAGAATTTGAGGCTAAAGAGAACTTTCCAGCCAATACTACAGCTTATTGCTTGATCTTGCACGATCGCATAGTTTAGTATAATCTCATCAGTGGAGATGTAAGAAAGGTTATTTAAATATTGCTTAATTCAAAGAAGAAGAAAAATGCAAAAAAAATAAAAAAAGTAGTTGACTTTGCTATAGACATCACGGCACATAAAGGTATTTTACTACATCTAAAGTCTACTCACCTGCTGTCAAGTGTGAAATGCCCCCCCTCCTCTCTAGTAGAGAACCCAAAGTATACTCGCGTATAAAGTATGTCATGCTCTGCGCTCCTCTACCATCAACGGTGTTCACTTTTTCTCACACATATATTAAATTTTAATGTATGAAAAATGATGAAACGAGTGGTTCCCCATATCTTTCTCTCATTATATTAGGAGTGCGAATAAGTCTTTCCCGTTTTTTGTAAGAGATGGCGCCACCAATACTGTGCGAGTATTCAATGGTTACATATGTCATAATCAAAGCTTATTCATATGTCAACAATTCCATACTAACACATTAGTTAAAAATTTTTCGCATCATAAATTTTTGATATCGTGAAAATGTCGAAATTTGAGCCGAGTCGACGTCATTTGCGGGAAGTTTCACTTTATTGGTTCAATTTGAAGAAATCTGCTGCCGAGACGCATCGATTGCTTCAGGAGGCTTATGGAGAAGGTTGTGTCGATGATTCAAGTGTTCGCGGATGGTTTCGACGCTTCAAAAGCGGATTTCGACGTGGAAGACAAGGAGCGTTCCGGGCGGCCGCAAATCTTTGAAGATCGAGAATTGGCGACTTTGCTTGATGAAGATTCTTGTCAAACGCAAGAAGAACTTGCTGAAGCATTGGGAGTTGACCGAACAACCATTTCCAAGCGTTTGAAAGCCATGGGAATGATCCAAAAGCAAGGAAATTGGGTGCCGTACGAACTGAAGCTGAGAGACGTCGAACGGCGTTTTTTCACTTGCGAACAGCTGCTTCAGCGACATAAAAGAAAGGGTTTTCTGCATCGTATCGTGACTGGCGATGAAAAGTGTATACGTTACGATAACTCGAAACGAAGAAAATCATGAGGACTACCCGGCCATGCATCATCATCGACGGCCAAGCCAAATATTCATGGCGCCAAGCTCATGCTCTGTATATGGTGGGACCAGCTAGGTGTGGTTTACTATGAGCTTCTGAAACCGAATGAAAGGATCACAGGCGAAGTCTATCGACGACAATTGATGCGTTTGAGCCGCGCACTGCGAGAAAAACGGCCATAATACTCCGACAGGCACGACAAAGTTATTTTGCAACATGACAATGCTCGCCCACATGTTGCACCGCCGGTGAAAACATACTTAGAAACGCTCAAATGGGAAGTCCTACCCCACCCGCCGTATAGTCCAGACGTTGCTCCGTCTGATTACCATCTCTTCAGATCGATGACGCATGGCCTGGCTGACCAGCACTTCCATTCCTACGAGGAAGCCAAAAAATGGGTGGATGACTCGATAGAGGCCAAACCGGTCGAATTTTTTCGCAACGGAATTCGTATGTTGCCAGAAAGATGGGAAAAAGTTGTAGCTAGCGATCGCCAATACTTTCAATAATTCATTTGTAACCATTTTTTCACAATAAAGGCTCAAAATTTGAAAAAAAAACGGGAAAGACTTATTCACATACCTGATATAATATAATATAGCGAGAGCGGCATTGTTTTGGGAGCACAGTTTTCAAGGGGGAAGGTGTGCTTGAATACCCACAGGGCCAAAGTACAGATTTCAGGGGGGGGGTGTGCCAGAATGCCCATGTGCTAGAATGCCCATAGCCCATCTACTGTACTGTATTTTCCTAATATAAATAAATGGGTGCATAAGTATGATTCTTTAAACAGATTTGTTTTTATTGCACACTTTTAATAAGCATATATTGTATTCAATAATAATAAGTAATTATTTTGAAAAATTTAGGCAAATGAATACTTACTCATATTTACATATATCCGAACACCCGACGTTTATTTCAATACTTTCTTTTGTTTAAATTAGAAAATATTGGAATATAATTCTGAAATATCATTTTATTATATCCGAGGTTATACATTTTTTTAAGAATGCCATATTTACGTACGACTGTAAAGTCTAATAAGTAAAAAATTTCATTTACATAAATACAATAGATTATAGTGAAGAACTCGAAAATGATTAGGAAGTACAATACAACACGCGATACTTGCATACTTTTATACTATTCTATAACGTAATTATAAAAAATGCACAAGATAATTTATAAAGCTGATTAAAATTTTTCTTTCCAACGTTTTGTTTGACAAGTCGAGTCTATTTCAGTCAGACGCGTTTTTGTGGATGTTTCAGGACCGGTTCTTTTATTAAATATGATTTTAGTTTATTGAAGGCTTCGTCTTGTGCTTCCGTCCATAAGAACGGGTCGTTATCTTTGAGCATGCTCGTCAATGGTTTCGAAATCCTCGCACAATCGTGTATGAATTTGCTATAGTAATTAGAAAGTCCCAGAAATTGCCTGATATTCTTTGGGTTCTTGGGAATGGGGAAATTTTTGACTGTCGACAGCTTCTTAGGGTCCGGCTGTGTGCCAAACGGGGAAATAATATGCCCTAGGAAATTTATTCTTTTCCTATAGAAATGGTATTTCGGCGGATTTAATTTCAGGTTAGTGTCTTTCAGCCTATTGGCTAGTTCTAAATACTTCTCGTCGTGTTCTTCCAGAGTTTTTGCCGCTATAATTAGATCATCGATGTAAGCGAAAGTGCCATTCTTTTGTTTGACAACTTTGTTTATTAATATTTGAAATGTTGATGGAGGGTTTCTCAGCCCGAACGGCATTCGCACAAAGTGAAAATGTCCAAACGGCGTGCTGAAAGCCGTCTTCTCTTTGTCTCCCTCATCGAGCGGGATTTGATACAATTCAGAGTAATATTTGGCGTCTCGGAGTTGTTCTAGAAGGTGCGTGATAGTAGATATTAGAAAGAAGAATGGCTTCGTTTTCTCGTTCAGTTTTCTGAAGTCGACAACGACTCGCCATTGCTTCTGACCTTCCTTGGTCTCACGCTTCGGGACCACCCAGAGAGGGTTATTATACGGGAATCACTTGTTTCTATTATGCCGTCTTGCAGCAGTTTGTTCATATTCTTCCTATCGACTTCCTATAACTTTTGAGGAATGGGGTATTGATGTACATTGACCGGAATGTCGTCGTAGGTTTCTATTTTATGCGTCAGCAAGTCTGTTCCTTGAAGGGGCTCGGGTTCCACGTGGTATATCCCTGCCGTTTGCTTGATCAGCTTCTCTAATCTTCCTTGCAAATTCTCATCTAAATTGCCTGATTCTATTTCTCCCAGTATTTTGTTGAGTATAGTGTGCAGTGTATGTATCTTTTTATTCTTGTGCTTCTCCCTTTTGTCCTTTTTGTTCTTCGCGTCGCCTTCCTTGACACGGGTTACCTCAATTCCCTCATACTCTTCCAACCTGTTCGACGCGAACTGCACGTAAGCTTCCATCGCCTCGTGTTCATTATCATCGGCAGCGTCGACGCTGGCATTATTTACCTTTCTGCGAGAGGAGTCGTGCTCTTTTATATTTTCGTATATGGTTTCTGTTTCTTGAAATGTATCAGGTGGTTCGCGGGAATCGTTGTCTTTCTTTATAATGTCGGCTGTTTCTCGGACTTCTCTAGTCTCTCTAGGTTCTTTCTTTATCAAGTGCATTTGCAATATTTCCGCGTCTTCACTGTTTGTTACGAAATTAATAAATCTATTCTCCCTTTGCGGTTGCTCTTCGATATCAACGGTGTGGTTCGGTATACATTTCTTTGGTGCAGTTCACAATTTTCTTAGTTCCTCTGTTTCTATCGAGGTGATTGTTGCGGTATCCTTCTCCCCACTGAGCGCTGATTGTATTTTATATTATTGTTGTTCGATGGGATCGACTCAGCGGCCGGTGCGCATAACACTTCCTTGTTCAGAGGCTTTGGGGCATGTTCACTTCGCTCGACTCCTTTAAACATCACTTCTTTATCGTTCAAGTTAGTGCTCTTGACTATTTTATTCTTGATACCTTTATCAGTTTTTATTTCGTTTATCTTAAACGCAGAGTGTGCGTCCTTCCTTTGGACACTCTCAGGAGCCATTGTCTGTCCACAGAAAATATCGTCTTCCCGCAAAAATGGCAAGCATACGTTCCCAAACTTGAGCGCTTGCTCTTAATAGCTAATATTCGCTTCTACTTGGTCGAAAAAATCTGATCCTAGGAGGCCTGGGTTATTCAGAGATAATTTGTCCTTTATGATGATGAATTCGACACCTATGCCGTACAGATCGATTTCACACAGGCCCAGAGCTTCCTCGTCTGCTCCGGTTAGCTCTATCAATATCGATGGGTAGTCGAACCCGTTGGCCAATACGTCACCTTTTATTGCCGAGTGTTTAAACAGATTCGGTTCGGCTCCCGAATCTACCATGGCGGCGACCTGTGTGTCTTTAAAGTGTTCAGATGTTAGACACACGGTCGGGATTTTTCTCCCTTTATCGCCTAAGACGAAGACTCGTCTTTTGTTACCAACGTGTTCACAGGGCGCTTCGTTGTGTTGCTCGGTCCTGGCGCACCCGTTCCTTGTCGGTTCCGTCCGTTTCCCTGCGGACTTCTTCCTTCGTTCTCGTGGTCTCGCTTTTCATTACGCCATCTCCTCGCGAAATAATTTTCGATAAGGTGCGATTTTTGCTGCACCGAGTTGACCGCGAAGATTGTTCAGCGTCTCGATGGGCGCGAATATTTGTTGGAGGCGGTCAGAGAGATCTCTGAGACTGTGACATTGTATGCTTTCAACCGCCGAATATGTATGGTTCGAAAACTTAGTCTTCAATAGGGTTACTATATGGGGTTCTAGATGTGGAGGTACAGAGCCCACCGCTCACTTGCAAGCCTTTAGGAAAACTGTCAAGTTCGTGCCGTCGAAACGTGGCACGTTGGACAGAGGCTCTTTGATATATACCGATGTCGAAATACTCGTCCTAGAATCCTGTGGCATCAGTGGTTGAGACAACGTTGCTGCCGGTGCGTTTTCCAAGTTCTCGTTCTGGAGCGTATCGTAATTGCTGAGGTCTCGGTGTATGCTGGGGATCCTCGGTGTGTTATTTACCCGTATGACATTCTTTACCCTTGGAGTCTGTGGCGGGTCTACGGAGTCCCCTGTGCGCGTACTATCACTGTATCAGTTGTGCAATTCAAGGTGGACTCTCAGATGTTCCACACATACAACACATACATTACACAACTCAACGCGGCGTAACTAAAGTAGGCGGAAGACACACGCTCAATGCAAGTAAAACAAATCAAATTAAATCAGACGGACCGAACAAATCAAATAGATTCAAACCGACCAAATCGAACCAAACAAATCAAACAAACCAAGGAAACAAATATAATAAAATAAAATAAAAAAAAAAAATAATAAAATAAAATAAAATAAATAAATTCAAACAATAGAGTAAGAAATACCAAACAACACTGCACCCATAAAACCATAAACATCAACACAGGACCCTGGTCCGCGCGCCCGGGCCGAGAGTGCCCAGCAGTAGTCGGCGAGTCCGGGCAACTTTGACCAGGCCCATACATACGACATACACAACACAGTATTCAACGCGGCGTAACTAAAGTAGGCGGAAGACACGTGCCTAGTATAAATAAATCAAATCAAATTAAACCGAACGGACCAAACAAATCAAATAAATTCAAACAAACCAAATCGAACCAAACAAATCAGACAAACCCAAGAAATAAAGAAAATAAAATAAATTCAAACAATAAAGTAAGACATACCAAACAACACTGCACCCATAACACCACAAACACCAACGCACGGCTCCGTTCCGCGCGCCCGGACCGAGAGCACGCGGCACTGAACGGCGAACCCAGATAGCCCAGACCAGACCCAAACACACAGCCCCCACCTTACCTACTCACGCACTCAGACCTAAATAACCACAAACGGTAAAATAAACAAATATAACCAAACCACTAGCACCGGGGCATGCCGTAAAACTCAAACATATGACAAACAGCCCATCAGACCAAGAACTAAGGCACAATTAGAACGAAACGAATAAAACAACTTTGGGCAGCCCAAACACATAACCGGACTGAACAAACGCGGCGACAAAACAGAATTGTATGGTTAAAAACGCTCTAGACGGATAGCAATCGACTAGGCAATTAAAATTAAAAATAAAACTAAAATTAAAAGTAGAATTAGAATTACAATAACAATTAAAATAAATAAAACAAAGTAAACAAATGGACAAACACACGGGAAAGATGTAACAAGAACACCAGGACAAGGAACCAAACTTAACCAAAACTAAACAAACCCCAAGGTAGCACCCACCGCAAGACGCGATGCAATGCCGAGGGATCTAAGCCGCCGCTGGAACACCCAGGCGGGGACCTTGGCTTAACCGACCGGGTCGCGAGCCCTGCAGACTCGACTCTGCTCCAAATCTTAAGCTGAGAAACGCGGCAACAGGATGTATGGCTGCGTGGTTATGCAGTCATTAGCGTTCTAACTTGGAGCACCAGGCGACACTCCAAGGAAACAACAGCCTTCACCCCGGAAGGACCGTAACCCGGGATGCGACCACAGAAATCGAGTCAACTCGTGGGATCAAAATGGCGAAGAATCAAATTAAAAAACTAAAACAAGATACAAGACCAAAGCGAAAAACCAAAAACTTCAACGCACAAAACATCCGGAAGAGTATAAGGCAGACATTAAAACTAGAAGGGCAACAAACGGAAGCCGTCTTCCTAAGAAAAGAAGCGATCCCAAAAGTCCTCCAAAGCTTCTTCAGAACCAATAGGCAGAGACACAACCGAGCTTCCGTCAGGAAGACGAGGAAAAACTCGAAGCTCCAGACTGGCCCACCCAGAAACCCCATCATAAAGCTGTACGGCAAAATATCGCCTTCAAAGAAACAGTCAGATACCTTGGCATACATCTAAATACCAAGATGAACATTAATCATCACTGCAAGTATCTACGGGAAAAGCTAACCCCCCTCTTCCAATCCATCAGGAGGCAATCTCGAGTCGACTGGGGATATAAGTACAGAACCAGGGATCTGATATACAAAGGCGTTTACATACCCTCCACCGCATACGCGGCGCCCGCGTGGATTCATCTAATAATGGGGCCGAACTGGAAAATCCTTCGTGATCTCCATAGACAGACGCTGATTTCCGTCACCATGGCCTTCAGGACCATCTCCTACGACGCAGTGTGTGTCTTGGCAGGATCACTCCCCGTTGAACTGCTCCTCGAGAAGCAGGCCGCCACATACCACATACGCAAGGGAAACAGGATCAGCCTTGGACAGGAAGACCTGGACCCCACCAGCGACCTAGATGAAGCAAAGGACACCCTGGAGGAGTACCTATTAGGCAAGTGGCAACAATCCTGGTCCACCTCGGACAAAGGCCCAGTTACCCACCTTTTATTTCCCGACGTCCGGGAGAGAATGCAGATGGATTGGTTAAAACCAGGTTTCCACGTGACGCAGGTCCTATCGGGCCATGGGAACTTTGGAGACAAACTGTGTGACCTCGAAATAACCACAGATGGGTCCTGCGAGTGTGCGGAGCTGGACAATCCGGGGCATCTCCTCACGGACTGCCCGATCTACGCCCCCCAAAGAACATCCCTCCTTGGGGACAATCCCCCAACCCCGAAATGGCCGGAACTGGCCAACCATCTCATAAGCTCGCCCGACAGGTTCAAACTCTTTCAGGAATTCTGCAAAGAAACCATGCACCTCAAAGGCGCAACCAGACATAGCAATGAGGTCAGCCAAATGAGGAACGCAAACTGTCCGCTCGGTGAGCTACCACCCTCCGTACACCCCTCCTCTTCTTCCAAGACAACCCTACCAACCTGCACATCACCCCCCGAAAGGCCCAGGAGACAGACAAGACCCACCTTAAACCCCACAAACACCCCCCTGCCCCCACCAAAGCAAGCAAACCCACCACGCAATATAACTTCGACCTCGTTGCCATTCACATCAAAACTTTCTTCGTGTTAAACCAAAATTTTGCAACAGGGATTATGCGGGTCCAGGCGGGACCCAGTAGTGCGCCTTCCCGTGGTTCCCCGTGGATGCGATACCAGCGAAGGATCCATAGAGGCTTCAGTGGATTCGTAACTAAAGCGCTACTCTGTTAAAAGTCGAACGAGGGTTCCCCCTGACTCTTCTGCATAGGGGAAAACTCACACGACTCGATCCAACAGGCATGAATTTTTCCAAAAATTACCGCTCGAATGTTAGTGTTTTCAAGGAAGGTAGGAAACCCCAGCCTGAAAAGGAAGCGTATGGCCATCGGCCGAGGAAGCACTCCATAGAGCCTTTATACAATATCTCTCCCTATCTACCGGGCCTTTAAGGTGTACCCTCATATGCCAATCCACGGTGCTCGTGGAGCTCGAGGGAGCCAAGTGCCACACCCACGTCCAAGTCGTAAGGTCTGGAAACGTCGTGTATCTCGCACGTGGCGATGCACAGACGGCTAACGGGTGACTGGCTAACCGGTCTGGGAATGAATATTGCAATGGATAGTGTACAGTCTGTATGCTGGAATTATGCTGATGTGCTGGTGCTCTGCATCAGCACATTAGCTATTTTATTTTTTACTAACATATAAGTCTGGTGGGGGAGGCTATCCGTGCTCAGATTAAAAGAAATGCCTGCGCTTGTTTTGTATTATGTGCTTATATGAAAAGCAATGCGTATGAAATTTTCTTGGTGCTTATTTTAAGCAATGCGCATGTAATTTTCTTGTTGCTTATTTTAAGCAATGCGCACGTTCTAGTGTGTAATTAAAAGTATATGGCGCTTAAAAAGCAATGTGCGTTTTAGCGTGCTTAAAAAAGCAATGCGCATAGAATTTTCTCCATAGTGCTTATCTTAAGCAATGCGCACGCTTTTATATGATCAAGATGAGAAGCAATGCGTACGCTTTCCGTATGACGCCGGAAAGCAATGCGCACGGACTTTGAGCCTTAAAGCAATGCGTGCGACAAATTATGCTAAAATAAAAAGCAATGCGCACGGGTTTCTTCTCCATCATTCTCTGTGTTTCTTTTAAACTTAAGAAGTGATAATCTAAAGTTCGGCTGCGGATTGTGCATGACTCTGTTAATTTCTCAAATCCCAAACCAAAAATAACAAAAATAACATAATGAGCGCTAATGAAAAACAATCATTATCCCAGGGAGATTGTAATTCTCCAGCCGATTTCGATCGGGTGCAAGCCCCGGTGGTCGGCTCTGGTTCCGAGGATTCTGGGGGGAACCACTATAGCGCAAAGGAAGCAGCTGTCGTTCTTAAAAGAATACAGCAGGAAATGGACACTGAAAACAAGCCTCATGTAACCGCTAGAAAGCGTAAAAGGGCCACACCTCTGGAGATAGACCTAACTTACGAACATAAAGCAATAGAGGAATTTAATGCTCTCGCTGAAGATTTATTAGAAAATCTTCAAAAATTAAGGCAATCAAACAAATTCACCAAGAGCGTTGAAGATGTCGTAAAAGACATACTTATAAAAGCGCAAAGTGTAATTAGCAAACTAGCCTTAGAAAATGGAATAATGAAAGGCAGACTAAGTGTTGCTGAAAGTAATAAGGAAAGCCCAGCACTGTACAGCGAGGTTGCTAGGCAGACCATACCGCCTTAAGACTGCAGTAATAAACAAGGATCGAGTACCAATCAAACGGTACTCAATTGCAATAAAATCGAAAAATGACAGATGACGCAGACGTCATTGAAAAGAAGATCAAGTCGGCCATAAACCCAGCTAAAGAAAACCTGAAGATCAAAAATCTAAGGAAAACTAAATCTGGGTTCGTTGTAATTGAGACAGAAAGTGAGTCTGACCTAGTAAAACTGCGAAGTCATCTGAAGCTTAAAGAAAACAACCTCGAATCTCCTACGCTTAGAAAGAGATTGCCAAAAATAATTATATATGATGTTCCTACAAACATCAAATACGAGGAACTAATTAAGATAATAAAAGAGCAGAATAAATCGTCGTTCCTTAGCATCGACGACTCCGCTGAAAAAGAATTCAAAGTTTTATTTAAAACAGGCAAACCGGACAAGAGCAACGTGCACGTTGTCTGTATTGCCCCAGCTGCCATAAGAAATATTCTTGTAGGCCAGCGCCTTTTTGTAGGTTGGCAAAGCTGCAAAGTTGCCGATTTTCAAGCGGTTAGTCGGTGCTATAAATGCCAAATGTATGGACATGTGTCCAAATACTGCAAACATGAGAAAGAAGTTTGTGGTAAATGTGGCTCTGAAGACCACATCATTGCGAAATGCAAAAGCAAAGAACGCAGCTGCATTCCTTGCTTAAAGGCAAAGAAGCCATGTAAGCACACAATGGATAATAGCTGTCCATTGTACAAAGCAGCTCTAGAAAGACTAATTAATAACATGGACTATGGATAAAACCATTATACTACAATCTAATTTTGGACGAAGTAGATTAGCTACAGATGAATTAATAACTAGAGCACATGAAGTTAAAGCAGCCATAATTTTGGCACAGGAGCCCTATCAACATACAAATGCCATTGTTGGTATGGGGAGATACTCCAATCAGATATTTGTCGGTTCTACCAATAAAGAAACGCCTTGGACATGCGTTGTTATACTAGACAATGATTACACAGGTACACTTCTTAAGACAGTTAGCACGTCACACTGTGTCTGTATACATATTTCAGGACCTAAAGGTGACTTTTATGTGGTGTCACTCTATTGTCAGTATTCGCATGATATCGATATATATCTTAACCAACTTGGAAAAGTCCTAGACGTCACGAGAGGAAAGCATATTTTAATAGCGTCTGATGTAAATGCTACCTCTTCTACATGGAGCTCCAGGGTGACGGTTAGTGATGAAAGAGGACTACAAGTTGAGGACTTTGTATTTTCACACGATCTAATATGCATAAATAAATTACACGAGAGATGTACCTATAGGAAAGGTGAAAGGGACATCGATATTACAATATGTGATATACAAAGTCTTGCGAGTGTCTCAAACTGGTCGGTCACTAATGACTGGATAAGTAGCGACCATGAGGTTATAGTAATTGAATTGGGAAGCTCTGCCCAGCTACCTAGACTCAAACGGCCTAGGTATAACATCAAGTACGCAAACTGGGAAAAATTTATTCAGTTATTAGACCAATCATTTTTGCCTCTATACGAAAGACGGATTCGAAACTGTGCTGAAGTCAACAATTACGCAAATGATATAGTTGACGAGATTACAAGAGCTGCAAATAAAGCTATACCCAAAAAGAAGATGTTCCAGAAGTCGGTCCTCTGGTGGACTAACGAACTCTCTGGCTATAAGAAAAATGTGTACAAACTTAGAAAGATATATCAAGCGGAGCCTGATCTACTTCGCAGAGATATTAAAAGATGCAAGTATTTACTTGAAAGAAAGAAGTACACAAAAAATATAAATAAAATCCTATCGGAAAGCTGGAGAAACTTTGTTGAGTTAAATAGCAGGAGAAATGCTTATGGGTTTGTATATAAGATTTCAAAGGAGAAGATTCTCCCGAAACAAATTATAAATTCTCTAAATGATAGTGCAGGCAATTCTACCACAGACTGGGAGTCCACGGCTCGAGCACTACTCGATGGGCTGTTTGTTAATGACAATTCATTCCAAACAACATCGCATCTAATGTACACATCTACTTCCAATGATGTCTCTACATGGTCTACGGTTGAATTAAAAACCGCTATAAAGAAAATGAAAAATGGCAAAGCCCCAGGCCTAGACTATGTGGAAGTTGAAATGGTAAAAAGTGTGATGAAATCGAAATATTTACAGATTTTGCTGAAATTATTCAATGCGACCCTACAGTATGGCACATTCCCGGACTCCTGGAAAGTGGGTGAGGTGAGGACACTCCTTAAATCCAGTGGAAAGGATCCTTCCCTGACGAAATCATACAGACCTATCTGTCTTCTTCCTATTCTTAGCAAGGTTCTTGAAAGATTGATTGGTTTTAGATTGTCGAATTGTATAGCACACAAAGAGTATGCCTCTGCTATACAATTTGGCTTCAAGAAAGGTAGGGGTACTGAGGATGCCATATCAGAGCTTAAAACTCTGATAAACAATTATCCAAAGAAACTAGTATATGGCATTCTATTTGATATCACTGGAGCATTTGATAATCTCCAGTAGTCGAAAATCCTAGAGGAGCTCCGTAAGAGAGACTGCTCCACAAATATATACAGACTGATAGAGTCATACCTCTCAAATAGAAAAGTATCTATAACTGACAATTTTCAAGTAGTTCGGAAGAACCTTAATAAAGGATGTCCACAAGGTTCTATATTAGGACCGGACTTCTGGAACATATGTATGGACTCGCTATTAATGCGTCTTACGCACAGCGAAGGGAGAGTAGTGGCATACGCTGACGACTTAATACTGGTAGTCGGAGGAGACTCCAGAAGAGAAGTTGAATCTGAGGCGCAAAAGTTCACTGACATCGTTGTCAAATGGTGTCAAGAACAAAATCTTGAACTTTCGAAATCTAAAACAGAGCTTATCTTACTTCAAGATAAAGGCAGTCGATTTGACTGCGGTAAGAAAGCTGTTACATATAAAGATATAACAATGAAAAAGCTGCATTCGAAAGCATTAAATACTCCGAAAAGGTAACATATCTCGGAATAACCATCAGTCAAGGCTTCAGTATTAATGTGCACTTTCGTACAATAAACAATAAGACTCGAGCATTTTATAACCGCATACGAATGATTGCACAGAGTACCTGGGGTCTGAATCACTTGACACTCGACACTCTATATGATGGTGTATTCATACCTACAATAATGTATGGAGTATTTGCCTGGGGAGACTTGATCGACACGCAGAAACATCACCACGAGTTAGAAAAAGCGCAAAGATTTCCCCTGCTAAGAACTAGTAGGGCTGACAATACATGTTCCACAAAAGCGTTACAAGTAATTTGCGGTAAATTACCATTAGAACTTGTGGTGATAGAAAAACTGCTAAAACGCCAATGAAATAAAGGCGAGCCCTTCTCAATCAAAGACATAACTTATGATGAGAACTGCGACAAAGATATCGCAGAGGCCAGTATAAGAGACGTCTTATATGAAAAGTGGCAAGAGAAATGGATAGCCTCGGACGTCGGTGAAGTCACTAAGAAATACTTTCCTGATGTACAACAGAGGATGACGTACTCTTGGATAAGACTAAATTATTACAACGTGCAATTTTTAAGTGGACATGGTGATTTTAATTACTCATTCCACAAAAGAAATTTGTCTGACTCAGATAAATGTTCTTGCGGGGAGATTGAGACTCCGGGCCATGTTCTTTTCGAGTGTCCATTATACGACACAGAAAGAACAGAAATCAAACAATTAATAATTACAAAGACAGGTTCTTGGCCAGTGTGTGAGAATAGTTTCATAAATCACCCAGAAACATTTAAAGTTTTTGACTTCACGTGTAAAAATATAATGAGATCCAAATGCTTCGGCAAGAGTCGTCTAACAGACAGTAAAAGAAACAGAGTCGTTTCTAGACCGACGACTGTAATTAGAAATCCTCGCGACTGACTGGTACCTTGATACATCAAACAAAATAAAATCCGTGAATATTCAAACTATATGTCTCTTAACCGTTAATGTCTAAATGTTTAAATGTCTGAACGATGTTTTGTTAGAAAGAATAAGTTATTTTGTGCCGTCCTATATACCTTGTGTTGTCCTATATACATTTCGACAAAACTAAAGACGAGCTCTCAGTTAAGATACGAAACTGAAGATTTAGTATAAAATAAAATAAGTAATAACGATGAAACTTAAGAAATAGAGCGAAATAAGGACGTGAAATAAAATATAAATAAAATGGGCTCGAGCATAAGATCTGGCCGGTGACTCTACCTCCACGAGGTCCCCGCTGGGCAACGTACATTGCATCTCCACTCAAAATTTTGGGTGGACATGCGGTGTGCGGCTAAACGAGTCACCTCCCTATAGGGAGAGCCAACTCGCTCTGAGATTTAAAATCTTTCTCGAGCGGGGTTTTTCCGAGCCGGCCTCCTTGACTCTGTGATTTCGCTGGAGGAGGGTGTATCTGCGGATATGGTCGGAAGATCGAGGTACCGCAGTACTACAACCATCTGTAGTACAACCAATATTCAATATTCACTATCCCTATCTACCAGTCTTAATCGAGCAGCCGTCGATGACGGACGTGTTTTTCGATTTCTCCGTGTTATAGTGCTTAGTGAGTGTTTAGTGTAGTGAAGTGTACGGTGAAAGTGTTGTGTTTTTTGTGCGTGGTTCCCGTGCTGGGTGCTACCCCCCCGCAACAGTGAGTTTTTTCTGATTTTTTATTTTTTTCATTTTTCTCAGCCCTTATTATATTAATTCTTTTTTATTTTTTTTGTTTTTTTTTTGCTTTTTTCTCCACCTCCATTGCATTTAAAAATTTTTTCTTTTCATTTTTTTTTCATTCTCATAACCCCACTCCCCCACCCTACACACCCCCCTCCCCCCGACGGACACCACCACCCACCGGATTCCGAGAGTACTCGGTCCGGTGAGTGTACTCCACCTGTTCCGACCCCCCAACCCCCTCCCCATGCCTCCCGCGGAAGTGTTAAAATCCACCGCGGAAGGAATTATTACATACAGCCCATATATATATATATATATATATATATATATATATATATATATATATATATATATATATACAGATATACGGATTACACTACAATCACCGGGTTCGGGATTTCTCGGCCTGGTGAGCGTACCCCACACACACACACCATCCACACACCATCCACACACACTCATACACTCCCTCTACACCCCCCGCACTCACCTCCACCGCCGGTAATCGAGTTTTTTTTCGAACCGGTGGTTTTTCTCATTTTCTCATTTTTTCCCCCACCACCTCATTTTTTTTCATTTCATTAGTGAGGGCTCAATTTTCATTATTTTTCGGTGAACCAAAGTTTTTTTTATTTGTTTTTACATACTTTTTCATAAACTTTACCCCCCAGAACCCCCACAATTTTATTTTTTGCGTGTTAATAGTTTTTCGGTTTTTTGTCTTATCCCCACCCCCGGTTTTTTCTAAATTCTTTTTTTTCTTATTCTACCCCCTTCTGGCATCTAGCACGGGTATACCAGTTAATAATTAAGTATTTTTAAGTTAAATTAAGTTAAGATTAGTGAATAGTGCCTTTTTTTTTTTTTTTTTTCTTTCCTTTCCGCTCACCACCGGTGAGCAGAGAGGTGGCACGCGAGGCGGGTGGGAGTCTGCCCGAGTATGGGCAAGTCCCACAAGAAGAGGGCGCAAAGGATGGCGTCGGTGAGCTCCTCGTCGTCGGAGTCGCTGAAACCGCGGGAAACCCGCGCCTCAACTTCAAAAACGACCGCAACAACGGCGAGGACTTTGGAGAGGTGGGACGTAGAGGCGCAGAAGCGCAAAAGGCGCCATGAGGAGAAGGAGCTCAGTGTTGAAGAGGCTGGGGGTAAGTACCCCAAATATCTTAAAGCGAGAATGAAGAGTGAACGGGAGGGAGCGAATGAGGATGAAATCTTGAATGCGTGTATTGTTAGTGCGAAAAGAGTGAATGTGAGTGCGAGCAACAGTGTATGTGGGAATGTTACTGTGAGTGTGCGTGACTGTGAGAGTGGAAATGAGAGTGAGAGAGAGAGAGAGAGAGAGTGAACGCAAGAAGGTTAACTGTGTGAATGAAAAAGCGAATGCAGGAGTGACTGACGGGAATGATATGAATGATAGAGTGATTCTTAACCGTATGAATGAAATCGGTGTGCGATTGAGAGGTCGAACGTGTAGTGAGGTGAATGTGAATAAAGGAGTTATTGAGCATGTGTTGAACTGTGTGAGTGAGTATGAGAGGATAGTGAGTAACTTGTTGTGTATGAATGCTGAGATGAGGGGAAGATTGAGTGAGAGGAGAAGTACGAATGCGAGTGTGACTGCGAATGAGTTTGTATTCGCTAGACTTGCTTATTATATATTAAAGACGTGTTTATTAGAAGGTTAAACTCTGCTAATTTATTTATCCACCCTAAATCTATCAGGTTATAGGGCTACACACGTTTCAACTATGGGAGGATTTTGTAATTAGATATAATAAGTTTTACGTAATTTTGATTTCTATAAAACCACGTGGTTGCAGACAAACGCAACAAAGCTATGCTAAAATTTGAAAAATAAAATAGAAGTAAAGTGTAAAATCATTGCGCGCTAAGTCCTTTTACCGCAATCTTAGAAGTGATTAGATTATAAACTATATTAGAATTTTGAATGAGAAGTGCCATATTATAGAAGGGAGATCCAAATAATATTATTAAGATGAGGCAATTGTCGTCCATTGTAACTGAGAGAAAAGGTGTGAAAATAATACTGAAAATGTAAGTAAGATTAAGATTACATATGAGATGTAAGACGCGAGAGTTAAAGAGAGAAAATTATAAAATTAAGTTTTTAAACAAAAATAATATATAAATATTAAACATTAAAGCTGATGAATGCTGAAAATTAAATATAAATAGTTGTAAAACTTTAAGATTCTATACTTGCAAAAATAAACTTAGACGATTAATGATTAAAAAAAACGCTACAAGTTAATGTTAAAATTAGTAAATTAGATGCTTGAAAAATAGATAATAAAAGCTCGAAACGTAAAATTAGATGCTCGTAGAAATTGAAATTTAGAAGTAAAATGCATGAAAAATAGATGTAAAAATGCATAAAAATTAGAACTAAAAATGCTTGAAAATTAGATGTAAAAACATAAAATTAATAGCATGAAAATTAGACGTTAAAATATACTTAGAACTACATAAGAAAAAGAATTTTAAAACTTCTGGAAAAAGCATTCGAAGAAAACCGAAAATTCGAAACCGGAAGTTCTGCGAAAAAAAGATAACCGTTAAAAAGGGGGGCGGTAGATCCGAGGAAATCGAGAAAAAGCGTGCGGCAAAAAGTCCCGCGCGAAATACGTGGGCAGCAACAGCAACAGTTGAAAATAACGACGCGCGTGCGTATGCAGCAGCATGTTGCACGTTAGAGAGAGAGAGAGAGAGAGAGAGAGAGAGAGAGAGAGAGAGAGAGAGAGAGATAGAGATAGTACTACAAATTTGAAAGAAATATAGATATGTATTAAATATAAATGCATAATAAATTGAAGTTATGTGTATGTATATATTGAATATATACATATAGATATACTAAATGTTATTAAAAAATTCTATTTACATATAATTAGTTATAAATTAGATGGATACATCTATATACATTAAAAGTTATAAATTAGATACATCTATATACATTAAAAGTTATAAATTAGATGGATACAAACATATATAATTGTTAATGTACTTGATATGATTGATTTACATGTAAAATTGAAAATAATGAATAATTGTTGTAAAGAATTTACATAAACAATTGATTAACTGTTAATTGAATATTTAGAAGTATTAGAATAGATAAGAGAAGTGTGTGAATGTATGTGTGTGTATGTGTGTGTGTGTGTGTGTGTGTGTGCGTGTGTGTGTGTGTGTGTGTGTGTGTGCGCACATCGTTTGCACGCATACACACAATCACATAATAAGCTAGAGAGTATACATATATAATAAGAGCAAGCAAAAGGGTGAGCGTGTGCACATACGACTGTGCGCATGCAACCTATGCTGAAATTCAAAGTACATGAGAGAGAGCACAGAGAGGTGCTAGTGTACTCACACGCATCGACGGTGGTGTGTCCGTGAGTACCGCAGAGAGAGAGAGCGCGCGGCGGAGGAGTGGGGCGCGACTGTGCGAGAGAGAGGTCCGATACGTGCGAGAGAGAGAACCGCACCGCAGCCGTAGTTACGTGCTAAAACATCCATCGCGCGCTCTGAATGAGAGCGCGCGACGGAAAGTGAAAGGTCTTCGCTTGGAATAGAAGTAGAAGTAAGAGAGAGAAAAATCCGTGCGCGTGATGAACTGTAGAATTGACAGCCGTGATGCGTTGAGTTCAGAGTCGTGTCCGTTCGCTGCAGAATAGTTCGAATGATGTTTTTAAACCGTTCGAGCGGCATGCGCCCGCGGGATAGCATTTGAATAGATCCTTAAAAGCGGCTCTACGCATGTTAGCGTTCGGTGGACATACACGTGAGCAATTTAAGGATTGTATTAAAAGCTCGCTAAGTTAATAACGATAATTAATGAATTAATAGAGAATTTTGAAGGGAATTGAGCGCGACTGGGTTAAAAGCAGCGTGAGATTATTGAAATGTAATATAACGCGAAAAATGACGATAGCGCGCGCGACTTCCGGGCCGACTCTGACTCAGCGAGAGCGTATTGATTGCGCTATATGATGCATTATAGCGGACTTCTACCTCGTTATTATTGCGATGCAATCTCCAGCTGCGGGTGAAAACCATTAGCCTGCATTATAGCTCTCGAGTGCGAGATGTGTATAGGTGGCTGGTAGTGTGAGATTGTAATTGCGGGACGTCGAATTGAGAGATGTGAGTTGATTGTAACTGCAGTTTTGATATCCTTGGTAGAAGAGGATATCATGTAAAAAACTAAGATCTGGTTACGCAATTACACGTGGTCCTCATTGCCTGTGGGGGCTAATACGTTCTTAGTGTTTACAGTCAATTAAATCGAATAGCCAATAAGAGAAACGCGTGTGGACACTGCTGGAAAAATAAGTACGGGCCCGTACAGAGTATGATGGGGGTTAATACTTTCTTAACTCTTGTACACTCGTTTCCAGCCTGAGATCATATTATTGCTAGCATCCAATGTTTGTATCTAATGATGGAATATTTTGAAAATAATTAGATCAGAGGAATTCCGAAATCAGAGCCCCAGCTAGAACCAGCCACCACCTATGCGATGTGATTAGATGTAAGCGACGCGATTAGAATGTATGCGAAGCGATTAGAGAGTTTGGACTAGGATTAGACAGTACGCGACGTGATGTTTGACGATAATTGCTAGTTAGTTAATATTCATTTATTAATTAAATACTCTTAAACAGGTCTTGATGAAAGAACGCATCCTAAATTTCTGACGCTTTTAAAAGAATTTGCGATGCGAAACGATTATATCTCACACCCAAAGGCAAACAGATATATGTTTCATTAGTCAGTCCAGACGCTTCAAGCGTATACATATACTTTTCCGATGAGAAAATTCTGCAGGTTAGAAATATGTTAACCGAAAATGAAAAAGAGGTTTTGGTCAGAAAATGGCCGAGAGGCTTAAAGTCTCTGAAACTGGATATACCAGAGTCGTGTGGTATCGTGTGGACCTGCATTAGAGGACCTAGAAAGGAAAACCGACGCTAGAGTTACGGAAGCGAGAATCGATGCAGCTAGAGAGGAAGTGAGTTTTTCCACCAGCAACGAGAGGCTAATAAAGAGCTGCTAGAAGGTATTACTTTTCATTTGAATGAGATCCTGTGTCTTCATACTTTGAACATACAGGCAATAAAAGAAAAAGATTCAAAACCACAAATAAAAAGCATCGAAGTGGTCACCGATGCAGATCACGAGAGGCAGTGTGATGAAATTAGAGGTAATGTTGCTAGAGCGATGGAAAGAACAAATGAACTAGAAAAACAACTAGAGAGATACATTGAAATTGAAAACTGGGATGACCTGTCATTCAAACCTTTAAAAATCTATGAAAGTAATAATGAGAAAGTACTCCCAAGTGGAGACGGTGGTAATAATTATAAAAATGATAATTTTGAAATTGATGAATTAGATGTTCATAATGATTTGCATAATGATTTTCATAATGATTTTCATAATTTATATTTACATGATAATTTAAATATGATTGATTTAGAAGTTGTAAACTCGATTAAACTAGATGTATTGAAGGACAAAGAGAAAGAGAAAATAGAAAGAGCAACCGTGACCGACGTTAATAAAGCTAACTCAGAGAATTTTAATGAAATTATAGATAAAACTGTAGAATCAATGATAGAAACTCGATTGAAAGATAAACTTAAAGATGAAAAATTAGATGCATTGACGGAAAAGTTAGACGGAGATTTTAGTAAAGATAACGTTATAGCGCGTAAATATAAATTAACGTAGACATGAGGTTTGACATATTTAACGATTATTTACGTACAGAATTAGAAACAAAACGGTTAAATTATGTGTTAGACGTAGAATTATAGAATCGAGTAATCATACCGAAAAGAGAATAGATGAAGATAAGCACCGTGTAAGAGAGATTATAATAAATCATATCGATTTAAATTATTACCAGAAAATCTTAGATGTAAAATCACCGCGTAAAATACTAGAAAAGCTAGAGGAATATAAACGGCTGGAAAGTAGAGTAACTAGAGTATCTGCCAGAAAGGAATTGTATAGGTTAAAATTTACGACGGGAAAAGGCGTAAATTAAATTCTTTAGGAGCAGAATTACAGCTAGCTTGCCCTGATACACCACAACATAATGGTGTAGCAGGACACTTTAATAGAATGATTGAGAACAAGGTTAAGTCGCTTATGTTTGATTCAGGTCTGCCCGGAAACTGGTGGGATCTTGTTGTTAAAACAGCGGTATGCCTATACAACAGAACACCGCATAAATCTGTAGATTTCGAGATACCGATAGCTAGACTAAATAAAGAGGTTAAATTTGAAAAATCTAGATGGAAACGTTTTGGCTGTGAGGACATATTTAGAAAGGAAAGAGGAGGGAGTTCGAAATTTACTGCGAGAGGAATTAGAGGATTTTTAGTGGGTTACGCCACAAACGGATATAACATTTACGTGCCAGAACAGAGTAAAATTTTCGAATCTCATGACATAAGGTTCATATAAAATCTTGTATATAAAGATTATTTTGGCGACGATTCAAGTTCTGGATTCAAACTGAAGGATGTTGAGAATGGAGCTCGAATCGAGAGTAGAGCCACAGAATATGTCGATGATCTGCCTATTAGCAAGCGTCTCAGAAGTAGCATTAATCGAGAACAGAAAGATGTAAAATTACCCGCGTTGTTAGCTAAAATCAACGGTGATCCTCAGAGTTATCTAGAGTCGATCAATTCGCCCGAAGGCAAACTTTGGAAAGAAGCTATTAGAGCTGAGATCAATTCACTAATAGACAAAAATGTCTTTCTAGAAATTAGTAAAAATAAGATGAGATTAGAACAGGAGAACCAAAAATTTTAGATTCGCGCTGGGTTTTCAGCGTAAATTAGACAGTTTTGGTAAAACATTGTATAGAGCCAGGTTGGTAATTAGAGGTTTTAGAGATAGAGACAAATATGATGTTAGAGATACGTATGCCATTCAGGTCATTCAACTCAGGTCATTCCTCGCTATTGCGAATAAGTTCGGTTTGTGCGTTAAACAGTTAGATGTCGAGACTGCCTTTCTTTATGGCGATATCGAAGAGAATATTTATCTTAAATTCCCTGAGGAACTGACTAATAGCGTAGAACGCGAGAATAGAAATATATTAAAACTCAGAAAATCTTTGTACGGTTTAAAAATAAGTCCGAAACGATGGAACATGAAATTTACCGAGGTTATAGGTAAACTGGAATTTGTATATAACGATATGGATCCGTGTCTGTTTGAGCGTAATAACGAGTGTGAAGTCGTGATAATATTGCTTTATATAGACGATATTTTAATCATGGGAAATAATAGAACGGAGACAGATAGAGTCATTAGAGCGTTGTCGGTAGAATTTAAAATCAAACAATTTGAATCTCCGAAAGAATTTCTTGGGATTAGTATAGATCGAGATATTGAGAAAAGAACTATGAAATTAAGCCAGACTAAATTCGTGAATCAGATGCTGAAACGATTCGGTTTTGTTAGTACTAGAGTAGTAGGCTCGTGGATGGCCGTTGCTGATGCAACAGATGAAGAGAGGAAAAATCGCGAGGAGGATTTCGATAGATTTAGTAATATTCCGAATACTCTTGATAGAGAAATAATGGGTTCACTATTGTATCTATCGAAATCTACTAGTCCGGTTATAACGTACACCGTGAAAGTTTTGCTTAGGCATCGGATCAATCCGACAGTTAAAGAATGGGATATGGTTAAACGACTGTTTAAATACCTTGCTGGTACTAGAGACGTAGGTCTGACATACAAAGGTAAAGGTCGGATTTGATAGCTTATTCAGATGCAAGCCTGTTTGATTGTAAGGGATCGTTGACGACATCTCTATCAGTCTAACTTGTTAGGAGCTTCTCGCGTTACATAATTCTTTAAGGATTATATTGAGATTAGATATGTATACGTTAGTGTTATTTTGCGACAATTTAGCTCCATAAGCGTGTGGAAAAACGGACGGTAGCAATCGTTTGCGGCATATGACGGATAGGAAGGAGCACTATATAAAGGAATGCGTTAGAATGAAACAGGTAGAAATTCAGTGGGTATAATCGTCAGATCAACAGGCCGATATCTTTACAAAAAGTTTAAGTTTTAAGAATCATGTTACTTCTAATATTTATATGTGTGTTTTCAGAAGGCTATGAGAGCAACTGGAGTGATGAGGAGAATTAAATAAAGGAATCTGCTTCCAAGAAAGATTGAATCATAGCCAGTTGTCAATTTATTAATACAAGCTAATTGCGAAATTGAAAGCCAAGAAGTCTGAGACGTGGTCTGACCTGAGACAGTCTGACAGAAACATGCAGAAATTTATTAATAATATTAAATTATTATAATCATTCATGAAACACGTCCACGCATCGTCACAAGATCTTCCATTCATAAAGCCAAACTGCCGTTCATTCCATTTCCCATTCATTCTCACATTCATACGTTCAACGAGGAGTCTCTCCAGGAATTTTCCCCAGGCCGCTTAACAGGCTAATTGGCCTGTAGGTCCCAGGGTTTCTCCTGTCCTTTTCGACACTCTTCAGGAGTGCCACAACTCTCGCGCGCTTCCACATCTTCGGGAACACACATTCATTCAGACATTTATCATACATACTCTTCACATACATGGGTATGGCTTCCCATACATTCCGCAGCGTCGAGCTGGTGAAGCCATCCAGCCCTGGTGCTTTCCTCATTCTCAAGAGCCTCACAGCCGCACTTTCGTCCCATTCAAACTCCTCACGCAATCCACTCGCACTCATCACATTCACTCCGGTGGACCACGGACCCCGGGGAAAGCGTGGATCCCTTCTCGGGAAGAACTTCCCGATAAGGACCACCGCGCTCTCCCGCCAGTTCGTGGTGTACCTTCCATCAACCCATAGTCCAGCAATTAAATTCTTATCCCCCCTTAATAATATCTTATACAGAGCCCCCCATGCCTCATCCCTTTCTTTGCCCACAAACTTTTCCCACTCACCCTCCTTCGCGCACTTCATCATACTTTTATATTCGCGAACACGCATTCTCCATTCACTCCAAGATTCTCTCATACGCTCATTCACTCTCTTCGCACGTTGGTATCTTCGCCTCGCAGCTCGCACCTCCAGCTTCTTCCTTACGAGCTCGTCGTTCCACCATCTGAGGCTCTTCCGTTTACTCAGAGGGGTCTTCCGATTCCCGAGGTGGAACGGAGCAGCCACTCATCATTCACGCTCGTCACCCATTCACTCATCACAGTCACCATATCATTCACACCCAGAGCCAGGAACGCCCCGTAACCATGCCGTTGGGCACGGTCACGTAGCGCACTCCTGTAGCCCTCCCAGTCCGCATCCTTTTCGACCCATCTCTCGATGAGCCGACAATCCTGGTGGTCGCTCGGGCGAAGATCCTTCAACCACAACCTCACAAGGATGGTTTTGTGGTCACTAATTCCGCATTCGTTCATCACCATCCATTCCGCCCGGCACTCACCCCCACCAACATCGGTGAGAGTGACATCAATGTCACTCTCCCCCATGCTGGCACTGAAGGTATAGTGCGGGCTTGGCTCATTCTAGACTCTTACATTGTTGCATACAATCCACTCCTCAAGCACACATCCACGCACTCTCGGTTCCCTCCCCCCCTGTCTCTCCGCTACATATCTACCTCCGAACCCTCAACCCCTTTGCTGAACCAGAGGTTGCTGGTCACATTCGCATCCATCCCAATCACCAATTTACGCCCATTCATACTACTGAACAGGCCGTCCAAGCACCGCACGTACGGCTCGATCGAGCCTGCGGCACAGTACAGGGAGGCCACATTCAGCTCTCCAAACACACCTTTCACCCACACACACACACACCGTCGTCACACACCCATTCACCCTGCACCAGGCACTCGATGTCTTCACCGCATATAATGACAGCCACGCGCCCGCTCACGCTCAGAAATGACGTGAATCCCATGGGGATCCCAGTCACCCTGCCGTGAGAGACGTACGGCTCCTGCAGCAGACATACATCATCCTTTCATTCATCAACCATTCAGTCATATCACACATAACGCCATACCCTCGCTGGCCATTCATCTGCCATACACGCAGTTCCCTAGTGGCAGCCATTCTCGTTCATTCGCGCACGCATTCTCTCAACCCGCAGGATGTACTCGGGGCATGCCATCGACGTCACCGCGTGGTTGTACGACTGCCCTCTCGCCCTGCAGTTTACACGCGCATACCCATTCTTACAACTAGCACCCATATGTCCACTCAATCCATATTTTATACACACTCGCTCTTTCTTACACTCTTTCACACCATGTCCATACTCATAACATCCAAAGCATCTCAACACTGCATCATACACACTCACACGACACGCACTCCATTCCACATATACGCGCCCTTCGTCCAGCAGGCGACGTCTGATCGGGGGCGTGACCTCAAGGATCACACTCCCCTGCTCAGCGTCCCTGCTCCCCCTTCTCCCCGCAACCTTCACCCCCTCCTTAAACTCAGCCATACTACACGCATTTTTTAGATTCTTGGAGTACAACTCCTCCAAGAATCTCTCCGCCGTCAGCACACTCGGCACATTGTATACAATCACACTAGGCTGAGGAGAAGGCGGAATCTCCACCTTAAGCCCCGCACTCCTAAGCCCCTCATTCAATCTCACGCTCTCTCTCTCTCTCTTACACTCAAAGTTTCCACAATCACACCGCCACTCCTCGCCACTCGCACATTCTTAACTCTCACATTCTCACACATTCATACTATACAGACGCTTCTTAATTTCCTCACTCTTTTCATTCTCACGCCCTTTCACTACAACGGCAAAGCTCGGACCTGGAGCCGCCCGAGGTGATGCCAAGGGTGCACTCCTCACACCCCCTAGCACCGGCTGTGAAGCACGTGCCAAGGGAGATGGCCGAGTTGCCGCCACTCCGGCATACGAGTGCATCCTCTGCTCATTCGCAGTCACACTCACATTCGTACTTCTCCTCTCACTCAATCTTCCCCTCATCTCAGCATTCATACACAACAAGTTACTCACTATCCTCTCATACTCACTCACACAGTTCAACACATGCTCAATAACTCCATTATTCACATTCACCTCACTACACATTCGACCTCTCAATCGCACACCGATTTCATTCATACGGTTAAGAATCACTCTATCATTCATATCATTCCCGTCAGTTACTCCTGCATACGGTTTTTCATTCACACAGTTAACCTTCTTGCGTTCACTCTCTCTGTCACTCTCATTTCCACTCTCACAGTCACGCACACTCACAGTAACATTCCCACATACACTGTTGCTCGCACTCACATTCACTCTTTTCGCACTAACAATACACGCATTCAAGATTTCATCCTCATTCGCTCCCTCCCGTTCACTCTTCATTCTCGCTTTAAGATATTTGGGGTACTTACCCCCAGCCTCTTCAACACTGAGCTCCTTCTCCTCATGGCGCCTTTTGCGCTTCTGCGCCTCTACGTCCTCCCTCTCCAAAGTCCTCGCTGTTGTTGCGGTCGTTTTAGAAGTTGAGGCGCGGGTTTCCCGCGGTGGCAGCGACTCCGACGACGAGGAGCTGACCGACGCCATCCTTTGCGCCCTCTTCTTGTGGGACTTGCCCATACTCGGGCAGACTCCCACCTGCCTCGCGTGCCACCTCTCTGCTCACCGGTGGTAAACGGGGAGGGAAGAGAAAAGAAAAAAAAAAAAAAAAAGGGCACTATTCACTAATCTTAACTTAATTTAACTTAAAAATACTTAATTATTAACTGATATACCCGTGCTAGGTGCTAGAAGGGGGTAGAATAAGAAACAAAAAAGAATTTAGAAAAAACCGGGGGTGGGGATAAGACAAAAAACCGAAAAACTATTAACACGCAAAAAATAAAATTGTGGGGGTTCTGGGGGGTAACGTTTATGAAAAAGTATGTAAAAACAAATAAAAAAAACTTTGGTTCACCAAAAAATAATGAAAATTGAGCCCTCACTAATGAAATGAAAAAAATGAGGTGGTGGGGGAAAAAAATGAGAAAATGAGAAAAACCACCGGTTCGAGAAAAAACTCGATTACCGGCGGGTGGAGGTGAGTGCGGGGGTTGTAGAGGGGGTGTATGAGTGTGTGTGGATGGTGTGTGTGTGTGGGTTACGCTCACCAGGCCGAGAAATCCCGAACCCGGTGATTGTAGTGTAATCCGTATATCTCTATATATATATATGTATAGAGAGAGATATACGGGCTGTATGTAATAATGCCCTCCGCGGTGGATTTTAACCCTTCCGCGTGAAGGGTTAAAATCTTCTTATTTTCCCCAGCACGGGAACCACGCACAAAAAACACAATACTTTCACCATAGACCTCACTACACCAAACACTCACTAAGCACTATAACACGGAGAAATCGAAAAACACGTCCGTCCTCGACGGCTGCTCGATCAAGACTGGTAGATAGGGACATTTCTGTAACCGTGGATTTTACGCGCAGTACATACCAATTGGCCTACCTACACGGCCCCCATGGGCGTGGGATCGGGGTACGCCCGATCGGCGCGTTAGATGCGAGAACATTTGGTCTCGCACCCAACTACGGAATTGTCTCAGGGGCCCGAGCACCCCGTCGGCCCTCTCCGTCGGAGGCGAGTGTTAAGTCCGGGTCAGTTTGTTCAAACTTTACACCGGCGTATTTATGGTGTAACTTGTTTTCCCTGAAGACTTACCTTGACTTTCTAGGATGGCAGCGTTGGCGAGGGTTCCCGAAAGGAGCGCTAGGCTCGTTTGATCCTTGGTTGTTGCGGGCTGCCCTACCGTAGTGGTACACTACTTATTGCAGCTGGCTCTCGAAGTTGGTTCGAGGAAAAGGGTGGCAGGAAATATGTATGATTTATGTGTATTCTTTAATAAATGAACTAAAAACAACACCTGTGTATCCTTATAATTGAAATCACTTATTTATTTATATTTTCTTACAAATGTCACAATTCACAACACAGAATTGTTACGTCCACTTTGGTGCTGTAAGTTTCGGTTGAAATTTAAATATAATTATTATTCGCTTAATCGTTAACTTTAGATTGACGGCGTATAAGTCGCGGCTTCGTGGCTGAACTGTGTTGCAGCAATTGGAAGAGACGATAACCGTATTAATCTTGAATCGAAAACGTAAATTTAGTTTTTCCCGCGATCGCTCCTAATTATAGGGCGAGAGTTCCGACTCCGTGGCAGAACTATGTTGCAACGATTTGGAGTCGCGAGAAGGCGAACTAACGAAAACTCTTTTAATCAATCGTAAAATATACTTGTATATGCGCGAAGACTTGTCGCGATCTATTTATGCGGAGGTTGTAATACAAAATTATGATTGGCTAAAAACTCGGCGTAAACTCTGTTGCTAAGTGCTAAGAGCAGTTCGTCGGTTGCAAAAGTTGCCTTACGCGACAGCCTAGTCAGCGTCTGGCTGTGCCACCTGAGATCTTCTTATCGTCGTGTATATATAGTTATACTTCGCAATGTAAATTGGACTTATAATTTTATGAAGTCATTCGTGAACATAAAAGTTATACATTCAATTTGATTTTACGGCTTATAACTAATTATTACAAATAAAGTTCATTAGGCATAATCGTTGCGAAAGCTATTGTTTATCTATATGCGAAGTTTCGCTTAATTCTAACGATATTTCGAGGCGTTTTTGGACGTAAAAGTTAGCGATGATACGATAATTATTTATTTACTTGTACGAACGTTGACGGAGGAAGATTTACTGCGTACGTCTCTTACTACAAATACATTTATCTATGAATACATCAATCTTTCTCGTAAATTATTTGTGTCTAGGCGTGTTGAGGAGCTTCGCCTCTTACAATTTATTTAATGCGCACTTCTGTATTGTTTTTACAAATGTTCTTTCGTGTTTATATAAATTATAGAAAATTGTTAATAGGGATTCGTACATCTAGAAGGTAAGTCAAGAATATTTTATTCGTCTATAGGTAAGCTGTCGCCTTGTGGTAATTGGCGTACAGTGGGTCGATTACCGTGTGTAGAGTGTCGGTGAGGTATTGTGTCTGTCGGCGGGTGTATTATCCTATGTCGATCGTCGGATCTGTAAGTAGTTTGTCTGTAGGTGCATTATCATGAGTCGTTGGATCGGTAAGTGTTTGTTTGTAGGTGCATTACCGTGAGTCGTCGGATCGGTAAGTATTCTGTCTGTAGGTGTATTACCATAATATTTAATATAATGCAATAATAACTTATAGTTCTAACTTGTACATTTTCTTGTCGATAATACGTAACGTACATTTGTATTTATATTTATATTAGCGTATATTAGTATATTTCCTATAATTCTAACTTGTACATGCGAGAATATATATTGGTTAGAAACATCGTGGTATATATATTGAATATACATTATATACGTATAGGATATATATTGTGTTACAAACGGGTTTTAGATACATTGATTACGAGTGTTATAATAAAGATATCGGAGAGGGCCGGATGTTACAACACCAAATTAATAAATATTTTTTATTGGTCTTACAGTCCAATCAATTTCAACCAAAAATAAAATAAAATAAAAATAAAAATAAAATAAATAAAATAAAAATAAAAATAAAATAAAAATAAAAACTAAAAAATAAAAAATAAAAATAACAATAAAAAATAAAAAATAAGAAATACAAATAATAAATAATAAAAATAAAAAATAAAAATTAAAAATAAAAATTAAATTAAAAATTAAATTAAAATGATAATGACAGTCAGACTGTCCTTGTTTATATTCACCCCCGTAGACTAATCTGAAAATAAAATATTAGCTGAAAAAATTCTTTGTTAGTAAAGTGCAGTCTGACTGTCCCCAACACCCTTACCTAATTGAAGACTTGTCCATTTTTTTTAACGTTTCGAGCTCGCTACGGCTCCTCATCAGGGACTAATCTAAACCTTATATTCTAATCTATATATACTCATCCCCACCACCAAATTTCGTAAATTAAATATAAATTCCCCCTCTACACAAATTGTCCAAAACCAATCAATTTAATAAGGAATGATAAACACTGTCCAATCTACCAGACTCTAACATTAAATTCACATTATTTCGATTCTTGGAAATGTGAATACTTTCAAGACTCTCCCGTTTATACTTATTATTAATACCATATTCCAAAATATCCACATTCACAAAATCAAAAGAATGTAAAAACTTTAAACAATGCTCTTTTAAACCAGAAGTAATATGTGAGCTACGTAAACTATATTTATGCTCATAAATTCTCTTTTTTAAATATCTACCTGTTTGTCCAATATAGTATTTATCACAATCCATGCAATTAATCTTGTAAACAACTCCTGATTTTAAGCATAAATCATCCTTATCTTTGCAATTATTAAACAATCTACTTAAATTATTGCGATTTTTAAAGAAAATTTGAATGTTATATTTCCGAAAATTTCTTTTTATTCTTTCAGATAATCCTCGAACATATGGTAAGACAACAATTTTGCCTCCGTTAAAATCAATTCCTGCACTATGTCTATTTTCGGTATTATAAATTTCAAACAATCTCTCAGCAATCAATCTATTAATAAATTGAATTGGATAGCCATTATTAATAAAAGTCTCTCTTACTATCTGTAAATTATTTTGTCTAAAATCTTTATGTGACAATTTAATTGCTCTGTCAATGACACCCCTCAATGCCCCAATTTTGTTTCCGAATTGGTGGTGTGAATTAAAATCTAAAAACCTACCTGACCAAGTAGGCTTTCTGTACCAATTAAGTTTTACCTTATTATTACTACATCTAATCACATTAACGTCCAAAAAACTTAACTGACTATTTACTTCAACCTCCCTTGTAAATTTAATTCTGTCATGTACAGAATTGAAAACATCCACCATTTCATCCACAAAAACTTCTGGAACAATTGTAAAGATATCATCAACATATCTCTTAAATATCATTGGTTCAAAAAGCAATTTTGACAAGGCTATACTTTCCAACTTTTCCATAACTAAATTAGCTATAACCGGTGACAAAGGCGACCCCATTGGACATCCGTATTTTTGTTCATAAAATTTATTATCAAATGAAAAAATTGTGTTATTAAAAACCAAATTAATTGCTTTAATAAATTCATTCATTGTCAATTTTGTATGCAAATTAATTTCATTCCACTTTTCCTGTATAATATCATTTAACAACTCTAAAGGTACATTTGTAAACAAAGATACTACATCCAATGAAATCATCTTGTAGTTTTTCGGAATAACAATATCTTTCATTTCATTGTAAAAACACCAACTATCCTTAATGTAAGAACTAGTTCTTCCAACTATCTTAACCAATATATTAGACAAAAATCTAGCAATATTATAAGTTGGGAAACCTATGGAAGATATTATTATTCTAAATGTCAGATTTTCTTTATGAATCTTGGGAAGCCCATAACATTTTGCCACAGTTCCATTTTCACATTTTAAATACTTATATGTAGTATCATTTATATATTCATTTCTTTTCCAATTATTTAATAACTCTTTCAAATTATTTTGTAGCTTAATGATATGTGGATTACCAATCTTCAAATAAGTACTATCATCATTTAATATATTATTTATACAATTTATGTAATCAATTTTATTGGAAGCTACAGTTACATTACCTTTGTCGGCCTTTTGGAAGATTATATTAGGGTTATTTTTCAAAAAATTCTTCGCGGTAATCAAATCATGTATAAAATTACTATTTAAAAAATTATCAAATTTATTTTCTCTTTTAAAATTACTAATGACATTAACCAAAGATGCCCTACATTCCTTTTTTACTTCATCATTTAAACCAAAAAGATTACTTTCAACCTCCGCGATGATTTCTTTGATCGGGAGATTACTTTTACAATATAATATTCCATGTTTGGCACCTTTAGACATGATGTTTATTACTTCATTTGGTATCTCCTTGTCAGTTAGATTCTTAAACCAATTTTTATTGTTTGCATTGTTAAATTGATAGCTTTGAAATTGTTTTTTATTTCTTAAACATTCAAATTTCCTTTTTAGTGTTTGTCTATTAATATATTTTGTCTTAATAATTGTTATTGTTACAACACCACCCTTAATTGGAAGTACGGGGCAATGCGCCTGCTTCTTCTCGCTGACGGTCCGTTGCTCGTAGTTGTAGTTCTTCTCGTAAGTCGTGAAGTGATCGGCGCGGCTTTGTTGGCATTGTCCTTGAAGACCATGTAGATCTGTCCGGTGGGGGCTTGCAAATGGGCGTTATGCTGAGTGGCTTCGGTTGTTCATCGTGATTCGTCTGTGCTTCGATGTCTGCAGGTGTGGGCGTTGGCTTGCTCGCGTATAGCAGCAGGTTTGTGACGGAGCTAAAGATTGCTTCCAGCAGCTTCATGCTGAGTCCGTATATGCCGTACAACACATAGCCGAGAATGGCCATGTTTACGACCGATGCTAAAATTTGGAAAATTATAAATATCATTAGGATACCTGCTGACACGTTGCCAAATTGTAGGAAGTCTTTCCATAGTTTATTGAATTTTGTTTCCGTCATTTCTTCCAGGTCTCTCATATTTATAAAATTTTTGATGTTCGACTGGCTCTGATACGCGTCTCCTCCCTGTATTTTCCGTGCGATGTCCTCCAGAATGGCCGGTTTGTTCGACGGGAAAATTATGTGTTCCCGGAATTCTTCAAGCTCTTCCTTTATGTATATTCGAGGTATCGTCGATATCTTCGTACCTCCATGTTGGTCTGGTCATGGGATGCAGTTTTTGAGGTGGGTGTGCCCTTGCTGCTCGTGGCATAAATTGGCGCCATTTGCCATTTACTTCAAACATCGTCGGCAAGACGTCGCTGCAATCCTTCCTTCGGCCGTACGTTGATATGACGTGCGTGTTTGGTTTTATGAAGACTGATTCGTTGTTGCAGGTCGCTGGGAGATCGTAGAAACAACCATCGACTTGTCTGCTTGTACATTGTACTTCCTTGCACTCGATGAGATGTGCTACTTCTCCTGCTCTGTAGGCTGTATATCCTCTGCCCTTCATGATGATCATAGCGAATACATCCGGGTCCGTGGTTGCCAGGTGCATTGAGTTTAATATTGTCTATCGTTCGAGATTGCATCTGTGGATCAGAATATCTTTCTAGAGAGTGTTGAATTGCGTTTTAATGTGTCTGGACAGGTAAGAAATTTTAGTGTTAAAATAAGCATTTATTAGGATATCTTGTGGCTTGAGCTCTTTTCTTGTGGAAAAGATTCTTTTCTCGGCGTTTTCCCGTATGAATAATTTTGGCTGCTCGGTCTCCTTTAGCTGGAATCCGCAGAAATAGACGTCGCCACTTGTAGAGTCCGAATCGTATGCCCTCTGATGAGTTTCCGAAGTAGACCGGCGGTGTCCGGTGAGAGCGGTCTCTGACCTTGATTCCTACTCCCTCATATAGGACGGCGTACCTGTCAAAATTGCACTGTTGTTTTTGATTTAAAACCCAATAGGCCTGGGCCTCGTTCGAGTCCATACATTTCGAGTCTGTGTATTTACATCGGGTTCCCGAAGGTAAAATTATTTCGTTTTTGTCGTCTCTAAAAGGCACTGTTACTTCCGATACACACACTTCAAGTTTCGCGGTCACAAAAACATCTTTATACTGATTCTTACCGTTTACGAACACTGCGCCGACGCACGAGCCGTCGTCTTTGAGTATACCCGCGGCGGTCACTGTTCTACGGTTCGTAATGTTCGGTTTAAGATCCGTGATCAACGCGTTTCCGTATTTAAATTGTCCGGAATTTATGAGTTCGTCGCACATTTCACGATTTACCTATGTCACAAAAGTATCGCTGTCGTTCTTAACGCGGCTATTGTGAGAGTGCATAGCACAGTATATAATGTCCTGTTCCACTTTTACCTTGCATAACTTCACCATTGTGTCGGAGTATTCCGTCTCCTGTAAAAGCTCTATGTATATTTCTTCAACTGCGGAGTCGATCGATTCGACGTTGCACGTGCCGACTTCATTCAACGAGATCGTCGTGACGTTGGGTCTCGATTTTCTGCAGTCGTATGCGGGCATTGCCCCGCTTTCGCTAATGTATAAGATAAATAGGGATACTACGGTGAGCGTCTGCACTTTCAGAGCACCCAGTGCGTGATTCTGTGAACAAAATGGTTTTATATACTTGGGTACAAAGAATGACAAGTTCTAGAGAAAAGATAAAATAAAGGTTATACAAAATATCGTTATTAGTTTTACATATTATCGAGCTTCATTCCTCATCGTTTAAACGTGTTTTTCTTAGCTTATTACTATAGACTATTCGGGATGAATCTTTGTATGAAATTTTAACGTTATTGTTTTCCAGATTTTCCAAAATTTTGTGGGGGCCGGTGTACTCGAGTGCAAATTTAGTTTTCCGAGGTTCTAGAATGAGCATTACGCAATCTCCGTCACTGAATGAGCACGGATTCAATCGCGTGTCGTAATACTCCTTCGACCGTTGTTTCGCGTTTTTCAGATGCTCTTGTGCTAGGGTTTGAATATCGCGAATTCTTTCCCGCAACTTACCGACGTATTCAACGTACGTCGCGTCATTCCCTTCGTTTATACCCGCGTTGGTGGAAGGTGCTCTAGCTATCTTACCGTAAACACACTCATAGGGCGTAAGCCGCGTACCCTCGTGTACACTAGTGTTATAGGAGAACGCAGCGCATTCCACCCAATCGTCCCACTCATTAGTTTTCATAATTTTAAATATTCCTTTAAAGAATGGTGCATACGTTCGATTGAGCCGTTCGATTGCGGGTGAAAAGCGGTGGTTGTGCAGGTTTTGATTCGGCAAAGCTTCGCTACGTTTTTCATGAGTGCGCTTGTAAAATTGGATCCCTGATCCGTTAGAACGACCTTTGGAGAGCCGTGGACGTATACAACGTTTTAGAAACATTTCGGCTATGTCCGAAGAAATTACCGATTTTAACGAGACCAAAATGGAGAATTTTGTGAAAAGGTCCTGCATCGTCAGGATATATATATTATCATTCCGCGTCTTCTCCAGAGGTCCGACTATGTCCATAGATAATTTATCAAAACTCGACCCCGGAGTATCTGTTAGTACCATAGGTTGTCTGACCTTGCGCCTCACCAGCTTATTCAATTGACACGTTTTGCACTTACTGATTACCTGCTGAATTTGTTCTTTCATTTTTGGCCAGTAATAGTTTTTCCGGATACGGTTATAGGTTTTAGTGACGCCTTTGTGACCATTGATGGGGGACTCCTGAGTATCGACTATTATAGCTGGGCGTGACCGTTTGTCTGGAATTGCAATTAGGTTTTTACAAATAATTATTTTAGTCGTACTATCATCAAAATATGTTTTCAAGAGTTTCACTACTGTTTCCCAAGCTATATCGTCCATGTCCACGGTCTTCGATATTCTAAATGACCTCAAGTTCAGGGTCTCGCAAACATTCCTTTGTGATTCTATACATTCGGTTAATATTTCAATATCTGTGCGTATGTGCAAGTTTTCTTTTACGATCATGGCCATGAATGCCTTATTTTTAGTTTTCTCATTTTGGGTCAGTTTAACCCGGCCTAGCATGACGTCCGTAATAGGAACCAACAGATTCTCCACGAGGAGCGCATTTGCACCTGAGCAAACCGGTTCGTTTCTTTTTGTGACAAAGTATGCGACATTGTCATTATTCATTAGGAATAAATCACGTGACTCTATGATGTTGGGCGCGATGCGGTTTCTTTCCTGGTTTACCGACCTATTGATTTCATACTCTACCCCGGGAGGATCAAAGACCTCCGTTGACGGTTCGAGCGAATACGAGATGTTTGGGTTGGTGATGGCGCTTTGGTTGTGGGAATGGATTTGCGTGGATGGATCATCAATGCTTCGGATAGGAGAATCTCTCAGAGGAGGGGATGAGCATGCCATTTGTTGGTAGTCGGAGAGAGGAAAGGAAGGATTAGATAGTCCGAGGACTGCAGGAGGCAGAGAAGGTGTCCGTCGCTCGTCTTCTTGCTCTGTGTTCTGTGGCGCATCTTTATCAGCTGCCTGGCAATAGCTTGCAATGGGATCGTTGGATTTTTCGGGGCTGTCCGAAATTCTTGGAGTCTTGCGGCGACTGGTTCTATAGGTTGAGGGCGTGAAAATTTCTGATGAAGAAGTCGAGGCTGTATCTTCTCGGCTTCTCTTCTTGCTTGTATTTACGCAAAATCCTTTCGTTTCATTGGCTTCTTTTGGTTCGGGAGGGTTCCGCGAGAAGGCGTCGGCAACATAACTTGTCTTACCCAGTGCATAGTTCACGTCGAAGCTGTATACATCTGTGACTTTGAAGTACCATCTCTTTAGCCTAGACGTGGAGTCCTTCATTTTATGTAACCACATCAGTGGTTTATGGTCCGTCACGAACGTAAATTTCCTACCATAGATGAAATATTTCAATTGCTCTGCGCAATACAGCATTGCCAGAAATTCCTTCTCTATTGTACTATAGTTGACTTCTGCTTGACACAGAAGTCGGCTAGCGTAGGCGACTGGGTGATCGTCGGAGTCCACCTTCTGAGAAAGAACTCCTCCTACCGCGTAATTGGAAGCGTCGGTGGTAATGTAAAATTCTCGTTCGAAATCTGGATGTTTCAGGACCGGTTCTTTGGTTAAACATGATTTTAGTTTGTTGAAGGCTTCGTCTTGTTATTCCGTCCATAAGAACGGGGCGTTGTCCTTGAGCAGTCTCGTCAATGGTTTGGAAATCCTTGCACAGTCGGGTATGAATTTCCTATAATAATTACAAAGTCCCAGAAATTGCCGGATATTCTTGGGGTTCTTGGGGATGGGGAAGTCTTTGACTGCTTCTTGGGGTCAGGCTGTGTGCCAAACGGAGAAATAACATGCCCTAGGAAATTTATCTTTTTCTTGTAGAAATGGCATTTTGGCGGATTTAATTTTAGATTAGTGTCCTTTAGCCTTTTAGCTAATTCTAAATATTTCTCGTCGTGTTCTTCTGGGGTTTTTGCTGCAATGATTAGATCGTCGATGTAAGCAAAGGTGCCATTCTTTTGCTTGACGACTTTATTTATTAGCATTTGGAACGTAGATGGGGCATTCCTCAGCCCAAACGGCATTCGCACAAAGTGAAAATGTCCAAACGGCGTGCTGAAAGCCGTCTTCTCTTTGTCTCCCTTGTCGAGCGGGATTTGATAGAATCCAGAGGCTAGATCCATCACTGAGTAGAATTTGGCGTCGCCGAGTTGTTCTAAGAGATGCGTGATATTAGGTATGGGGAAAAGGAATGGCTTCGTTTTCTCGTTCAGTTTTATGTTTCAGTTTTATTTTTTTATCTCTCCGTAGTATACAATGTATGTACTCTTTTATTTTTGTGCTTTTCCCTTTTGTCTTTTTTATTCATCGCCTCGTCTTTTGAGTCACGGGTTATCTCAGCTCTCACATACTCTCCTAGGTTTTCCGACGCGGACTGCACGTAGGCTTCTATCACGTCGTGTTCCTTATCTTTGGTAGCGTCGACGCTGACGTTCTTTACCGTTCTGTGAGAGGCCTCACGCTCTTTTGTATACTCGTGTGTGATTTCTGCTTCTTGAAATGTATTGCTTAGTTCGCGGGAGTCATTTCTTTCCTTTGTGAAGTATATTTTCAATATTTCTACGTTTTCATTGTTTGCTACAAAATTGATGAATCTATTCTCCTTTTATGACTGATCTTCAGTATCAATAGTGTGGCTCGATATACCTTCCTTCGGTGCGGTTAATAAATTTTTTGTTTCCTCTGTTCCTATCGAGGTGATTGTTTTGGTATCGTTCTCCTCACTGAGCGCTAATTGCATTTTAATATTATTCTTGTTGCTCCATGGGATCGACTCAGAGGCCGTTGCGGATGACATTCCCTTGTTCAGAGGCTTTGGGGCGTGTTCATTTCGCTCGATTTCATTAGACATTATTTCATTATCGTTTAAGTTAGCGCTTTTAGTTATATTGTTTTTGATACCTTCGTCGATTTTTAACTCGTCTATTTTCACCGCAGGGTGTGCGTCGTTCCTTCGGCTCTTCTGAGGAGATACTATACGTCCACAAAAAATGTTTTCTTCCCGCGAAAATGGCAAGCATACGTTTCCAAACGTGAGCGCTTGTTCTTCGTAGTTAATATTAGCCTCCACTTGGTTGAAGAAATCTGATCCTAGGAGGACTGGGTCTTTCAGAGGCAGATCGTCTTTTATGATTCGACGTCTGCGCCGTACAAATCGATTTGGCACAGGCCCAGAGCTTCCTCATCTGCTCCGGTTAATCCTATCAATATTGGCGGATTGTCGAACCTGTACGCCAATACGTCACCTTTCACTGCCGAGTGTTTAATCAAATTCGGTTCGGCTCCCGAATCCACCATAGCGACGACCTGTGCGTCTCCAAAGTGTTCGGACGTCAGACACACGGTCGGGATTTTTCTCCCTTTGTCGCTTAAAACGAAGACTCGCCTTTTGTTGTCAGCGTATTCACAGGGCGCTTCGTTGCGTTGCTCGGCCCTGGCGCACCCGTTCCTTGGTCGATCCGTCCGTTTCCCTGTTGGTCTCTCCCTTGGTGCTCTTGGTCTCGCTTTTCGTTACGCCACCTCCTCGCGAAACAATTTTCAAGGAGGTGTCCGTCCCTTTTGCAATAATTGCATCTGGGCACGTTGGGACCTCGTGTCGAGCCAGATCTGTGCGCCGAATAGTGGCTGTGTTGATTCGGTGGGGACGCACGGCTTGGTGACGTAAGATTGTTTATTCTATTTTGCCCGTGCGTTACGTCACGATCTCTCGTAAATCTATTTTCCTGGCGATCGTGCCTAGGATGATCTCTATAATTCCAGTTGTCATAATGCCGCCTAGGTTCCCTTCGATCGAACCTATCGCGATACCGGTCACGGTTGAGCGTTCCCTCGCGCTCAGGCCTATTGTCGTATGGAGTGCGACTACGTGGCGTTCCGTGCTTCAGACGATCTCTTTCCATCTGTTTCTCCACCGCGATCGCCTCGTCGATTACGTCGCTGAGCGAGCTATCGTATGCGTGTCGCATACGTTCTCTAACGTCCGGGCCTACGCCGTCTATGAATCCTTCTAACATATCGTTTTCTATTTCTTCAAATTCTTGCTGTGTTAATTCCTCGCCCTTATTGAATCTTTTTCGGTCCAGCATTGCGTCTCGTATATCTAAAATTCGGTTGACGAAGGTCAACATCGTTTCATTGCGGTAAATTTTCGCCGCACCAAGTTGACCGCGGAGGTTGTTCAGTGTCTCGGTGGGCGCGAAAATTTAGCTGGAGGCGGTCAAAGAGATCTCTGAGGCTGTGAAACGGTATGCCTTCAACCGCTGAATATGCGTGACTCGAGAACTTATTCTTTAGTAGAGTTACTATGTGCGGCTCCAGGTGTGCGGGGACAGAGCCCACTGCTCTCCTGCAAGCCTTCAAGAAACTTGTCAGGTTCGTGCCGTCGAAGCGTGGCACGTTGGAAAGGGCCTCCTTTACATAGACCGATGTCGAAACGTTCGTTCCGTGGTCTTGCCATAACGGCGGCTGAGACGACGTCGTTACCGGTGCGTTTCTTAAATTCTCGTTCGGGGGCGAGTCGTAATTGCGGAGGTCCCGGCGTATGTTGGGGATCCTCGGTGTATAATTTATTCGCACGACACTTTTTATCCTCGGCGTCTGTGGCGAGTCTACGGGCTTCTGCGCGTGTTCTATCACTGTGTCAGTTGTGCAATTTAATGTCGACTCTCGCAGATGTTCTAACGTACCTTCTGCTTCCAGTCTTCGCGATCTCTCGTCCACTAGTTGTTTTTGGAGCATATCGGCTCTACGATTTGCTTCCAGAATTTCTTCCTCTCTATCCTTTACTCTCTCCTCTCGCTCTGCGATGTCTCGCATTATTTCCTCTAACTCCTCGTTAGTGTATGGTGTGCGTGGCTGCGACATTATTTCTCTTTTGTATTTCTGAGTTTGGTTGTTTCGTCGATGTGTTATCGACGGTTGTTACATTCGTTAAGTATCGACGGTCGTTTGGTTGGTCGGTGATTTACCGACACTTGTCTCTGCTCGTTGATACTTTATCAACGGCTAGTGTAATATACGTCGGTCTATTACCAAGAGTAAATTTGTTTATCAGTTAGCTACCTGTAGTTGGATGGGCTTGGAGGTGAAAATAAACAAACAAACAACAGGAGAAGAGAGAGAAAAAAAAAATTTTTTACTTTTCTGCGCAAATGGTGTACTCGTGTCGGCGACTTACCTTTGGGCTAGAGCACAAATTACGCTAATTTTCGATCAGGGCGAAAAGGAAAGAAAAAGAAAAAAAAATAAAATGTATATGTATATATTGAGGGGAAAAGATGTATGCTTTCTGTGAAGTGCTGCGCTCGTGATTCCTGGTTCACGAATTTGACCTCTGTTAGCTAAAAGGGAAAAAAAGAAAGAGGGAGGAAAAAAAATTCGATCAATTACTGATTGATAGGCGCTGAAACGCTTCTTGTAGTTCTTTTATTTCGTCGGCTTTGTCTGCCATCTTCCTTCCAGCGCACCTAAAGTTACCTTAATTACGGTGGCGACGGCAGATCTCAACCTTTTATCCTCTTCTGCTTTTCGCGACAATAATTCAATAATATTTAGGTCGTTGTTTCGTTCTTCCAATAGGCGTTCTTGCTGTTCGCTTAAAATTTTAAATATCTCGTCTAATTTATGGTTCAATAGGTTGTTTTGGTTCTCTAAAGTTTTTATTCTCCCTGTCAGACGGTTTATCTGATTCTGCTTTGTTTGTTCGTTTGACAAGAGAAAGCCTAAATTTCTCTCGAGTCTCTCTAGTCGGAGGACCGAAAACCGGTCTAAATCTGCTTCTGTTAAAAGCGGGATCATTCGGGGCGAAAGGTGCCTATTCGTATATGTAATATGTGTAGTATATATATATATACCTACCAATATATTTACGTAATTTGGTTTATTACGTTTATTAGATTTTGGGAGATTTATGTGTATATATATTTACATATCCTGGAAAAAAAGACGTGAAATTTGAACAACAAGGGAAAAGGGAAAAAAGAAAGATCAAAATCTAGTCAACAACAAAAACGAAAATTATCGAAATTGCGAGTTGAATTCAATTCCTTTCCCGAGGGAAAGAGAAAAAAAAATACAAAAACAAAAAAGAATAAACAAGAAGGACGATTATTTTAAAAAAGAGGATTTATTTTAAATTTATTTATTTATTTATTTTAATTTATTTATTTTAATCGCGATTTATTTTGAAAAGGGGAAAAGAAAAATATTGATATTCTACTCGATCGTTGTTTGCCAAAAAAAAAAAAAAATATTGATTCTACTCAAAAAAAAAAAATGGTGAAATCAATTTATTTCAAACTTATTTCGGCTTGTGATTCTCTTATGAGGTTTTGTCTCCTTCGTCTATTATGTTCGATTTATATTAAACTATTTTTGTCTTATTGATTTCAAATGTACTCTATCCCGAGAGTGAAAGACACGAGAAAAAAAATTATTGGTATTTCATTCGGTTTAAATTTACGCGCAACTATTTAGATTTATTATAATAACAATTCGATTGAGTTGAATTTATTTTATATTTAACTTCTGTGTAGTTCTTTCAAATTGCGTGCGTATGACCGCGCGTACATATATATATATATATATATATATATATATGTATGCTTACGCGCATATATATATATATATATATATATATATATATATATATTTCTCGTCGGATATTATAAAACTTCGCACGGAGATAGCTTGTTTCTTTCACGGACTGATAGATGACCCGTGTGTAAGCTACTTGATCTTGCAGGTGCGGCTTTATGCAGCAACCCAAGAAAAAGATAGTATTCCGAGCTGGTGACTTCAATGCGTGTACAGACAGAGACTGCGAGTTCGCGCAAAGATGCCTGCCGATGTACGTGGGTTTGTGTTAGAAACGTTTTGCTGATTATTTAAGCTGCGGTGACACAATTCTTCGTGAGAAATTTATTTTAACGCGTTTATAATTTATTTAATTATTTCCGATAATTGTTCGAATTTACTTTTGAACCAGAATACGGAAGAAATAGGAAGAAAAGGAATTATGATGGTTTCTATATGTATATAAATTTATACGTATCACAATTATAAAAAAAAAAAAATGTTTTAATAAATATTAATAAATGTCATATATTTATAATAATAATTTAAAAAATGAGAAAAAAAATATTTGATTAGTTGAAAAGAGAGAGAAAAAACTTTAATCCAGGAATATGTGTACAGGCGTAAATGTATAAAAAAAATTATTTATTGAACAAAGAGAAAAACGTTCGTTTTACCGAAGGAAAGTAATGCAATTTGTATCAGACTTTAGACAGTACTAATATGAGAACATTGAATTCAAGACAGATTATTTTGATTTAATTAGGTTTATATCAGAATTGAAATGATTTATATGATCGGCAATTCGGCCCAAAGCAGAGCACGTTTGAATGAACTAAATTTATATCGGAATTTTATTTATGCTTTATCGAAATAGAAAAAAAAGTAATATAGAAGAAAGGCAAGAGTAAAAAAAATAAAATAAAAGGTTTAACTAAAATTCAAAGATGCTTTAATTTAAGTACTATAAGTCTTCTGTTTCAAGAGGAAAAGAAAAAAAAAAGGCAAATTTATTCAATATTCACAAGTGTTTGATTTGACTAAGATAAAGCGTGCATTTGATATATCTATATATGTATATAATTTTGAAAATATATACTATAATTATAAATTATATATAAATAAATATATATATAATTTTGAAGTATTTATTTGAATTTTCATAAAAATTTTTAAAATATATCGTTAATATGATTATTATATAATTGTTATATTGTTTATATAACATTCACAGCAAATTTTGAAAATATATATTATAATTATAAATTATATATAAATAAATATATATTTAATTTTGAAGTATTTATTTGAAATTTTATAAAGATTTTTAAAGTATATCGTTAATGAAGTTATTATATAATTGTTATACTGTTTATATAACATTCACAACAAACTTTGAAAATATATATATTATAATTTATATATAAATAAATATATATATAATTTTGAAGTATTTATTTGAATTTTTATAATAATTCTTGGTGGGGAAAACAAATCACACCGCACTGTCACCAATTTTTACGTCCGGGTGAGTTTGTTAATACTTTACACCGGCGTATTTATGGTGTAACTTGTTTTCCCTGAAGACTTACCTTGTCTTTCTAGGATGGCAGCGTTGGCGAGGATTCCCGAAAGGAGCGCTAGGCTCGTTTGATGCTTGGTCGTTGCGGGCTGCCCTACCGTAGTGGTACACTACTTATTGCAGCTGGCTCTCGACGTTGGTACGAGGAAAAGGGTGGCAGGAAATATGTATGATTTATGTGTATTCTTTAATAAATGAACTAAAACCAACACCTGTGTATCCTTATAATTGAAATCACTTATTTATTTATATTTTCTTACAAATATCACAATCACAACACAGAATTGTTACGTCCACGTTGGTGCTGTAAGTTTCGGTTGAAATTTAAATATAATTATTATTCGCTTAATCGTTAACTTTAGATTGACGGCATACAAGTCGCGGCTTCTTGGCTGAACTGTGTTGCAGCAATTGGAAGAGACGATAACCGTATTAATATTGAATCGAAAACGTAAATTTAGTTTTTCCCGCGATCGCTCCTAATTATAGGGCGAGAGTTCCGACTCCGTGGCTGAACTATGTTGCAACGATTTGGAGTCGCGAGAAGTCGAACTAACGAAAACTCTTTTAATCAATCGTAAATGATACTTGTATATGCACGAAGACTTGTCGCGATCTATTTATGCGGAGGTTGTAATTGAACTCGTATATAAGCGCGACGCTTACGCGAAGTTGACTTGGAAATAAAAATTAAAGTTAAGTCCGATTATTCTCTTGATAGATACGTGTTTAAAGTCTCGTGGCTGCCTTGGAACTGTCTGACGCGTGCTCGTGCCGGTTTATAAAAGGGTGAGAAAGAAGTTCTCTCGTGCCGCCGCTGCAGCCACGTACAAAATTATGATTTGCTAAAAACTCGGCGTAAACTCTGTTGCTAAGTGCTAAGAGCAGTTCGTCGGTTGCAAAAGTTGCCTTACGCGACAGCCTAGTCAGCGTCTGGCTGTGCTACCTGAGATCTTCTTATCGTCGTGTATATATAGTTATACTTCGCAATGTAAATTGGACTATAACTAATTATTACAAATAAAGTTCATTAGGCATAATCGTTGCGAAAGCTATGGTTTATCTATATGCGAAGTTTCGCTTAATTCTAACGATATTTCGAGGCGTCTTTGGACGTAAAAGTTAGCGATGATACGATAATTATTTATTTACTTGTACGAACGTTGACGGAGGAAGTTTTACTGCGTACGTCTCTTACTAAAAATACATTTATCTATGAATAAATCAATCTTTCTCGTAAATTATTTGTGTCTAGGCGTGTTGAGGAGCTGCGCCTCTTACAATTTATTTAATGCGCACTTCTGTATTGTTTTTACAAATGTTCTTTCGTGTTTATATAAATTATAGAAAATTGTTAATAGGGATTCGTACATCTAGAAGGTAAGTCAAGAATATTTTATTCGTCTATAGGTAAGCTGTCGCCTTGTGGTAATTGGCGTGCAGTGGGTCGATTACCGTGTCTAGAGTGTCGGTGAGGTATTGTGTCTGTCGGCGAGTGTATTATCCTATGTCGATCGTCGGATCGGTAAGTAGTTTGTCTGTAGGTGCATTATCATGAGTCGTCGGATCGGTAAGTATTCTGTCTGTAGGTGTATTATCATAATATATAATATAATGCAATAATAACTTATAATTCTAACTTGTACATTTTCTTGTCGATAATACGTAACGTACATTTGTATTTATATTTATATTAGCGTATATTAGTATATATCCTATAATTCTAACTTGTACATGCGAGAATATATATTGGTTACAAACATCGTGGTATATATATTGAATATACATTATATACGTATAGGATATATATTGTGTTACAAACGGGTTTTAGATACATTGATTACGAGTGTTATAATAATGATATCGGAGAGTGCCGGATGTTACACGAGGCCCTTCTAAACCTCTACCGGCTATGCAGGACCGGCACCCGAGTTCGATTGAGTGCAACTCACACACCGGGTCGCCTATTGGACAGCGGCCACACCGCTCCCTTTCGTCCGGAGCCTACTAAGCAGCAATGGCACGACCGCCGTCGTTCGACGACCCTTGCCCTCGTGAACTTGGGCTATCAACCACTGCCACTACGAGTCCGACCTCAGTCGATCGGGGCTGGGACAAGTCCCAGGGGCCCCCGATCCCCATAGTACCTGTTATACTCCAGGTGGGAGTTTCGAGACAGCCCACCACCGTGCAGATGCATGCCGACAAGCAATTTCTGCCCAGTTCGGAGTGTATCGGCTCCTCTGCTGGGTGGGCCTATTGACTAAGGTTAGACCGTGGGCTCGTCAGACCCAAGGCGTGCAGCAAGCTGCACGCCCCCCTGCGGTCCACCCATTCACACACCACATTCACGCACCATTCATTCTCGCATTCTCTCGATCATTCGCATCCTCGTCGCATACGCTCGTTCCACATACGTACAAAATCTTTCATACGTCTCCCGTTTCCTCAGAACCATACTCACATCCACACTCCCATCCACTCTCTCAATTACACCCATCTCATTTAGGTCACGCAAGCTAGCATACATATCACATTTACACAACACATGCATCCAGTCTTCCATTCCGTTCCCACACAGACACTCACCATCATCCACCAAATTCCAGCCATGCAGTCATGCCGGTTAGTATATAACCGACCGTGAGACTCGGTTGGAAACCTTTCATTCTCGAAACCATTCGCACATCATTCATAAACTCGTACAAAACCCTCCCATTCACAGAATTCTCCCATCTCACTTGCCATCTATCGTACATTCTCTCATTCAACAGTTTCATCCACTCGCTCTCATTCATTCCGTCCGCCTCTTCCAGCGACACCAGGTCCATCTCATTCATGACCAGCCCCCTTCTAATTTTGTACGCATTCGCTCTTCTCAGGCTCTCAAGGTCCCACGGGGGCCACCCAAGTAGCACCCGCATGGCCTCCGTGGAAACTGTTCTACACACTCGCGCACTCGCCAACATAAGGATCCTCTGGCTACTAGCCATAAGGGCCCCCATATTGGCAACTCTCATGCATTCATACCAGGCCGGTGCACCGTACATGGCACCGGCTAGCATTAATCCTTTCATCCATATGTTCAAAACCCTATAAGTAACCCCCCATTCTTTCTTAAGCACTCTTTTCACAGCATTCAAACTTTTCATTACTTTCGCCCTTATATTCTTCACATGCACACCAAAGTTCATACGCTCACTCATCCACACACCCAGGTATCTTACACTCTCAACGTACCGAATGTTCCGTACGTCGTTATCATTCACACACATACGCACACGCCGATTCACGTTTATCTTTTCCCTTAACATCATACACACAGTCTTATCACCAGAAACATTCATACCCACAAGCGTACCCCATCTATAAACCACTTTCATACATTCACTCACCAGACACTCTATTCTAGCCCTGGAATCACCCGCAACAACGATGGCCAGATCGTCAGCGTAGGCCACAACCCGACCATTCGCTGCCGCAAGTTCATCCAGGAGCTCATTCATACAGAGGTTCCACACGTAGGGGCCCGCAATGGAGCCCTGCGGGCAGCCCCTCTCCGCATTCACCCATATCTCATCCATACTGTTCCTCATACACGCTTCCCTTTCATTAAAATAATCCATCCACACACCAAGCTCACATCCCATGCATCCAGTATTTCTCATACACTCCACAATCACGCTCCATTCAAGGTTGTCGAAGGCACCCTGAAAGTCAACAAAGACGCCCAGAACGTATTCGCCCTGGGCGGAGAGAACATCACTCATGAAACACGTCCACGCATCGTCACACGATCTTCCATTCATAAAGCCAATCTGCCGTTCATTCCATTTCCCATTCATTCTCACATTCATACGTTCAACGAGGAGTTCCTCCAGGACTTTCCCCAGGCCGCTTAACAGGCTAATAGGCTTGTAGGACCCAAGGTTTCTCCTGTCCTTTTCGACACTCTTCAGGAGTGCCACAACTCTCGCGCGCTTCCACATCTTCGGGAACACACATTCATTCAGACATTTCTCATACATACTCTTCACATACATGTGTATGGCTTCCCATACATTCCGCAGCATCGAGCTGGTGAAGCCATCCAGCCCTGGTGCTTTCCTCATTCTCAAGAGCCTCACAGCCGCACTCATTTCGTCCCATTCAAACTCCTCACGCGATCCACTCGCACTCATTACATTCACTCCGGTGGACCACGGACCCCGGGGAAAGCGTGGAACCCTTCTCGGGAAGAATTTCCCGATAAGGACCTCCGCGCTCTCCCTCCAGTTCGTGGTGTACCTTCCATCAACCCATAGTCCAGCAATTAAATTCTTATCCCCCCTTCATAAAATCTTATACAGAGCCCCCATGCCTCATCCCTTTCTTTGCCCACAAACTTTTCCCACTCTCCCTCCTTCGCGCACTTCATCATACTTTTATATTCGCGAACACGCATTCTCCATTCACTCCAAGATTCTCTCATACGCTCATTCACTCTCTTCGCACGTTGGTATCTTCGCCTCGCAGCTCGCACCTCCAGCTTCTTCCTTACGAGCTCGTCGTTCCACAATCTGAGGCTCTTCCGTTTACTCAGAGGGGTCTTCCGATTCCCCGAAGTGGAACGGAGCAGCCACTCATCATTCACGCTCGGCACCCACTCATCACAGTCACCATATCATTCACACACAGGGCCAGGAACGCCCCGTAACCATGCCGTTGGGCACGGTCACGTAGCGCACTCCTGTAGCCCTCCCAGTCCGCATCCTTTTCGACCCATTTCTCGATGGGCCGACAATCCTGGTGGTCGCTCGGGCGACGATCCTTCAACCACAACCTCACAAGGATGGGGTTGTGGTCACTAATTCCGCATTCGTTCATCACCATCCATAACGCCCGGCACTCACCCCCACCAACATTGGTGAGAGTGACATCAATGTCACTCTTCCCCATGCTGGCACTGAAGGTGTAGTGCGGGCTTGGCTCATTCAAGACTCTTACATTGTTGCATACAATCCACTCCTCAAGCACACATCCACGCACTCTCGGTTCCCTCCCCCCTATCTCTCCGCTGCATATCTACCTCCGAACCCTCAACCCCTTTGCTGAACCAGAGGTTGCTGGTCGCATTCGCATCCATCCCAATCACCAATTTACGCCTATTCATACTACTGAACAGGCCGTCCAAGCACCGCACATACGGCTCGATCGAGCCTGCGGCGCAGTACAGGGAGGCCACTTACAGCTCTCCAAACACACCTTTCGCCCACACACACACACTGTCGTCACACACCCATTTACCCTGCACGAGGCACTCGATGTCTTCACCGCATACAATGACAGCCGCGCGCTCGCTCACGCTCAGAAAGGACTTGAATCCCATGGGGATCCCAGTCACCCTTCCGTGAGAGACGTACGGCACCTGCAGCAGACGTACATCTATCCTTTCATTCATCAACCATTCACTCATATCACACATAACGCCATACCCTCGCTGGCCATTCATCTGCCATACACGCAGTTCCCTAGTGGCAGCCATTCTCGTTCATTCGCGCACCCATATATCCACTCAATCCACATTTTATACACACTCTCTCTTTCTTACACTCTTTCACACCATATCCATACTCATAACATCCAAAGCATCTCAACACTGCATCATACACACTCACACGACACGCACTCCATTCCACATATACGCGCCCTTCGTCCAGCAGGCGACGTCTGCTCGGGGGCGTGACCTCAAGGATCACACTCCCCTGCTCAGCGTCCCTGCTCCCCCTTCTCCCCGCAACCTTCACCCCCTCCTTAAACTCAGCTATACTACACGCATTCTTTAGATTCTTGGAGTACAACTCCTCCAAGAATCTCTCCGCCGTCAGCACACTCGGCACATTGTATACAATCACTCTAGGCTTAGGAGCAGGCGGAATCTCCACCTTAAGCCCCGCACTCCTAAGCCCCTCATTCAATCTCAAGCTCTCTCTCTTTCTCTTACACTCAAGGTTTCCACAATCACACCGCCGCTTCTCGCCACTCGCACATTCTTCACTCTCACATTCGCACACACATTCACACTACACAGACGCTTCTTAACTTCCTCACTCTCCTCATTCTCTCGACCTTTCACAATCACAGCAAAGCTCTGACCTGGAGCCGCCCGAGGTGGTGCCATGGGTGCACTCCTCACACCCCCTAGCACCGGCTGTGAAGCCCGTGCCAATGGAGATGGCTGAGTTGCCGCCACTCCGGCATACGAGTGAACCCTCCGCTCGTTCGCAGTCACACTCACATTCGCACTTTTCCTCTCACTCAATCTACCCCTCATCTCAGCATTGATACACAACAAGTTACTCACTATTCTCTCGTACTCACTCACACAGTTCAGCACATGCTCGATCACTCCTTTGTTCACATTTACCTCACTACACATTCGACCTCTCAATCGCACACCGATTTCATTCATACGGTTAAGAATCACTCTATCATTCATATCATTCCCGTCAGTCACTCCTTCATTCGCTTTTTCATTCACACAGTTAACATTCTCGCGTTCACTCTCTCTCTCTCACTCTCATTTCCATTCTCACACTCACCCACACTCACAGTAACATTCCCACATACACTGTTGCTCGCACTCACATTCACTTTTTTCGCACTAACAATACACGCATTCAAGATTTCATCCTCATTCGCTCCCTCCCATTCACTCTCCATTCTCGCTTTAAGATCTTTGGGGTACTTACCCCCAGCCTCTTCAACACTAAGCTCCTTCTCCTCATGGCGCCTTTTGCGCTTCTGGGCCTCTACGTCCCCCCTCTCCAAAGTCCTCGCCGTTGTTGCGGTCGTTTTAGAAGTCGAGGCTCGGGTTTTCCGCGGTTGCAACGACTCCGACGACGAGGAGCTCACCGACGCCATCCTTTGCGCCCTCTTCTTGTGGGACTTGCCCATACTCGGGCAGACTCCCACCCGCCTCGCGTGCCGCCTCTCTGCTCACCAGGGAGCAGGAAAAAAAAGGGGCACTGTTCACTAATCTTAACTTAATTTAACTTAAAAATACTTAATTATTAACTGGTATACCCGTGCTAGGTGCTAGAAGGGGGTACTCGCATCAAACTCGCCGATCCCGATCCCACGCCCATGGGGGCCGTGTAGGTAGGCCAATTGGTAGGTACTGCACGTAAAATCCACGGTTACAGAAATGTCCCTATCTACCCCCCTCAGGGGCCACGTCGGTTAATTGGCACTCCAATTAAGTCAGAAGCGAGACGAGGCACGGTGACTTGGTCGCCACCGGGGCCCCGAGACTCCACACGAGAGGCAAGTGGTCTGTAGAATTTCACGTATACTCAACCCCCCGGGGGCCATGTCGGTTAGTTGGCATACCTACTATGTCAAAAACGAGATATGGCACGGTGACATGGTCGGCACCGGCACCCCGAGACCCCACAACCGAGGCAAGTGGTTTGCAGAATTGCCCGTCGACTCAAACCCCTGGGGGCCACGTCGGTTAATTATCATACCAATTAAGTCGGAAGGGAGACGTGGCACGGTGATATGGTCGACACCGGGACCCCGAGACCCCACAAGCGAGGCAAGTGGCTTTGTAGAATTGCTCGTCAGCTCAATAAGTGGAAAACGGTAGCTGGTATGCCAGTGCAAAACGTTAGAAGTAAAAATTCTAGCTTGATTAGAAAGCTATCCTGGGGATTGATTGTTCGTTGTTTGTTTATAAACAGTGTCAAACGTTCCTCTGCGAATGGCTGTAGGTGAGTTAGAGGCGCTATTTAAGCCCCGAAGCGTAAGGGTCCCTGGGACATTTATGAGCACACATGGGGGGCGCGGCAGAGAAAGGATCGGCTGCAGCCTTCCCGGAGCTGCTCTCATCGGTGCTGGTCGGTTCGGCAAGGCGGGCCACAGCCAAGGCAAGTTTGGACTGGAATGCATTCGCTTGGCCTTAGACGGATACATTCCAATATCGTTAAATGAGAAAACAGCGTGAAGGCACGCAGGTTCTAACAATGTAGGTACCAGGCACGGGCACTGAAAGCTCTTCTTATCAAATAACAAATCAGGGACCCTTGCCTTCCTCCTTTATTTATCTATATAAAACCCACAAGCTAGCATGTAGGTCTCCGGATGGGGTACCCGAGTGGGTTAGCTGTAATGGGGCCCACTCGGGCTCACTCATTCGGACAAAAGACAAAACTTTGCTGGGCAGGGGGTATGCATAGCCCCTGCTCAGCTGGTAGGCCAATAGTACAAGTCCAGGCGGGACTTAGGGAGTGTGCCTTTGAGAGGATCCCCGTGGATGCGATACCAGCGAAGGGTCCATAGAGGCTTCAGTGGATTCGTAACTAAAGCGCTACTCTGTTAAAAGTCGAACGAGGGTTCCCCCTGACTCTTCTGCATAGGGGAAAACTCACACGACTCGATCCAACAGGCATGAATTTTTCCAAAAATACCGCTCGAATGTTAGTGCTTTCAAGGGAGGTAGGAAACCCCAGCCTGAAAGGGCAGCGTATGGCCATGGGCCGAGGAAGCATGGCAACACTCCATAGAGGATGAGCCTTTATACATTATCTGTCCCTATCTAACGAGTCTTGATCGAGCAGCCGTCGAGGACGGACGTGTTTTTCGATTTCTCCGTGTTATAGTGCTTAGTGAGTGTTTAGTGTAGTGAAGTGTACGGTGAAAGTGTTGTGTTTTTTGTGCGTGGTTCCCGTGCTGGGTGCTACCCCCCCGCAACAGTGAGTTTTTCTTATTTTTTATTTTTTCATTTTTCTCAGCCCTTATTATATTAATTTTTTTTTTTTTAATTTTTTTTGCTTTTTTCTCCACCTCCATTGCATTTAAAAATTTTTCTTTTCATTCTTTTTTCATTCTCATACCCCCACTCCCCCCACCTTACATCCCCCCCCCCACGTACACCACCGCCCGCCGGATTCCGAGAGTACTCGGTCCGGTGAGTGTACTCCACCTGTTCCGACCCCCCCCAAACCCCTCCCAGTGCCTCCCGCGAAGGGTGAAAATTCACCGCGGAGGGCATTATTACATACAGCCCGTATATCTGTATATATATATATATATATATATATATATAGATATACGAATTACACTACAATCACCGGGTTCGGGATTTCTCGGCCTGGTGAGCGTAACCCACACACACACACCATCCACACACCATCCACACACACTCATACACTCCCTCTACACCCCCCGCACTCACCGACACCCGCCGGTAATCGAGTTTTTTCTCGAACCGGTGGTTTTTCTCATTTTATCATTTTTTCCCCCGCCACCTCATTTTTTTCATTTCATTAGTGAGGGCTCAATTTTCATTATTTTTTTGTGAACCAAAGTTTTTTTTATTTGTTTTTACATACTTTTTCATAAACATTACCCCCCAGAACCCCCACAATTTTATTTTTTACGTGTTAATAGTTTTTCGGTTTTTTGTCTTACCCCACCCCCGGTTTTTTCTAAATTCTTTTTTTTTTCTTATTCTACCCCCTGCTAGCACCTAGCACGGGTATACCAGTTAATAATTAAGTATTTTTAAATTAAATCAATTTAAGATTAGTGAATAGTGCCCTTGTTTTTTTTTTCTCTTTCCTCCCCGCTTACCGCCGGTGAGCAGAGTGGCGGCACGCGAGGCGAGTGGGAGTCTGCCCGAGTATGGGCAAGTCCCACAAGAAGAGGGCGCAAAGGATGGCGTCGGTGAGCTCCTCGTCGTCGGAGTCGTTGCCACCACGGGAAATCCGAGCCTCGACTTCAAAAAGAACCGCAACAACGGCGAGGGCTTTGGAGAGGGGGGATGTAGAGGCGCAGAAGCGCAAAAGGCGCTATGAGGAGAAGGAGCTTGGTGCTGAAGAGGCTGGGGGTAAGTACCCCAAAGATCTTAGAGTAAGGTTGGAGAGTGAACGGGAGGGAGCGAATGAGGATGAAATCTTGAATGCGTGTGTTGTTAGTGCGAAAAGAGTGAATGTGAGTGCGAGCAACAGTGTATGTGGGAATGTTACTGTGAGTGTGCGTGATTGTGAGAGTGGAAATGAGAGTGAGAGAGAGAGTGAACGCGAGAATGTTAACTGTGTGAATGAAAAAACGAATGTAGGAGTGACTGACGGCAATGATATGAATGATAGAGTGATTCTTAACCGTATGAATGAAATCGGTGTGCGATTGAGAGGTCGATTGTGTAGTGAGGTAAATGTGAACAAAGGAGTGATCGAGCATGTGCTGAACTGTGTGAGTGAGTACGAGAGAATAGTGAGTAACTTGTTGTGTATCAATGCTGAGATGAGGGGTAGATTGCTGTGCTTGAGCTTTGCTGTGATTGTGAAAGTGCGAGAGAATGAGGAGAGTGAGGAAGTTAAGAAGCGTCTCTGTAGTATGAATGTGTGTGAGAATGTGAGAGTTAAGAATGAGCGAGTGGCGAGGAGTGGCGGTGTGATTGTGGATACTTTGAGTGTAAGAGAGAGAGAGAGCTTGGGATTGAATGAGGGGCTTAGGAGTGCGGTGCTTAAGGTGGAGATTCCGCCTGCTCCTAAGCCTAGAGTGATTGTATACAATGTGCCGAGTTTGCTGACGGCGGAGAGATACTTGGAGGAGTTGTACTCCAAGAATCCAAAGAATGCGTGTAGTATGGCTGAGTTTAAGGAGGGGGTGACGGTTGCGGGGAGAAGGGGGAGCAGGGACGCTGAGCAGGGGAGTGTGATCCTTGAGGTTACGCCACCGATCAGACGTCGCCTGCTGGACGAAGGGCGCGTACATGTGGAATGGAGTGCGTGTCGTGTGAGTGTGTATGATGCAGTGTTGAGATGTTTTGGATGTTATGAGTATGGACATGGTGTGAAAGAGTGTAAGAAAGAGCGAGTGTGCATAAACTGTGGATTGAGTGGACATATGGTTGCAAATTGTAAGATTGAGTATGCGTGTGTAAACTGCAGGGTGAGAGGGCAGCCATACGACCACGCGGTGACGTCGATGGCATGCCCCGAGTACATCCTGCGGGTTGAGAGAATGCATGCGCGAATGAACGAGAATGGCTGCCACTAGGGAACTGCGTGTATGGCAGATGAATGGTCAGCGGGGGTATGGCGTTATGTGTGATATATTGGGATTCAAGTCATTTCTGAGCGTGAGCGGGCGCGCGGCTGTCATTGTATGCGGTGAAGACATCGAGTGCTTGGTGCAGGGTGAATGGGTGTGTGTGTGTGGGTGAAAGGTGTGTTTGGAGAGCTGAATGTGGCCTCTCTGTACTGCGCCGCAGGTTCGATCGAGCCGTACGTGCGGTGCTTGGACGGCCTGTTCAGTAGTATGAATGGGCGTAAATTGGTGATTGGGATGGATGCGAATGCGATCAGCAACCTCTGGTTCAGCGAAGTGGTTGAGGGTTAGGAGGTAGATATGCAGCGGTGAGACAGGGGGGGAGGGAACCGAGAGTTCGTGGATGTGTGCTTGAGGAATGGATTGTATGCAACAGTGTAAGAGTCTTGAATGAGCCAAGCCCACACTACACCAGCATTCAGTGCCAGCATGGGGGAGAGTGACATTGATGTCACTCTCACCAATGTTGGTGGGGATGAGTGCCGGGCGGAATCGATGGTGATGAACGAATGCTGAATTAGTGACCACAACCCCATCCTTCTGAGGTTGTGGTTGAAGGATCTTTGCCCGAGCGACCACCAGGATTGTCGGCCCATCGAGAGATGGGTCTAAAAGGATGCGGACTGGGAGGGCTACAGGAGTGCGCTACGTGACCGTGCCCAACGGCATGGTTACGAGGCGTTCCTGGCCCTCGGTGTGAATGATATGGTGACTGTGATGAGTGAATGGGTGACGAGCGTGAATAATGAGTGGCTGCTCCGTTCCACGTCGGGGAATCGGAAGACCCCCCGGAGGAAACGGAAGAGCCTCAGATGGTGGAACGACGAGCTCGAAAGGAAGAAGCTGGAGGTGCGAGCTGCGAGGCTAAGGTACCAACGTGCGAAGAGAGTGAATGAGCGTATGAGAGAATCTTGGACTGAATGGAGAATGCGTGTTCGCGAATATAAAGTTATGATTAAGTGCGCGAAGGAGGGGGAGTGGGAAAAGTTTGTGGGCAATGAAAGGGATGAGGCATGGGGGGCTCTGTATAAGATTTTATTAAGGGGGATAAGAATTTAATTGCTGGACTATGGGTTGATGGAAGGTACACCACGAACTGGCGGGACAGCGCGGAGGTCCTTATCGGGAAATTCTTCCCGAGAAGGGATCCGCGCTTTCCCCGGGGTCCGTGGTCCACCGGAGTGAATGTGATGAGTGCGAGTGGATCGCGTGAGGAGTTTGAATGGGACGAAATGAGTGCGGCTGTTAGGCTCTTGAGAATGAGGAAAGCACCAGGGCTGGATGGCTTCACCAGCTCGATGCTGCGGAATGTATGGGAAGCCATACCCATGTATGTGAAGAGTATGTATGAGAAATGTCTGAATGAATGTGTGTTCCCGAAGATGTAGAAACGCGCGAGAGTTGTGGCACTCCTGAAGCGTGTCGAAAAGGACAGGAGAAACCCTGGGTCCTACAGACCTATTAGACTGTTAAGCGGCCTGGGGAAAAATCCTGGAGAGACTCCTCGTTGAACGTATGTATTTGAGAATGAATGGGAAATGGAATGAACGGCAATTTTGGCTTTATGAATGGAAGATCGTGTGACGATGCGTGGACGTGTTTCATGAGTGATGTTCTCTCCGCCCAGGGCGAATACGTTCTGGGCGTCTTTGTCGACTTTCAGGGTGCCTTCGACAACCTTGAATGGAGCGTGATTGTGGAGTGCATGAGAAGTACTGGATGCGTGGGATGTGAGCTTGGTGTGTGGATGGATTATTTTAATGAAAGGAAAGCGTGTATGAGGAATAGTATGGATGAGATATGGGTGAATGTGGAGAGGGGCTGCCCGCAGGGCTCCATTGCGGGCCCCTACGTGTGGAACCTCTGTATGAATGAGCTCCTGGATGAACTTGCGGCAGCGAATGGTCGGGTGTGGCCTACGCTGATGACCTGGCCATCGTTGTTGCGGGTGATTCCAGGGCTAGAATAGAGTATCTGGTGAGTGAATGTATGAAAGTGGTATATAGATGGGGTACGCGTGTGGGTGTGAATGTTTCTGGTGATAAGACTGTGTGTATGATGTTAAGGGGAAAGATAAGCGTGAATCGGCGAGTGCGTGTGTGTGTGTGAATGATAACGACGTACGGCACATTCGGTACCTTGAGAGTGTAAGATACCTGGGTGTGTGGATGAGTGAGCGTATGAACTTTGGTGTGCATGTGAAGAGTATAAGGGCGAAAGTAATGAAAAGTGTGAATGCTGTGAAGAGAGTGCTTAAGAAAGAATGGGGGGTTACTTATAGGGTTTTGAACATTTGGATGAAAGGATTAATGCTAGCCGTTGCCATGTACGGTGCACCGGCCTGGTACGAATGCATGAGATTTGCCAATATGAGGGCCCTTATGGCTAGTAGCCAGAGGATCCTTATGTTGGCGAGTGCGCGAGTGTGTAGAACAGTTTCCACGGAGGCCATGCAGGTGCTACTTGGGTGGCCCCCGTGGGACCTTGAGAGCCTGAGAAGAGCGAATGCGTACAAAATTAGAAGGGGGTTGGTCATGAATGAGATGGACCTGGTGTCGCTGGAAGAGGTGGACGGAATGGATGAGAGCGAGTGGATGAAACTGTTGAATGAGAGAATGTATGATAGATGGCAAGTGAGGTGGGAGAATTCTGTGAATGGGAGGATTTTGTACGAATTTATGAATGATGTGCGAATGGCTTCGAGAATGAAAGGTTTCCAACCGAGTCTCACGGTCGGTTATATACTAACCGGCCATGGGACTCTGAATGCATGGTTGTATGGAAGAAATTTGGTTGGCGATGGTGAGTGTGTGTGTGGGAACGGAATGGAAGACTGGATGCATGTGTTGTGTAAATGTGATATGTATGCTAGCTTCCGTGACCTAAATGAGATGGGTGTGATTGAGAGAGTGGATGGTAGTGTGGATGTGAGTATGATTCTGAGGAAACGGGAGACGTATGAAAGATTTTGTACGTATGTGGAACGAGCGTATGTTACGAGGATGCGAATGATCGAGAGAATGCGAGAATGAATGGTGCGTGAATGTGGTGTGTGAATGGGTGGACCGCAGGTAGGGCGTGCAGCTCGCTGCACGCCTTGGGTCTGACGAGCCCACGGTCTAACCTTAGTCAATAGGCCCACCCAGCCTAGGAGCCGATACACTCCAAACTGGGCAGAAATGGCTTGTCGGCGTGCATCTGCACGGTGGCGGGCTGTCTCGAAACTCCCACCTGGAGTATAACAGGTACTATGGGGATCGGGGGGCCCCTGGGACTTGTCCCAGCCCCGATCGACTGAGGTCGGACTCGTAGTGGCAGTGGTTGATAGCCCAAGTTCACGAGGGCAAGGGTCGTCGACCGACGGCGGTCGTGCCATTGCTGCTTAGTAGGCTCCGGCCGAAAGGGAGCGGTGTGGCCGCTGCCCAATAGGCAACCCGGTGCGTGAGTTGCACTCAATCGAACTCGGGTGCCGGTCCTGCATAGCCGGTAGAGGTTTAGAAGGGCCTCGCCAACCACGGAGAGGGCCGACGGGGTGCTCAGGCCCCTGAGGCAATTCCGTAGTTGGGTGCGAGACCAAATGTTGTCGCATCTAACGCGCCGATCGGGCGTATCCCGATCCCACGCCCATGGGGGCCGTGTAGGTAGGCCAATTGGTAGGTACTGCACGTAAAATCCACGGTTACAGAAATGTCCCTATCTACCGAGTAACAAATCGACCGCGAACGGGAAAACATCCCCAGCTCCGTCCTCGTGCCCGCGAAAAGAATGTGTAGTGAATGACCGCGATAAAGAATGCGTGAGTGATAAGAGCGTGCCAGCATGAATGCAAGTGTGTGTACAGTGTATGTGAAGTGTATGTGAATGTGTTGTACGCGCGAGAAGTGGGTGGGGGTCTTTCCCCTCGCGTGCGTCACCACCACCCACCCACCCCCACCGAACCACCCCCCTGTTTAGACCAGATAAGCCGGACAGGAAGGAAGCCACCGTCTGAACAAAGGTTACATGGAGATATGGCGTATGTCCCAAACATACTGGTAAGTTAATTAATCAATAATCAATAATCAATGTACGGTTTAAATCTGTACTCGGACCGAGCAGCATCGTGTAAAAACGTTGCATGTTCGTCCAGTACATAAAAAACCAATTAAACTATAGGCTTTTCTAGTGTATAGGACATATAATAAACACCTCAGTTAGTAGAATAAATCGATAAAATAATGAATATTAATAATAATTAGCAGTAGTTAAAGTTTGACGTGTATAATCTGTACTCGGACCGAGCAGCATCGTGTAAAAACGATGCATGTTCGTCCAGTACATAAAAAACCAATTAAACTATAGGCTTTTCTAGTGTATAGGACATATAATAAACACCTCAGTTAGTAGAATAAATCGTTAAAACTATGAACATTAATAATAATTAGCAACAGTTAAAGTTTGACGTGTATAATCTGTACTCGGACCGAGCAGCATCGTGTAAAAACGAAGCATGTTCGTCCAGTAATAGATAATAAGTACTAAAACAACTGAAATAACGACTAAAATAAAAATACTAAAATAATAATTAATAACAATACATAACAATTAAAACAATAACCCAATGATTGGACGAACAGCACAGGTATACATTACAATACACAACAGCCTGCAATTACGGAAAACTGCACTGGGGACAGCCCCGAGGTAAATTAAAAGTGCTCCACCCCCTTCCCTCCCTCAACTCATTAGGCCATTCACACGTGGCCGCTAGACAGCGTAGTAATAGCAAGCGTAGTAAAAGTAAAATATAGTAAAATATATTTGACAAAAGAACATAAAAACATAAAACATAAATCGGAATAACTTAAAATAAACACAGGAACAGAGAAATTCCGCACAGCAGCCACTCATCAGTAACAAATCGTTCGCGAAAGGGAAAAGATCCCCAGCTCCGTCCTCGTGCCCGCGAAAAGAATGTGTAGTGAATGACCGCGATAAAGAATGTGTGAGTGATAAGAGCGTGTCAGCATGAATGCAAGTGTGTGTACAGTTTACTTTCAGCAGTTTACCCTCAACAGCTTATTTTCAACAGCCTATCTCAGCAAATTACTCTCAGCAGCTTACTCCCAGCACTCGCTCAAACACTCCCCTGCACTTACTACAGCACTTCTAACCGCCACTGCATCATTACTACCCTCCCCTTAGGCTCCCCCAAAACACGCCACAACATACGCACATCGCCCCACCTCACCCACAAAGCACTTTCAACATCAGCCACATCGGTGCTCTCGGGTGTATCCGCCCGGGACGCAGTACAAACCCCACAACCCACAATCCATCCACCCACTCACAATAGCGCCTTGCATCCGAGCAGCGTGGCACAAACAAACACAGACAACACTAAGCAAACCGAACCGAACAAAGCAGATCCGCACAAGACACATAAACCTAACACAACAAAACAAAACAAAACAACAACACCTGAACGCACTAAACCAACACAAATAGCAACAGAGGTCACGGCCGGCATGCCTGGTTCGGGAGCACCAGGCGCCAATTGACGAGTCCTGGTAACTTAGACCAGGTCAAAACACACAACGCACACAACATACAGCTCACCCGTCCACACATAGTAGCGCGACGAAACCAGAGTGGGTGGAAGACACGGGCTAAAGATAAGCAAAACAAATCAAACTTAAATAGGACGGATCAAACAAATTAAACAATTCAAACAAACCAAATTGAATAAAAAATCCTAACAAACCAAACAAACAAAACAAAAATCCAATACAAAAATAAAATATCACACAACAAACGACAATGGAATGCACCCACAACACCACAAACACCAACATAGGGTTCTGGCCCGCGTGCCAAGTCCGAGAGCGCCCAACACCAGTCGGCGAGCCCAGGCAACATTGACCAGGACCACACACGACATATACAATACACAACCAAAAGTGGCAAAACTAAAGTAGACGGATGATACGCGCCCAACACAAGTAAAACAAAATAGACTAAACCGAACGGACCAAACAAATCAAATAAATTCCAACTAACCAAACCGAACCAAACAAAACAAATTAAACAAACCAAGGAAACAAATACAACAAAATAAAATAAAATAATTCAACACAATAAAGTAAGTCATACCAAACAACACTGCACCCGTAACAACACGAACACCAACACAGGGTCCTGGTCCGCGCGCCCGGGCCGAGAGTGCCCAGCATTAGTCGGTGAGTCCAGGCATCTTTGAACAGGCCCTTACACACAACACATGCAACACACAACTCAACGCGCCGTAACCAAAGTAGGGGAGGACACGTGCCCAGCATAAGAAAATAAATCAAATTAAATCAAACGGACCAAACAAATCAAATAAGTTCAAACAAACCAAATCGAACCAAACAAATTAAACAAACCAAAGAAATAAATAAAACATAATAAATTCAAACAATTAAATAAGAAATACCAAACCACACAGCACCCATAACACCACAAACACCAACACAGGGTCCTGGTCCGCGCGCCCGGGCCGAGAGTGCCCAGCACTAGTCGGTGAGTCCAGGCAACTTTGACCAGGCCCATAACCACAAGATACACAACACACAACCCAGCGCGGCAAACTAAAGTATACGGATGACACGTGCCCAACACAAGCGAAAACAAACCAAACCAAACCGAAAGGATCAAACAAATCAAATAAATTCAAACAAACCAAATCGAACTAAACAAATCAAACAAACCAAGGAAACAAATATAATAAAATAAAATAAAATTAAAACAAAACAAATTCAATACAAATAAGTAGGACATACCAAACAACACGGCACCCACAATAACACAAACACCAACACAAGGTCCTGGTCCGCGCGCCCGGGCCGAGAGTGCCCAGCACTAGTCGGTGAGTCCAGGCAACTTTGACCAGGCCCACCCACATACACAACACATACAACACACAACTCAACGCGCCGTAACCAACTAGGCGGAAGACACGTTCCCAGCATAACTAAATCAAATCAAATTAAACAGAACGGATCAGACAAATCGAATAAAATCAAACAAACCAAATTGCACCAAACAAATCAAACGAACAAAAGAAACAGGTAAAACAAAATAAACTCAATACAATAAAGCAAGACATACCAAACGACACCGCACCCATATCAACACAAACACCAACAAAGGGTCCTGGTCCGCGCGCCCGGGCCGAGAGTGCCCAGCACTAGTCGGTGAGTCCAGGCAACTTCGACCAGGCCCACACAACACATACAACACATACAACACACAATCCAATGCGCCGCAACTAAAAACTAGACGAAGGACAAGTGCCCAGTAAGGGTAAATCAAACTAAACTAAATCGAACGGATCGAACAAACTAAATAAATAAACACAAACAAACCAACCGAACCAAATGAATCAAACACATCAAACAAATAAAGAAACAAAATAAATTCAAACAACAAAGTAAGAAATACCAAACAACACAGCACCCATAACACCACAAACCCCAAACGCATCGTCCCGTTCCGCGCGCCCGGACCGAGAGCGGAACTGAACGGCGTACCCAGATAACCCGGACCAGACCCAAACACACAGCCCCCACCTTACCTACTCACACACCTAGACCCAAATAACCACAAACGGTAAAATAAACAAATATAACCAAACCACTAGCACCGGGGTACGTCGTAAAACTCAAACATATGACAAATAGCGCATCAGACCAAGAACCAAGGCACAATTAGAACGGAATAAATAAAACAACACTGGGCAACTCAAACACATAACCGGACTGAACAAACCTGGCGACAAAACAGAGAACCAAACTAAACCAAAACTAAACAAACCCCAAGGCAGCACCCACCGCGAGACGCGAGGCAACACCGAGGGATGTAAACCGCCGCTGGAACACCCAGGCGGGGACCTTGGCTTAACCGCCCGGGTCGCGAGCCCAGCAGACTCGACTCTGCTCCAAATCCTAAGCTGAGAAACGCGGCAAAAGGATGTATGGCTGCGTGGTCATGCAGTCATTAGCGTTCTAACTTGGAGCACCAGGCGACACTCCAAGGAAACAACAGCCTTCACCCCGGAAGGATCGTAACCCGGGATGCGACCACAGAAATCGAGTCAACTCGTGGGATCAAAATGGCGAAGAATCAAATTAAAAAACTAAAACCAGACACAAGACCAAAGCGAACAACCAAAAACTTCAACGCACAAAACATCCGGAAGAGAATAAAGCAGACACTAAAACTAAAACTAAAACTAGAACGGCAACAAGAGCAAAAGGCCAACAAAGAACAAATAGAACAAAGAGAGCAACCGAAACACCGACAGGTACCGGATTCAAACCACCCAACAAAACAAATACTAATACCAGCGACAGGCCCGGAAACTAACATAGACAACGTCACCCTCACACACGAACAGCCAGACAAAAACACGAACACAAACACAAACACAGTTACAAATATCAATGCCACGTCCAATACCCACCTGGCCACCACAACCAACCAAACCCCACCCTATAGAAGCAAGAGACCCAAAACATCGAGGCAACGGACAAAGAGCGCACCAGGCCAAATACCACCAAAGGTGGTCACAAGTCAAACCACACAACAAACCCAAGACGCCAAGCAGGGTAACGACAACTCACACACGCGTAGAGGAAAAGCACGCTACGCACACCCCAACAGGAATATGGTGCAACCAGGAGTCCCCGCGTACAACCGCACAACCAGTCTATCCATAACATCACCTACAACACAAATTACACTGTATACGTGGCAAACAAAACCAGCAAAACCAGCAAAACTAGCAAACAATGCAAAACACACAAGTGACACGCCCGTAAGGACAATAACAACAAGTGAGAATAATAGAGGACAGAACCTTCACGCGCAAAATAACAATCATCCCCGCACAACCAGCGGGGGTAAGCGCCCCGAGAACCCCGTCATCATACAAAACGACACAGCCAGCCCCCCACCGGAGCACACAACTGGGCACGAATGTACACCCGCAGGAAAACAACACGCTGAACAGAAGAACAAACAAACATAACCAAGACGCAGGAGGGAGAACAGGAAGGATAGGATCTAGACCACACCCATACGCGCGCACCCCAAACGCAGGCCCTACCAGCAAACCCACACCTGTAGCGCCAAGAATGCCACCTGCCCGCCGAAACATAGAAGCCACACATAAACAGGATCCTCGATCTATTAACACAACAGCCCAAACATATCTTGCACAACCCAATACCCACGGCGACCACCCACTGCGTACAAAACCATACCCCAAAACAGCCCCCCCCACACCACCCCCAAACCCCCCACAGGGCAGCCCACCCGACATCAAACGAAGACAACCACAAAAAACACAAAAAACACAGAAAACACGGAAATAGTAACTATAACCACCACAACAGGAGGGAAAACGCAAACGGCCAACAGAACCCAACATTAACATCAACACCCGTCACAAACTACATCCACACCGCACCCCTCACCGTAGGCTCGAACCACCTGTGCCACATACAGATCCATCATCATCATCATAACCCCAATAACCCCCTTACACAACGCAAGAAACCACACAAACTCGCCCACCAACCCTACAACATAGACAACCCCGGGAGAACCAGGAGGCACAGATGCCATACAGAACACAATGAGACAAACAAACAACGCACAGAACAAACCACAGGCAACACGAACGCGTCACAACACCACACAAGACTGCAACATCGAACAAGCCACCCATGGTACCTTGAGGATCTCATAGAGACCACTAACACGGACGGAAACACGGACCAACGCATAAAACCCGAAAAACCAAAACCTGTACACTTCTCAACCACACACAACACGGAACTCGAGCAGCTAAGCTACACACAAGCACGGTCGAGCATACCTAACAATAGACAGAGAGGCAACGGTAACACTACAGCCAATCACACGAGAGCACACAACAACACACACACAGAACAAGTAGACAAGACAGCAACCATGACTACACCGACAGCAACAATAAACACAAACACAATAAAAATAATGACGCAAAATTCTTCCTTACAGGCCCCCCTGCAACACTGCCGGTCGGGGGACAGCGTACACGAACCACACCCCCACCCCCAAACGGCCAAGTCCCCGATAAGACATAAATTCTCCACCCGCGAAAAACCCATAGAGATCCGGATCTTACAGCTGAATGCCATGCGTTCCGCAAACGTATCGGGCCAAATCCGGGAACTAATTAGCGAAAAGAGGCTGGACATCCTGCTTATTCAGGAGCCTTACGCCTTAAAGCTACGCGGCAAACTTAAAAATATGTTCAAAATCTACGGGCTCGGCCAATGGGCCAAGGTAGCTAGCAGAAGGCAACACCCGTATGCCGCGGTAGTATCCACCAACCCCCACAGAAATTTCGCTATCACAAACATCTCGCAACTATGCAACCCCCACTGCGCCGTTGCAGAAATAAAAACCCCCGGTATCTCTTTCATAGCGATCTCGTGCTACTTCCAGTACAGAGACCCGATCGAGACACATCTCAACCACCTCGCGAAGGTGCTTCGATTGCTGAGAGCGGAGAGAATCATGATCGGCATGGACGCAAACGCCGAGTCACCCCTCTGGAGCCCACGTGACAGCAACCCTAACGGAGCTAAGCTTGAAAGCCTAATAAAGGAGCACGAACTCATAGCCCTCAACACTCCCGGGATTCCCACCTACCAAAGGGAAACAGTATTCTCGTACATCGAGGTCACCCTAGTTTCAACCCAGATGCACAGATTTGTGCATAGTTGGAGGGTACGTGACAAGTGGGTCACCAGCGACCACAACACCATTGACATAAGGCTGGACTTTCCGAGAAACCGCAAGTCCGTCAGTAGAACTCTTGACAGACGCTTTAACACTAAAAAAGTGGACTGGGAAAAGTTCGAGAACGAACTTAGGGAACTCTGAAGACCCAGCTCGATGGACTAAAAATGACTACCGAATCTGATATCGACTCCGCCGCAGAGACCCTTTCTAACACACTGAGGCGAGCTAGCCAATCCGCAATCCCGAAGAAAACACTCTTCAGACGCTCCAACCCTTGGCGGTCCGAAGCCCTTACCCAAGGAAAGAGGAAATTCCTCCAAGCAAGGAGAACGCTCCAAAAGTCCAAAATGGATCCACACATCGGACCCATGAAAGAAGCGTACAAGAGACTCCTTAGGAGTTTCAACAAACAAGTAAAGATCGCCAAAACAAACAGCTGGACTGAATTCGTCTCCTCCCACGGGAAATCCGAACCCTGGGGCGTGGTATACAAACTACATCCGGGAAGCTCGGAGGCGAGAACACTGTCCATACCCTCCGGAGACGGGACGGTCATACTGTGAGTATCCGCGACACAACCAAATGCCTACTAGACACCCACGTCCTGAAAGACAACCCGCTCGAGTACACAGCCGCACAAAGCCAGACCAGGGCTGACACGCACATCTCCCCCCCAACCCCAAACGCAAAACCCTTCACCCTGAGGGAAATCGAGCAAGCCCTCCAGAAATGTAAGAATAATAAAGCCCCTGGCCCGGACCTCATCGAGGTTGCAATAATGAAACAAGCCTTCCGCGTCACCCCACTCTTCTTTCAAGACCTCTTTAACGCCTGCCTAGAACACGGGGTATTCCCCAAAGTTTGGAAGCAAGCCCTCCTCATAGTTATTCCAAAAGGCGAAGAGAAGGACCCCACGGACCCCAACTCCTATAGACCAATTTCCCTCCTCCCAGTCTTAGGGAAACTTTTTGAAAGACTGATTATGCTGAGACTCACAGAAAGCGCAATAGCGCCAGGCACTCTGTCGAACCGGCAATTCGGCTTCGTCCCGAATCGTTCCAGAGAAGATGCAATCGTAGAGCTCCGGGAAATAATCTCAGCCTCGGATCAGCCTGTCATTGTAGCCCTCCTCTTCGACGTCAAAGGAGCCTTCGACTCACTATGGCGCCCGAAAATTCTTGAAAATCTCAAAGGGAAAAACTGCCAAAACAACGTGTACAGAACACTACAGAGCTATTTCGCCAACAGAACGGTGACCATGAGAACCCCTGGCGAAACCCTAGAGACGGTATCCGAAAAATGCTGTCCCCAAGGCTCAGTACTTGGACCAGCCTGCTAGAACCTGGCGTTCAATCAACTCCTCAACTCGCTAGAAGAAAACTTCGGTACAAACTTCGTCGCCTATGCCGACGACCTATTGGTCCTAGTAGAAGGCAGAACAAGAGCAGAGATCGAAGCCCGGGGACAGATGGCCGTAAAGCTCATCCTACAATGGTGCGCGTCTGCCAAACTGGTAATCTCCGAAACCAAAACGGAAGCCGTCTTCCTAAGAAAAGAAGCGATCCCAAAAGTCCCCCAAAGCTTCTTTAGAACCAATAGACAGAGACACAACCGAGCTTCCGTAAGGAAGAAGAGGAAAAACTCGAAGCTCCAGACTGGCCCACCCAGAAACCCCATCATAAAGCTGTACGGCAAAAACATCGCCTTCAAAGAAACAGTCAGATATCTGGGCATACATCTAAATACCAAGATGAACATTAACCATCACTGCAAGTATCTCCGGGAAAAGCTAACCCCCCTCTTCCAATCCATCAGGAGGCAATCTCGAGCCGACTGGGGATACAAGCACAGAACCAGGGATCTGATATACAAAGGCGTTTACATACCCTCCGCCGCGTGGATTGACCTAATAAAGGGGCCGGACTGGAAAATCCTTCGTGATCTCCACAGACAGACGCTGATTTCCGTCACCATGGCCTTCAGGACCATCTCGTACGACGCAGTGTGTGTCTTGGCAGGATCACTCCCCGTTGAACTGCTCCTCGAGAAGTTCAACGGGGACTCGGAAGCTCGGAAGACCTGGACCCCATCAGAGACCTAGATGAAGTAAAGTACACCCTGGAGGAGTACCTACTAGGCAAGTGGCAACAATCCTGGTCCACCTCGCACAAAGGCCCAGTTACCCACCTTTTCTTTCCGGACGTCCGGGAGAGAAGGCAGATGGATTGGGTAAAACCGGGTTTCCACGTGACGCAGGTCTTATCGGGCCATGGGAACTTCGGAGACAAACTGTGTGACCTCCAAATAACCACAGATGGGTCCTGCGAGTGCGGGGAGCTGGACAATCCGCTGCATCTCCTCACGGACTGCCCGATCTACGCCCCCCAAAGGACATCCCTCCATGGGGACGACCCCACAACCCCGAAATGGCCGGAACTGGCCAACCATCTCATAAACTCGCCTGACAGGTTCAAACTCTTCCAGAAATTCTGCAGAGAAACCATGCACCTCAAAGGCGCAACCAGACATAGCAACGAGGTCAGCCAAATGAGAAGCGCAAACCGTCCCCTCGGTGAGCTACCACCCCCCGCACACCCCCCCTCTTCTACCAACACAACCCTACCAACCTGCACATCACCCCCCGCAAGGCCCAGGAGACAGACAAGATCCACCTTAAACCCCACAAACACTCCCCCCCTGCCCAACACCAAAGCAAACAAACCCACCACGCAATATAACTTCGACCTCGTTGCCATCCACATCAAAATTTTCTTCGTGTTAAACCAAAACTTTGCAACAGGGACAATGCGGGTCCAGGCGGGACCAAGTAGTGCGCCTTCCCGTGGTTCCCCGTGGATGCGATACCAGCGAATGCTTCATAGAGGCTTCAGTGGATTCGTAACTAAAGCGCTACTCTGTTAAAATTCGAACGAGGATTCCCCCCTGACTCTTCTGCATAGGGGAAAACTCACACGACTCGATCCAACAGGCATGAATTTTTCCAAAAGTACCGCTCGAATGTTAGTGCTTTCAAGGGAGGTGGGAACCCCAGCCTGAAAAGGCAGCGTATGGCCATGGGCGAGGAAGCATGGCAAAACACTCCTAGAGGATGAGCCTTGATACATTATCTGTCCCTATCTACCCAGTCTTTATCGAGCGGCCGTCGAGGACGGACGTGTTTCGGAGTTTCTCCGTGTTTAGTGAGTGCTTAGTGTAGTGAAGTGTATAGTGATAGTGAAAGTGTTGTGTTTTTTGTTCGTGGTTCCCGTGTTGGGTGCTACCCCCCACAATAGTGAGTTTTTCTTTTTTCTTATTTTTTTTATTTTTTCATTTTTCTCAACCCTTATTATATTAACTTTTTTTTTAATTTTTTTTGCTTTTTCTCAACCTCCATTACATTAAAAATTTTTCTTTAATTTTCTCTCATTCTCATACCCCCACTCCCCCCACCCTACATACCCCCCTCCCCCCCCCCCCTGACGTACACCACCACCCACCGGATTCCGAGAGTACTCGGTCCGGTGAGTGTACTCCACCTGTTCCGACCCCCCCCAAACCCCTCCCCCTGCCGCCCGCGGAAGGGTTAACATCCACCGCGGAAGGCATTATTACATACAGCCCGTATATATATATATATATATATATAGATATACGGATTACACTACAATCACCAGGTTCGGGATTTCTCGGCCTGGTGAGCGTAACCCACACACACACACCATCCACACACCATCCACACACACTCATACACCCCCTCTACACCCCCCGCACTCACCATCCACCCGCCGGTAATCGAGTTTTTTCTCGAACCGGTGGTTTTTCTCATTTTTTCATTTTCTTTCCCCCACCACCTCATTTTTTTCATTTCATTAGTGAGGGCTCAATTTTTGTTATTTCTTAGTGATCCAAAGTTTTTTTTATTTCTTTTTACAACCTTTATCATAAACTTTACCCCCCAGAACCCCCACAATTTTATTTTTTGCGTGTTAATAGTTTTTCGGTTTTTGTCTTACCCCCACACCCGGTTTTTTCTAAATTCTTTTTTTTTTCCTATTCTACCCCCTTCTAGCACCTAACACGGGTATACCAGCTATAAATTAAGTGTTTTTAAGTAAAATTTAGTTAAGTTTAGTGTACAGTGCCTTTTTTTTTTTTTTTTTTTTTTTTTTTTTTTTTTTTTTTTTTTCTCTCTTCCTCCTGCTCCCTGGTGAGCAGAGAGGCGGCACGCGAGGCGGCTGGGAGTCTGCCCGAGTATGGGCAAGTCCCAGAAGAAGAGGGCGCAGAGGATGGCGTCGGTGAGCTCCTCGTCGTCGGAGTCGTTGCCACCGCGGGAAACCCGGGCCTCGACTTCGAAAACAACAGCCACAACGGCGAGGACTCAGGAGAGGGGGGATGTGGAGGCTCAGAAACGCAAAAGGCGCCACGAAGAAAAGGAGTTGAGCCTTGAAGAGGCTGGGGGTAAGTACCCCAAAGATATTAGGGTAAGGTTGGAGAGTGAACGTGAGGGAGTGAATGATGATGAAAGCTTGAATGCGTGTGTTGTTAGTGCAAAAAGAGTGAATGTGAGTGCGAGGAACAGTGTATGTGGAAATGTTACTGTGAGTGTGCGTGACTGTGAGAGTGGTAATGAGAGTGAGAGAGAGAGTGAACGAGAGAATGTTAACTGTGTGAATGAAAAAGCGAATGTAGGAGTGACTGACGGGGATGATATGAATGATAGAGTGATTCTGAACCGAATGAATGAAATCGGTGTGCGATTGAGAGGTCGAATGTGTAGTGAGGTAAATGTAAACAAAGGAGTGATCGAGCATGTGCTGAATTGTGTGAGTGAGTACGAGAGAATAGTAAGTAACCTGTTGTGTATGAATGCCGAGATGAGGGGTAGATTGAGTGAGAGGAAAAGTGCAAATGTGAGTGTGACTGCGAACGAGCCGAGGGTGCACTCGTATGCCGGAGTGGCGGCAACTCGGCCATCTCCCTTGGCACGGGCTTCACAGCCGGTACCAGGGGGTGTGAGGAGTGCACCCATGGCACCACCTCGGGCGGCTCCAGGTCCGAGCTATGCCGTTATTGTGAAAGGACGAGAGAATGAGGAAAGTGAGGAAGTAAAGAAGCGTTTGTGTAGTATGAATGTATGTGAGAATGTGAGAGTTAAGAATGTGCGAGTGGCGAGAAGTGGCGGTGTGATTGTGGAAACTTTGAGTGTAAGAGAGAGAGAGAGCTTGAGATTGAATGAGGGGCTTAGGAGTGCGGGGCTTCAGGTGGAGATTCCGCCTGCTCCTAAGCCTAGAGTGATTGTGTACAATGTACCGAGTGTGCTGACGGCGGAGAGATTCTTGGAGGAACTGTACTCCAAGAATCTAAAGAATGCGTGTAGTATGGCTGAATTCAAAGAGGGGGTGAAGGTTGCGGGGAGAAGGGGGAGCAGGGATGCTGAGCAGGGGAGTGTGATCCTTGAGGTCACGCCCCCGATCAGACGTCGCCTGCTGGACGAAGGGCGCGTATATGTGGAATGGAGTGCGTGTCGTGTGAGTGTATATGATGCAGTGTTGAGATGTTTTGGGTGTTATCAGTATGGACATGGTGTGAAAGAGTGTAAGAAGGAACGAGTGTGCATAAAATGCGGATTGAGTGGACATATGGGTGCAAATTGTAAGAATGAGTATGCGTGTGTAAACTGCAGGATGAGAGGGCAGCCATTCGACCACGCGGTGACGTCGATGGCATGCCCCGAGTACATCCTGCGGGTTGAGAGAATGCGTGCGCGAATGAACGACAATGGCTGCCACTAGGGAACTGCGCGTATGGCAGATGAATGGTCAGCGGGGGTATGGCGTTATGTGTGATATGAGTGAATGGTTGATGAATGAAAGGATAGATGTATGTCTGTTGCAGGAGCCGTACGTCTCTCACGGCAGGGTGACTGGGATCCCCATGGGATTCAAGTCATTTCTGAGCGTGAGCGGGCGCGCGGCTGTCATTGTATGCGGTGAGGACATCGAGTGCCTGGTGCAGGGTGAATGGGTGTGTGACGACGGTGTGTGTGTGTGGGTGAAAGGTGTGTTTGGAGAGCTGAACGTGGCCTCCCTGTACTGCGCCGCAGGCTCGATCGAGCCGTACGTGCGGTGCTTGGACGGCCTGTTCAGTAGTATGAATGGGCGTAAATTGGTGATTGGGATGGATGCGAATGCGACCAGCAACCTCTGGTTCAGCAAAGGGGTTGAGGGTTCGGAGATAGATATGCAGCGGAGAGACAGGGGGGGGAGGGAACCGAGAGTGCGTGGATGTGTGCTTGAGGAATGGATTGTCTGCAACAATATTAGAGTCTTGAATGAGCCAAGCCCGCACTACACCTTCAGTGCCAGCATGGGGGAGAGTGACATTGATGTCACTCTCACCAATGTTGGTGGGGGTGAGTGCCGGGTGGAATGGATGGTGATGAACGAATGCGGAATTAGTGACCACAACCCCATCCTTGTGAGGTTGTGGTTGAAGGATCTTCGCCCGAGCGACCACCAGGATTGTCGGCCCATCGAGAGATGGGTCGAAAAGGATGTGGACTGGGAGGGCTACAGGAGTGCGCTACGTGACCGTGCCCAACGGCATGGTTACGAGGCGTTCCTGGCCCTCGGCGTGAATGATATGGTGAATGTGATGAGTGAATGGGTGACGAGCGTGAATGATGAGTGGCTGCTCCGTTCCACCTCGGGGAATCGGAAGACCCCCCTGAGGAAACGGAAGAGCCTCAGATGGTGGAACGACGAGCTCGAAAGGAAGAAGCTGGAGGTGCGAGCTGCGAGGCGAAGGTACCAACGTGCGAAGAGAGTGAATGAGCGTATGAGAGAATCTTGGAGTGAATGGAGAATGCATGTTCGCGAATATAAAATTATGATGAAGTGCGCGAAGGAGGGGGAGTGGGAAAAGTTTGTGGGCAAAGAAAGGGATGAGGCATGGGGGGCTTTGTATAAGATTTTATTAAGGGGGGATAAGAATTTAATTGCTGGACTATGGGCTGATGGAAGGTACACCACGAACTGGCGGGAGAGCGCGGAGGTCCTTATCGGGAAATTCTTCCCGAGAAGGGATCCGCGCTTTCCCCGGGGTCCGTGGTCCACCGGAGTGAATCTGATGAGTGCGAGTGGATTGCGTGAGGAGTTTGAATGGGACGAAATGAGTGCGGCTGTTAGGCTCTTGAGAATGAGAAAAGCACCAGGGCTGGATGGCTTCACCAGCTCGATGCTGCGGAATGTATGGGAAGCCATACCCATGTATGTAAAGAGTATGTATGAGAAATGTCTGAATGAATGTGTGTTCCCGAAGATGTGGAAGCGCGCGAGAGTTGTGGCACTCCTGAAGAGTGTCGAGAAGGACAGGAGAAACCCTGGGTCCTACAGGCCTATTAGCCTGTTAAGCGGCCTGGGGAAAATCCTGGAGAGACTCCTCGTTGAACGTATGAATGTGAGAATGGATGGGAAATGGAATGAACGGCAGTTTGGCTTCATGAATGGAAGATCGTGTGACGATGCGTGGACGTGTTTCATGAGTGATGTTCTCTCCGCCCGGGGCGAATACGTTCTGGGCGTCTTTGTCGACTTTCAGGGTGCCTTCGACAACCTTGAATGGAGCGTGATTGTGGAGTGCATGAGAAATACTGGATGCGTGGGATGTGAGCTTGGTGTGTGGATGGATTATTTTAATGAAAGGAAAGCGTGTATGAGGAATAGTATGGATGAGATATGGGTGAATGTGGAGAGGGGCTGCCCGCAGGGCTCCATTGCGGGCCCCTACGTGTGGAACCTCTGTATGAATGAGCTCCTGGATGAACTTGCGGCAGCGAATGGTCGGGTTGTGGCCTACGCCGACGATCTGGCCATCGTTGTTGCGGGTGATTCCAGGGCTAGAATAGAGTATCTGGTGAGTGAATGTATGAAAGTGGTATATAGATGGGGTACGCGTGTGGGTGTGAATGTTTCTGGTGATAAGACTGTGTGTATGATGTTAAGGGGAAAGATAAGCGTGAATCGGCGAGTGCGTGTGTGTGTGAATGATAACGACGTACGGCACATTCGGTACGTTGAGAGTGTAAGATACCTGGGTGTGTGGATGAGTGAGCGTATGAACTTTGGTGTGCATGTGAAGAGTATAAGGGCGAAAGTAATGAAAAGTGTGAATGCTGTGAAGAGAGTGCTTAAGAAAGAATGGGGGGTTACTTATAGGGTTTTGAACATTTGGATGAAAGGGTTAATGCTAGCCGGTGCCATGTACGGTGCACCGGCCTGGTATGAATGCATGAGATTTGCCAATATGAGGGCCCTTATGGCTAGTAGCCAGAGGATCCTTATGTTGGCGAGTGCGCGAGTGTGTAGAACAGTTTCCACGGAGGCCATGCAGGTGCTACTTGGGTGGCCCCCGTGGGACCTTGAGAGCCTGAGAAGAGCGAATGCGTACAAAATTAGAAGGGGGTTGGTCATGAATGAGATGGACCTGGTGTCGCTCGAGGAGGTAGACGGAATGGATGAGAGCGAGTGGATGAAACTGTTGAATGAGAGAATGTATGATAGATGGCAAGTGAGGTGGGAGAATTCTGTGAATGGGAGGGTTTTGTACGAGTTTATGAATGATGTGCGAATGGTTTCGAGAATGAAAGGTTTCCAACCGAGTCTCACGGTCGGTTATATACTAACCGGCCATGGGACTCTGAATGCATGGCTGTATGGTAGGAATTTGGTGGACGATGGTGAGTGTGTGTGTGGGAACGGAATGGAAGACTGGATGCATGTGTTGTGTAAATGTGATATGTATGCTAGCTTCCGTGACCTAAATGAGATGGGTGTGATTGAGAGAGTGGATGGTAGTGTGGATGTGAGTATGATTCTGAGGAAACGGGAGACGTATGAAAGATTTTGTACGTTTGTGGAACGAGCGTATGTGACGAGGATGCGAATGATCGAGAGAATGCGAGAATGAATGGTGCGTGAATGTGGTGTGTGAATGGGTGGACCGCAGGGGGGCGTGCAGCTTGCTGCACGCCTTGGGTCTGACGAGCCCACGGTCTAACCTTAGTCAATAGGCCCACCCAGCCTAGGAGCCGATACACTCCGAACTGGGCAGAAATGGCTTGTCGGCGTGCTTCTGCACGGTGGCGGGCTGTCTCGAAACTCCCACCTGGAGTATAACAGGTACTATGGGGATCGGGGGGCCCCTGGGACTTGTCCCAGCCCCGATCGACTGAGGTCGGACTCGTAGTGGCAGTGGTTGATAGCCCAAGTTCACGAGGGCAAGGGTCGTCGAACGACGGCGGTCGTGCCATTGCTGCTTAGTAGGCCCCGGCCGAAAGGGAGCGGTGTGGCCGCTGTCCAATAGGCGACCCGGTGTGTGAGTTGCACTCAATCGAACTCGGGTGCCGGTCCTGCATAGCCGGTAGAGGTTTAGAAGGGCCTCGCCTCCCACGGAGAGGGCCGACGGGGTGCTCGGGCCCCTGAGGCAATTCCGTAGTTGGGTGCGAGACCAAATGCTCTCGCATCTAACGCGCCGATCGGGCGTATCCCGATCCCACGCCCATGGGGGCCGTGTAGGTAGGCCAATTGGTAGGTACTGCACGTAAAATCCACGGTTACAGAAATGTCCCTATCTACCGGGCCTTTAAGGTGTACCCTCATAAGCCAATCCACGGTGCTCGTGGAGCTCGAGGGAGCCAAGTGCCACACCCACGTCCAAGTCGTAAGGTCTGGAAACGTCGTGTATCTCGCACGTGGCGATGCACAGGCGGCTAACGGGTGACTGGCTAACCGGTCTGGGAATGATTATTGCATTGGATGGTGTACAGTCTGTATGCTGGTATTATGCTGATGTGCTGGTGCTCTGCACTAGCATATCAGCTATTTTATTTTTTACTAACATATGAGTCTGGTGGGGGAGGCTATCCGTGCTCAGAATAAAAGTAATGCGTGCGCTGTTTTGTTTTATGTGCTTATATGAAAAGCAATGCGCATAAAATTTTTCTTGATGCTTATTGTGAGTAATGCGCACGTGACTCCACGTAATTTTCTTCTGCCATTTATTAAGCAATGCGCACGCTTAGTGCACAATAACAAGTATATCTCGCTTAAAAGCAATGCGCATAAAGAATTTGGTTTTCACTGTGCTAATCTTAAGCAATGCGCACGCTTTTATTTTCAAAAGCAATGCGCACACTTTCCGCATGATGTCGGAAAGCAATGCGCACGGCTTTGAGCCTTAAAGCAATGCGTACGACAAGTTATGCTAATAGAAAAGCAATGCGTACGGATTTCTCCTCCGTCATTCTCTGTGTATTATAAACTTAAGAAGCGTAAGATCTAAGGGTCGGCTGCGGATTGTGCATTAATCTGTTAAATTTTCAAAATCCCAGACCAAAACAAATAAAGTAAAAATGAGCGCTAATGGAAAACAAACGCTACCCCAGGGAGATTGTAATTCTCCAGTCGATTCCGATCGGGTGCAAGCCCCGGTGGTCGGCTCTGGTTCCGAGGATTCTGGGGGGAACCACAATAGCGCAAAGGAAGCAGCTGTCGTTCTGAAAAGAATACAGCAGAATATGGACACGGAGAACAAGCCTTTTGTGACAGCAAGAAAGCGTAAAAGGGTCACTCCTCTGGAGATAGACCTAACCTACGAACACAAAGCAATAGACGAATTTAATGCTCTTGCCGAAGATTTACTAGAAAATCTTCAAAAGTTAAGGCAATCAAACAAATTTACTAAGAGCGTTGATGATGCCGTCAAAGATATGCTCATAAAAGCGCAAGGCGTAATAAGTAAATTAGCCTTGGAAAATGGCATTATGAAAGGCAGATTAAGTGCTACTGAAACCAAAAAGGAAAGCCCAGCACTATACAGCGAGGTTGCTAGGCAGACCATACCGCCGATTAAGACTGCAGCAATAAATAAGGATAGAGTACCAATCAAACGGTACTCAATAGCTATTAAATCCAAAAATGGAAAAGATGACGCAGACGCCATCGAAAAGAAGATCAAATCGGCCATAAACCCAGCAAAAGAAAATTTAAAGATTAAAGGTCTAAGGAAGACAAAATCTGGGTTCGTTGTAATTGAGACTGAAAGTGAGTCAGACCTAGCCAAACTGCAAAGCCATCCGAAGCTTAAAGAAAATAACCTCGAATCTTCTGCGCTTAGAAAGAGGTTGCCTAGAATAATTATATATGATGTTCCAACAAACATCAAAGAAGATGAATTAATTAATATTATAAAAGAGCAAAATAATTCGTCGTTTCTTAGCATCGACGATTCCGCAGAAAAAGAGTTTAAAGTTTTATTCAAAACAGGCAAACGGGACAAGAGCAACGTGCACGTTGTCTGTATTGCCCCAGCTGCCATAAGAAATATTCTTGTAGGCCAGCGTCTTTTCATAGGCTGGCAAAGCTGCAAAGTTGCAGATTTTCAAGCGGTAAGTCGGTGCTATAAGTGCCAAATGTATGGTCACGTGTCCAAATACTGCAAACATGAAAAAGAAGTTTGTGGTAAATGTGGCTCTGAGGAACACGTTATAGCCAATTGTAAGAGCAAAGAACGTAGCTGCATCCCATGCTTAAAGGCCAAGAAGCCATGTAAGCATACAATGGATAATAGCTGTCCATTATACAAAGCAGCTCTAGAACGCTTGATAAACAACACGGACTATGGATAAAACCATTATACTGCAATCCAATATTGGACGAAGTAGATTAGCTACTGATGAATTAATGACTAGAGCACATGAGGTTAAAGCAGCCATAATCTTAGCACAGGAACCTTATCAACATACAAATGCTATTGTTGGTATGGGGAGATACTCCAATCAGATATTTGTTGGATCCTCCAATAAAGAAATGCCGTGGGCATGCGTTGTAATACTGAACAATGATTACACCGGCACACTTCTCAAGGCAGTCAGCACGACCCATTGCGTCTGTGTGCATATCTCAGGTCCTGGCGGTGATTTTTATGTTGTATCTCTCTATTGTCAGTATTCGCATGACATAGACATATATCTGAACCAACTTGGAAAAGTCCTAGACGTCACGAGAGGAAAGCACATTATTATAGCGTCAGATGTTAATGCTACCTCTCCTACATGGAGCTCCAGAGTGATGATTAGCGACGAAAGAGGACTACAAGTTGAGGACTTTGTATTTTCACACGATCTAATATGCATTAATAAATTACATGAGAGATGTACCTATAAGAAAGGTGAAAGGGACATCGATATTACAATGTGTGATATACAGGGTCTTGCGAGTGTCTCCAACTGGTCGGTCACTGATAACTGGATAAGTAGCGACCATGAAGTTATAGCAATTGAATTGGGAAGCTCTGCCCAGCTACCTAGACTTAAACGGCCTAGGTATAACATCAAATATGCAAACTGGGAAAAATTTATTCAGTTATTAGATCAATCGTTTGTGTCTCTTTACGAAAGACCGATTCGAAACTGTGCTGATGTCAACAATTACGCAAACGATATAGTTGACGAGATTACAAGAGCTGCTAATAAAACAATTCCTAAAAAGAAGATGTTCCAGAAGTCGGTCCCTTGGTGGACTAACGAACTCTCTGGCTATAAGAAAAATGTGTACAAACTACGTAAGATATATCAAGCGGAGCCTGATCTACTCCGCAGAGATATTAAAAGACGTAGATATCTACTTGAAAGAAAGAAGTACACAAGAAACATAAATAAAATCCGATCGGAAAGCTGGAGAAACTTTGTTGAGTTAAACAGCAGGAGGAATGCTTATGGGTTTGTATATAAGATTTCGAAGGAGAAGATTCTCCCGAAACAAATTATTAATTCATTAAATGATAGTGCTGGCAATTTTACCACTGACTGGGAGTCTACGGCTCGAGCACTACTCGATGGTCTGTTTGGTAATGAAAATTCACCCCAAACGACATCGAACATACTGTATACATCCACTTCCAATGATGTCCCTGCATGGTCTATGATAGAAATAATAACATCTATAAAGAAAATGAAAAATGGCAAAGCCCCGGGTCTAGACTATGTGGAAGTTGAAATGGTAAAAAGTGTGATTAAGTCGAAATATCTATTGGTTTTGTTAAAATTATTTAATTCGACATTACAGTATGGCTCGTTTCCGGACTCCTGGAAAGTAGGTGAGGTGAGGACACTCCTTAAATCCAGTGGAAAGGATCCTTCCCTGGTGAAGTCATACAGACCTATATGTCTTCTTCCTATTCTCAGCAAGGTTCTTGAAAGACTGATTGGTTATAGATTGTCGAATTGTATTTCACATGGAGAGTACGCCTCCGATAGACAATTTGGCTTTAAAAAAGGTAGGGGTACTGAAGATGCCATATCAGAGCTCAAAACTTTGATAGACAACTATGAAAAGAAATTAATATATGGCATTCTATTTGATATCACTGGAGCATTTGATAATCTCCAGTGGTCGAAAATCTTAGAGGAGCTCCGAAAAAGAGACTGCCCCACAAACATCTATAGACTGATAGAGTCTTACCTTTCAAATAGAAAAGTATCTGTAACCGACAACTTTCAAGTAGTTCGTAAGAACCTGAATAAAGGATGTCCGCAAGGTTCAATATTAGGACCGGACTTCTGGAACATATGTATGGACTCGCTATTAATGCGTCTTACGCATAGCGGAGGGAAAGTAGTGGCATACGCTGACGACTTAATTCTGGTAGTCGGAGGAGACTCCAGAAGAGAAGTTGAATCTGAGGCGCAAAAGTACACTGACATCATTGTCAAATGGTGTCAAGAACAAAATCTTGAACTTTCGAAATCCAAAACAGAGCTTATCTTACTTAAAGATAAAGGCAGTCGACTTGACTGCGGTAAGAAAGCTGTCTCATATAAAGATTTAACAATGAAGAAACTGATTTCGAAAGGGTCCATCTCTGGCTCAATAAGACATACTGGCAAAGGAGGGATTAGACCTCCCTGTATAAAAATACTAAATAAAGGCATTAAATACTCCGAAAAAGTAACATATTTGGGAATAACCATCAGTCAAGGATTCAGTATTAATGTGCACTTTCGTACAGTAAACAAAAAGATACGAGCGTTCTATAACCGTATACGAATGATTGCACAGAGTACCTGGGGTCTGAATCACTTGACACTCGACACTCTTTATGATGGTGTGTTCATACCAACAATTATGTATGGAGTATCTGCCTGGGGAGATTTGATCGATACACAGAAACATCACCACGAGTTAGAAAAAGTTCAAAGATTTCCCCTGCTAAGAACTAGCAGGGCTTACAACACGTGCTCTACAAAGGCACTACAGGTAATTTGCGGCAAATTACCATTAGAACTTGTGGTGATGGAAAAACTGTTTAAACGCCGATTAAATAAAGGCGAGTCCTTCCAAATAAACGACATAACTTATGATGAAAACTGCGACAAAGAGATCGCAGTGGCCAGTATAAATGATGTCTTATACAAAAAGTGGCAAGATAAATGGACAGCCTCGGACGTCGGTGAAGTAACTAAAAAGTACTTTCCTGATGTACGGCAGAGGATGACGTACTCTTGGATAAATCTAAATTATTATAACGTGCAATTTTTAAGTGGACATGGTGATTTTAATTACTCACTTCACAAAAGAAATCTGTCTGACACAGATAAATGTTCCTGCGGGCAGATTGAGACTCCGGGCCATGTTCTCTTCGAGTGTCCATTATACGACACAGAAAGAACAGAAATCAAAGAACACTTAATTACAAAGAAAGGTTCTTGGCCTGTGTGTGAAAATGACTTAGTAAATCACCCTGACATATTTAAAATATTTGACTTCACGTGTAAGAATATTATCAGATCCAAATGCTTCGGACAAGAGTCGTCAAACAGACAGTAAATGAAACAGAGTCGTTTCTAGACCGACGACTATAATCATAAATCCTCGCGACTGACTGATACCTCGGTACATCAAATAAATAATGTCCGTGTATTTTAAAACTGAGTGTCTTCTTAAATGTTTTATGTCTATATGTTTATATATATTATAACGATGTTTTGTCACAAACAATAAATTATTTGTGTCGTCCTATATACCTTTTGTGTTGTCCCATTTACACCTTGACAACTTTGACATATTAACTAAAGACGAGCTCTCTCTTAAGATTCGAATCTGAAGTTTTTAGTATAAATAAGTAATCAACGATGAAACTTAAGAATTGAGTGATATGACGAATATGACAATTAAATTAAAATTAAAACGGGCTCGAGCATAAGATCTGGCCGGTGACTCTACCTCCACGAGGTCCCCGCTGGGCAACGTGCATCGCATCTTCACTCAAAGTCTTGAGTGGACATGGGATGTACGGCTAAATGAGTCACCTCCCTATAGGGAGAGCCAACTCGCTCTGAGATCTAAAATCTATCTCGAGCGGGGTTTTTCCGAGTCGGTCTCCTTGGCTCTGCGTTTGCGCTGGAGGATGGTATACCTGCGGATATGGTCGAAAGACCGAGGTACCGCAGTACTACGACCATCTGTAGTACTAACCAACATTCACTGTCCCTATCTACCCAGTCTTTATCGAGCGGCCGTCGAGGACGGACGTGTTTCGGAGTTTCTCCGTGTTTAGTGAGTTCTTAGTGTAGTGAAGTGTATAGTGATAGTGAAAGTGTTGTGTTTTTTGTTCGTGGTTCCCGTGTTGGGTGCTACCCCCCACAATAGTGAGTTTTTCTTTTTTCTTATTTTTTTATTTTTTCATTTTTCTCAACCCTTATTATATTAACTTTTTTTTAATTTTTTTTGCTTTTTCTCAACCTCCATTACATTAAAAATTTTTCTTTAATTTTCTCTCATTCTCATACCCCCACTCCCCCCACCCTACATACCCCCCTCCCCCCCCCCTGACGTACACCACCACCCACCGGATTCCGAGAGTACTCGGTCCGGTGAGTGTACTCCACCTGTTCCGACCCCCCCAAACCCCTCCCCCTGCCGCCCGCGGAAGGGTTAAAATCCACCGCGGAAGGCATTATTACATACAGCCCGTATATCTATATATATATATATATAGATATACGGATTACACTACAATCACCAGGTTCGGGATTTCTCGGCCTGGTGAGCGTAACCCACACACACACACCATCCACACACCATCCACACACACTCATACACCCCCTCTACACCCCCCGCACTCACCTCCACCCGCCGGTAATCGAGTTTTTTCTCGAACCGGTGGTTTTTCTCATTTTTTCATTTTCTTTCCCCCACCACCTCATTTTTTTCATTTCATTAGTGAGGGCTCAATTTTTGTTATTTCTTAGTGATCCAAAGTTTTTTTTATTTCTTTTTACACCCTTTATCATAAACTTTACCCCCCAGAACCCCCACAATTTTATTTTTTGCGTGTTAATAGTTTTTCGGTTTTTGTCTTACCCCCACACCCGGTTTTTTCTAAATTCTTTTTTTTTTCCTATTCTACCCCCTTCTAGCACCTAACACGGGTATACCAGCTATAAATTAAGTGTTTTTAAGTAAAATTTAGTTAAGTTTAGTGTACAGTGCCTTTTTTTTTTTTTTTTTTTTTTTTTTTTTTTTTTTTTTTTTTTTCTCTTCCTCCTGCTCCCTGGTGAGCAGAGAGGCGGCACGCGAGGCGGCTGGGAGTCTGCCCGAGTATGGGCAAGTCCCAGAAGAAGAGGGCGCAGAGGATGGCGTCGGTGAGCTCCTCGTCGTCGGAGTCGTTGCCACCGCGGGAAACCCGGGCCTCGACTTCGAAAACAACAGCCACAACGGCGAGGACTCAGGAGAGGGGGGATGTGGAGGCTCAGAAGCGCAAAAGGCGCCACGAAGAAAAGGAGTTGAGCCTTGAAGAGGCTGGGGGTAAGTACCCCAAAGATATTAGGGTAAGGTTGGAGAGTGAACGTGAGGGAGTGAATGATGATGAAAGCTTGAATGCGTGTGTGGTTAGTGCAAAAAGAGTGAATGTGAGTGCGAGGAACAGTGTATGTGGAAATGTTACTGTGAGTGTGCGTGACTGTGAGAGTGGTAATGAGAGTGAGAGAGAGAGTGAACGAGAGAATGTTAACTGTGTGAATGAAAAAGCGAATGTAGGAGTGACTGACGGGAATGATATGAATGATAGAGTGATTCTGAACCGAATGAATGAAATCGGTGTGCGATTGAGAGGTCGAATGTGTAGTGAGGTGAATGTAAACAAAGGAGTGATCGAGCATGTGCTGAATTGTGTGAGTGAGTATGAGAAAATAGTAAGTAACCTGTTGTGTATGAATGCCGAGATGAGGGGTAGATTGAGTGAGAGGAAAAGTGCAAATGTGAGTGTGACTGCGAACGAGCCGAGGGTGCACTCGTATGCCGGAGTGGCGGCAACTCGGCCATCTCCCTTGGCACGGGCTTCACAGCCGGTACCAGGGGGTGTGAGGAGTGCACCCATGGCACCACCTCGGGCGGCTCCAGGTCCGAGCTATGCCGTTATTGTGAAAGGACGAGAGAATGAGGAAAGTGAGGAAGTAAAGAAGCGTTTGTGTAGTATGAATGTATGTGAGAATGTGAGAGTTAAGAATGTGCGAGTGGCGAGAAGTGGCGGTGTGATTGTGGAAACTTTGAGTGTAAGAGAGAGAGAGAGCTTGAGATTGAATGAGGGGCTTAGGAGTGCGGGGCTTCAGGTGGAGATTCCGCCTGCTCCTAAGCCTAGAGTGATTGTGTACAATGTACCGAGTGTGCTGACGGCGGAGAGATTCTTGGAGGAACTAGTACTCCAAGAATCTAAGAATGCGTGTAGTATGGCTGAATTCAAAGAGGGGGTGAAGGTTGCGGGGAGAAGGGGGAGCAGGGATGCTGAGCAGGGGAGTGTGATCCTTGAGGTCACGCCCCCGATCAGACGTCGCCTGCTGGACGAAGGGCGCTGTATATGTGGAATGGAGTGCGTGTCGTGTGAGTGTGTATGATGCAGTGTTGAGATGTTTTGGATGTTATGAGTATGGACATGGTGTGAAAGAGTGTAAGAAGAAAGAGTGTGCATAAAATGTGGACTGAGTGGACATATGGGTGCAAATTGTAAGAATGAGTATGCGTGTGTAAACTGCAGGATGAGAGGGCAGCCATTCGACCACGCGGTGACGTCGATGGCATGCCCCGAGTACATCCTGCGGGTTGAGAGAATGCGTGCGCGAATGAACGACAATGGCTGCCACTAGGGAACTGCGTGTATGGCAGATGAATGGTCAGCGGGGGTATGGCGTTATGTGTGATATGAGTGAATGGTTGATGAATGAAAGGATAGATGTATGTCTGTTGCAGGAGCCGTACGTCTCTCACGGCAGGGTGACTGGGATCCCCATGGGATTCAAGTCATTTCTGAGCGTGAGCGGGCGCGCGGCTGTCATTGTATGCGGTGAGGACATCGAGTGCCTGGTGCAGGGTGAATGGGTGTGTGACGACGGTGTGTGTGTGTGGGTGAAAGGTGTGTTTGGGGAGCTGAATGTGGCCTCCCTGTACTGCGCCGCAGGCTCGATCGAGCCGTACGTGCGGTGCTTGGACGGCCTGTTCAGTAGTATGAATGGGCGTAAATTGGTGATTGGGATGGATGCGAATGCGACCAGCAACCTCTGGTTCAGCAAAGGGGTTGAGGGTTCGGAGATAGATATGCAGCGGAGAGACAGGGGGGGGAGGGAACCGAGAGTGCGTGGATGTGTGCTTGAGGAATGGATTGTATGCAACAATGTTAGAGTCTTGAATGAGCCAAGCCCGCACTACACCTTCAGTGCCAGCATGGGGGAGAGTGACATTGATGTCACTCTCACCAATGTTGGTGGGGGTGAGTGCCGGGTGGAATGGATGGTGATGAACGAATGCGGAATTAGTGACCACAACCCCATCCTTGTGAGGTTGTGGCTGAAGGATCTTCGCCCGAGCGACCACCAGGATTGTCGGCCCATCGAGAGATGGGTCGAAAAGGATGTGGACTGGGAGGGCTACAGGAGTGCGCTACGTGACCGTGCCCAACGGCATGGTTACGAGGCGTTCCTGGCCCTCGGTGTGAATGATATGGTGAATGTGATGAGTGAATGGGTGACGAGCGTGAATGATGAGTGGCTGCTCCGTTCCACCTCGGGGAATCGGAAGACCCCCCTGAGGAAACGGAAGAGCCTCAGATGGTGGAACGACGAGCTCGAAAGGAAGAAGCTGGAGGTGCGAGCTGCGAGGCGAAGGTACCAACGTGCGAAGAGAGTGAATGAGCGTATGAGAGAATCTTGGAGTGAATGGAGAATGCATGTTCGCGAATATAAAATTATGATGAAGTGCGCGAAGGAAGGGGAGTGGGAAAAGTTTGTGGGCAAAGAAAGGGATGAAGCATGGGGGGCTTTGTATAAGATTTTATTAAGGGGGGATAAGAATTTAATTGCTGGACTATGGGCTGATGGAAGGTACACCACGAACTGGCGGGAGAGCGCGGAGGTCCTTATCGGGAAATTCTTCCCGAGAAGGGATCCGCGCTTTCCCCGGGGTCCGTGGTCCACCGGAGTGAATCTGATGAGTGCGAGTGGATTGCGTGAGGAGTTTGAATGGGACGAAATGAGTGCGGCTGTTAGGCTCTTGAGAATGAGAAAAGCACCAGGGCTGGATGGCTTCACCAGCTCGATGCTGCGGAATGTATGGGAAGCCATACCCATGTATGTAAGAGTATGTATGAGAAATGTCTGAATGAATGTGTGTTCCCGAAGATGTGGAAGCGCGCGAGAGTTGTGGCACTCCTGAAGAGTGTCGAGAAGGACAGGAGAAACCCTGGGTCCTACAGGCCTATTAGCCTGTTAAGCGGCCTGGGGAAAATCCTGGAGAGACTCCTCGTTGAACGTATGAATGTGAGAATGGATGGGAAATGGAATGAACGGCAGTTTGGCTTCATGAATGGAAGATCGTGTGACGATGCGTGGACGTGTTTCATGAGTGATGTTCTCTCCGCCCGGGGCGAATACGTTCTGGGCGTCTTTGTCGACTTTCAGGGTGCCTTCGACAACCTTGAATGGAGCGTGATTGTGGAGTGCATGAGAAATACTGGATGCGTGGGATGTGAGCTTGGTGTGTGGATGGATTATTTTAATGAAAGGAAAGCGTGTATGAGGAATAGTATGGATGAGATATGGGTGAATGTGGAGAGGGGCTGCCCGCAGGGCTCCATTGCGGGCCCCTACGTGTGGAACCTCTGTATGAATGAGCTCCTGGATGAACTTGCGGCAGCGAATGGTCGGGTTGTGGCCTACGCCGACGATCTGGCCATCGTTGTTGCGGGTGATTCCAGGGCTAGAATAGAGTATCTGGTGAGTGAATGTATGAAAGTGGTATATAGATGGGGTACGCGTGTGGGTGTGAATGTTTCTGGTGATAAGACTGTGTGTATGATGTTAAGGGGAAAGATAAGCGTGAATCGGCGAGTGCGTGTGTGTGTGAATGATAACGACGTACGGCACATTCGGTACGTTGAGAGTGTAAGATACCTGGGTGTGTGGATGAGTGAGCGTATGAACTTTGGTGTGCATGTGAAGAGTATAAGGGCGAAAGTAATGAAAAGTGTGAATGCTGTGAAGAGAGTGCTTAAGAAAGAATGGGGGGTTACTTATAGGGTTTTGAACATTTGGATGAAAGGGTTAATGCTAGCCGGTGCCATGTACGGTGCACCGGCCTGGTATGAATGCATGAGATTTGCCAATATGAGGGCCCTTATGGCTAGTAGCCAGAGGATCCTTATGTTGGCGAGTGCGCGAGTGTGTAGAACAGTTTCCACGGAGGCCATGCAGGTGCTACTTGGGTGGCCCCCGTGGGACCTTGAGAGCCTGAGAAGAGCGAATGCGTACAAAATTAGAAGGGGGTTGGTCATGAATGAGATGGACCTGGTGTCGCTCGAGGAGGTAGACGGAATGGATGAGAGCGAGTGGATGAAACTGTTGAATGAGAGAATGTATGATAGATGGCAAGTGAGGTGGGAGAATTCTGTGAATGGGAGGGTTTTGTACGAGTTTATGAATGATGTGCGAATGGTTTCGAGAATGAAAGGTTTCCAACCGAGTCTCACGGTCGGTTATATACTAACCGGCCATGGGACTCTGAATGCATGGCTGTATGGTAGGAATTTGGTGGACGATGGTGAGTGTGTGTGTGGGAACGGAATGGAAGACTGGATGCATGTGTTGTGTAAATGTGATATGTATGCTAGCTTCCGTGACCTAAATGAGATGGGTGTGATTGAGAGAGTGGATGGTAGTGTGGATGTGAGTATGATTCTGAGGAAACGGGAGACGTATGAAAGATTTTGTACGTTTGTGGAACGAGCGTATGTGACGAGGATGCGAATGATCGAGAGAATGCGAGAATGAATGGTGCGTGAATGTGGTGTGTGAATGGGTGGACCGCAGGGGGGCGTGCAGCTTGCTGCACGCCTTGGGTCTGACGAGCCCACGGTCTAACCTTAGTCAATAGGCCCACCCAGCCTAGGAGCCGATACACTCCGAACTGGGCAGAAATGGCTTGTCGGCGTGCTTCTGCACGGTGGCGGGCTGTCTCGAAACTCCCACCTGGAGTATAACAGGTACTATGGGGATCGGGGGGCCCCTGGGACTTGTCCCAGCCCCGATCGACTGAGGTCGGACTCGTAGTGGCAGTGGTTGATAGCCCAAGTTCACGAGGGCAAGGGTCGTCGAACGACGGCGGTCGTGCCATTGCTGCTTAGTAGGCTCCGGCCGAAAGGGAGCGGTGTGGCCGCTGTCCAATAGGCGACCCGGTGTGTGAGTTGCACTCAATCGAACTCGGGTGCCGGTCCTGCATAGCCGGTAGAGGTTTAGAAGGGCCTCGCCTCCCACGGAGAGGGCCGACGGGGTGCTCGGGCCCCTGAGGCAATTCCGTAGTTGGGTGCGAGACCAAATGCTCTCGCATCTAACGCGCCGATCGGGCGTATCCCGATCCCACGCCCATGGGGGCCGTGTAGGTAGGCCAATTGGTAGGTACTGCACGTAAAATCCACGGTTACAGAAATGTCCCTATCTACCAGTCTTTATCGAGCGGCCGTCGAGGACGGACGTGTTTCGGAGTTTCTCCGTGTTTAGTGAGTTCTTAGTGTAGTGAAGTGTATAGTGATAGTGAAAGTGTTGTGTTTTTTGTTCGTGGTTCCCGTGTTGGGTGCTACCCCCCACAATAGTGAGTTTTTCTTTTTTCTTATTTTTTTATTTTTTCATTTTTCTCAACCCTTATTATATTAACTTTTTTTTAATTTTTTTTTGCTTTTTCTCAACCTCCATTACATTAAAAATTTTTCTTTAATTTTCTCTCATTCTCATACCCCCACTCCCCCCACCCTACATACCCCCCTCCCCCCCCCCCCGACGTACACCACCACCCACCGGATTCCGAGAGTACTCGGTCCGGTGAGTGTACTCCACCTGTTCCGACCCCCCCAAACCCCTCCCCCTGCCGCCCGCGGAAGGGTTAAAATCCACCGCGGAAGGCATTATTACATACAGCCCGTATATCTATATATATATATATATAGATATACGGATTACACTACAATCACCAGGTTCGGGATTTCTCGGCCTGGTGAGCGTAACCCACACACACACACCATCCACACACCATCCACACACACTCATACACCCCCTCTACACCCCCCGCACTCACCTCCACCCGCCGGTAATCGAGTTTTTTCTCGAACCGGTGGTTTTTCTCATTTTTTCATTTTCTTTCCCCCACCACCTCATTTTTTTCATTTCATTAGTGAGGGCTCAATTTTTGTTATTTCTTAGTGATCCAAAGTTTTTTTTATTTCTTTTTACACCCTTTATCATAAACTTTACCCCCCAGAACCCCCACAATTTTATTTTTTGCGTGTTAATAGTTTTTCGGTTTTTGTCTTACCCCCACACCCGGTTTTTTCTAAATTCTTTTTTTTTTCCTATTCTACCCCCTTCTAGCACCTAACACGGGTATACCAGCTATAAATTAAGTGTTTTTAAGTAAAATTTAGTTAAGTTTAGTGTACAGTGCCTTTTTTTTTTTTTTTTTTTTTTTTTTTTTTTTTTTTTTTTTTTTCTCTTCCTCCTGCTCCCTGGTGAGCAGAGAGGCGGCACGCGAGGCGGCTGGGAGTCTGCCCGAGTATGGGCAAGTCCCAGAAGAAGAGGGCGCAGAGGATGGCGTCGGTGAGCTCCTCGTCGTCGGAGTCGTTGCCACCGCGGGAAACCCGGGCCTCGACTTCGAAAACAACAGCCACAACGGCGAGGACTCAGGAGAGGGGGGATGTGGAGGCTCAGAAGCGCAAAAGGCGCCACGAAGAAAAGGAGTTGAGCCTTGAAGAGGCTGGGGGTAAGTACCCCAAAGATATTAGGGTAAGGTTGGAGAGTGAACGTGAGGGAGTGAATGATGATGAAAGCTTGAATGCGTGTGTGGTTAGTGCAAAAAGAGTGAATGTGAGTGCGAGGAACAGTGTATGTGGAAATGTTACTGTGAGTGTGCGTGACTGTGAGAGTGGTAATGAGAGTGAGAGAGAGAGTGAACGAGAGAATGTTAACTGTGTGAATGAAAAAGCGAATGTAGGAGTGACTGACGGGAATGATATGAATGATAGAGTGATTCTGAACCGAATGAATGAAATCGGTGTGCGATTGAGAGGTCGAATGTGTAGTGAGGTGAATGTAAACAAAGGAGTGATCGAGCATGTGCTGAATTGTGTGAGTGAGTATGAGAAAATAGTAAGTAACCTGTTGTGTATGAATGCCGAGATGAGGGGTAGATTGAGTGAGAGGAAAAGTGCAAATGTGAGTGTGACTGCGAACGAGCCGAGGGTGCACTCGTATGCCGGAGTGGCGGCAACTCGGCCATCTCCCTTGGCACGGGCTTCACAGCCGGTACCAGGGGGTGTGAGGAGTGCACCCATGGCACCACCTCGGGCGGCTCCAGGTCCGAGCTATGCCGTTATTGTGAAAGGACGAGAGAATGAGGAAAGTGAGGAAGTAAAGAAGCGTTTGTGTAGTATGAATGTATGTGAGAATGTGAGAGTTAAGAATGTGCGAGTGGCGAGAAGTGGCGGTGTGATTGTGGAAACTTTGAGTGTAAGAGAGAGAGAGAGCTTGAGATTGAATGAGGGGCTTAGGAGTGCGGGGCTTCAGGTGGAGATTCCGCCTGCTCCTAAGCCTAGAGTGATTGTGTACAATGTACCGAGTGTGCTGACGGCGGAGAGATTCTTGGAGGAACTGTACTCCAAGAATCTAAAGAATGCGTGTAGTATGGCTGAATTCAAAGAGGGGGTGAAGGTTGCGGGGAGAAGGGGGAGCAGGGATGCTGAGCAGGGGAGTGTGATCCTTGAGGTCACGCCCCCGATCAGACGTCGCCTGCTGGACGAAGGGCGCGTATATGTGGAATGGAGTGCGTGTCGTGTGAGTGTGTATGATGCAGTGTTGAGATGTTTTGGATGTTATCAGTATGGACATGGTGTGAAAGAGTGTAAGAAGGAACGAGTGTGCATAAAATGTGGACTGAGTGGACATATGGGTGCAAATTGTAAGAATGAGTATGCGTGTGTAAACTGCAGGATGAGAGGGCAGCCATTCGACCACGCGGTGACGTCGATGGCATGCCCCGAGTACATCCTGCGGGTTGAGAGAATGCGTGCGCGAATGAACGACAATGGCTGCCACTAGGGAACTGCGCGTATGGCAGATGAATGGTCAGCGGGGGTATGGCGTTATGTGTGATATGAGTGAATGGTTGATGAATGAAAGGATAGATGTATGTCTGTTGCAGGAGCCGTACGTCTCTCACGGCAGGGTGACTGGGATCCCCATGGGATTCAAGTCATTTCTGAGCGTGAGCGGGCGCGCGGCTGTCATTGTATGCGGTGAGGACATCGAGTGCCTGGTGCAGGGTGAATGGGTGTGTGACGACGGTGTGTGTGTGTGGGTGAAAGGTGTGTTTGGAGAGCTGAACTGTGGCCTCCCTGTACTGCGCCGCAGGCTCGATCGAGCCGTACGTGCGGTGCTTGGACGGCCTGTTCAGTAGTATGAATGGGCGTAAATTGGTGATTGGGATGGATGCGAATGCGACCAGCAACCTCTGGTTCAGCAAAGGGGTTGAGGGTTCGGAGATAGATATGCAGCGGAGAGACAGGGGGGGGAGGGAACCGAGAGTGCGTGGATGTGTGCTTGAGGAATGGATTGTATGCAACAATATTAGAGTCTTGAATGAGCCAAGCCCGCACTACACCTTCAGTGCCAGCATGGGGGAGAGTGACATTGATGTCACTCTCACCAATGTTGGTGGGGGTGAGTGCCGGGTGGAATGGATGGTGATGAACGAATGCGGAATTAGTGACCACAACCCCATCCTTGTGAGGTTGTGGCTGAAGGATCTTCGCCCGAGCGACCACCAGGATTGTCGGCCCATCGAGAGATGGGTCGAAAAGGATGTGGACTGGGAGGGCTACAGGAGTGCGCTACGTGACCGTGCCCAACGGCATGGTTACGAGGCGTTCCTGGCCCTCGGTGTGAATGATATGGTGAATGTGATGAGTGAATGGGTGACGAGCGTGAATGATGAGTGGCTGCTCCGTTCCACCTCGGGGAATCGGAAGACCCCCCTGAGGAAACGGAAGAGCCTCAGATGGTGGAACGACGAGCTCGAAAGGAAGAAGCTGGAGGTGCGAGCTGCGAGGCGAAGGTACCAACGTGCGAAGAGAGTGAATGAGCGTATGAGAGAATCTTGGAGTGAATGGAGAATGCATGTTCGCGAATATAAAATTATGATGAAGTGCGCGAAAGAAGGGGAGTGGGAAAAGTTTGTGGGCAAAGAAAGGGATGAAGCATGGGGGGCTTTGTATAAGATTTTATTAAGGGGGGATAAGAATTTAATTGCTGGACTATGGGTTGATGGAAGGTACACCACGAACTGGCGGGAGAGCGCGGAGGTCCTTATCGGGAAATTCTTCCCGAGAAGGGATCCGCGCTTTCCCCGGGGTCCGTGGTCCACCGGAGTGAATCTGATGAGTGCGAGTGGATTGCGTGAGGAGTTTGAATGGGACGAAATGAGTGCGGCTGTTAGGCTCTTGAGAATGAGAAAAGCACCAGGGCTGGATGGCTTCACCAGCTCGATGCTGCGGAATGTATGGGAAGCCATACCCATGTATGTGAAGAGTATGTATGAGAAATGTCTGAATGAATGTGTGTTCCCGAAGATGTGGAAGCGCGCGAGAGTTGTGGCACTCCTGAAGAGTGTCGAAAAGGACAGGAGAAACCCTGGGTCCTACAGGCCTATTAGCCTGTTAAGCGGCCTGGGGAAAATCCTGGAGAGACTCCTCGTTGAACGTATGAATGTGAGAATGGATGGGAAATGGAATGAACGGCAGTTTGGCTTTATGAATGGAAGATCGTGTGACGATGCGTGGACGTGTTTCATGAGTGATGTTCTCTCCGCCCGGGGCGAATACGTTCTGGGCGTCTTTGTCGACTTTCAGGGTGCCTTCGACAACCTTGAATGGAGCGTGATTGTGGAGTGCATGAGAAATACTGGATGCGTGGGATGTGAGCTTGGTGTGTGGATGGATTATTTTAATGAAAGGAAAGCGTGTATGAGGAATAGTATGGATGAGATATGGGTGAATGTGGAGAGGGGCTGCCCGCAGGGCTCCATTGCGGGCCCCTACGTGTGGAACCTCTGTATGAATGAGCTCCTGGATGAACTTGCGGCAGCGAATGGTCGGGTTGTGGCCTACGCCGACGATCTGGCCATCGTTGTTGCGGGTGATTCCAGGGCTAGAATAGAGTATCTGGTGAGTGAATGTATGAAAGTGGTATATAGATGGGGTACGCGTGTGGGTGTGAATGTTTCTGGTGATAAGACTGTGTGTATGATGTTAAGGGGAAAGATAAGCGTGAATCGGCGAGTGCGTGTGTGTGTGAATGATAACGACGTACGGCACATTCGGTACGTTGAGAGTGTAAGATACCTGGGTGTGTGGATGAGTGAGCGTATGAACTTTGGTGTGCATGTGAAGAGTATAAGGGCGAAAGTAATGAAAAGTGTGAATGCTGTGAAGAGAGTGCTTAAGAAAGAATGGGGGGTTACTTATAGGGTTTTGAACATTTGGATGAAAGGGTTAATGCTAGCCGGTGCCATGTACGGTGCACCGGCCTGGTATGAATGCATGAGATTTGCCAATATGAGGGCCCTTATGGCTAGTAGCCAGAGGATCCTTATGTTGGCGAGTGCGCGAGTGTGTAGAACAGTTTCCACGGAGGCCATGCAGGTGCTACTTGGGTGGCCCCCGTGGGACCTTGAGAGCCTGAGAAGAGCGAATGCGTACAAAATTAGAAGGGGGTTGGTCATGAATGAGATGGACCTGGTGTCGCTCGAGGAGGTAGACGGAATGGATGAGAGCGAGTGGATGAAACTGTTGAATGAGAGAATGTATGATAGATGGCAAGTGAGGTGGGAGAATTCTGTGAATGGGAGGGTTTTGTACGAGTTTATGAATGATGTGCGAATGGTTTCGAGAATGAAAGGTTTCCAACCGAGTCTCACGGTCGGTTATATACTAACCGGCCATGGGACTCTGAATGCATGGCTGTATGGTAGGAATTTGGTGGACGATGGTGAGTGTGTGTGTGGGAACGGAATGGAAGACTGGATGCATGTGTTGTGTAAATGTGATATGTATGCTAGCTTCCGTGACCTAAATGAGATGGGTGTGATTGAGAGAGTGGATGGTAGTGTGGATGTGAGTATGATTCTGAGGAAACGGGAGACGTATGAAAGATTTTGTACGTTTGTGGAACGAGCGTATGTGACGAGGATGCGAATGATCGAGAGAATGCGAGAATGAATGGTGCGTGAATGTGGTGTGTGAATGGGTGGACCGCAGGGGGGCGTGCAGCTTGCTGCACGCCTTGGGTCTGACGAGCCCACGGTCTAACCTTAGTCAATAGGCCCACCCAGCCTAGGAGCCGATACACTCCGAACTGGGCAGAAATGGCTTGTCGGCGTGCTTCTGCACGGTGGCGGGCTGTCTCGAAACTCCCACCTGGAGTATAACAGGTACTATGGGGATCGGGGGGCCCCTGGGACTTGTCCCAGCCCCGATCGACTGAGGTCGGACTCGTAGTGGCAGTGGTTGATAGCCCAAGTTCACGAGGGCAAGGGTCGTCGAACGACGGCGGTCGTGCCATTGCTGCTTAGTAGGCTCCGGCCGAAAGGGAGCGGTGTGGCCGCTGTCCAATAGGCGACCCGGTGTGTGAGTTGCACTCAATCGAACTCGGGTGCCGGTCCTGCATAGCCGGTAGAGGTTTAGAAGGGCCTCGCCTCCCACGGAGAGGGCCGACGGGGTGCTCGGGCCCCTGAGGCAATTCCGTAGTTGGGTGCGAGACCAAATGCTCTCGCATCTAACGCGCCGATCGGGCGTATCCCGATCCCACGCCCATGGGGGCCGTGTAGGTAGGCCAATTGGTAGGTACTGCACGTAAAATCCACGGTTACAGAAATGTCCCTATCTACCCAATAGCGCAATGGAGGCAGCTGTCGTTCTAAAAAGAATACAGCAGAATTTGGATACCGAAAATAAGCCTAATGTAACTGCTAGGAAACGAAAAAGGGTCACTCCTATGGAGATAGACCTTACTTACGAACATAAGGCTATAGAAGAATTCGATCAACTTGCTGAAGACTTATTGGAAAATCTTCAAAAGTTAAGGCAATCTAATAAGTTCACGAAAAGCGTTGAGGATGTCGTAAAAGACATCCTTATAAAAGCGCAAAGTGTTATCAGCAAACTGGCCTTGGAAAATGGAATAATGAAAGGCAGACTAAGTGTCGCTGAAAGAAAACCAAAAAGTCCAGTACTCTACAGCGAGGTTTGCTAGGCAGACAATTCCGCCGATTAAAACTGCATCTCTAAATAAGGATCGAGTGCCGATAAAAAGGCACTCAATCGCAATTAAATCTAAAAACGATAAAGATGATGCAGACACTATCGAAAAGAAAATTAAGTCGGCTATAAATCCAGCCAAAGAAAAATTGAAAATAAAGAATCTTAGAAAAACTAAGTCTGGATTAGTTATAATTGAAACAGAAAATGAGTCTGACCTGGCTTTACTACAAAGTCATCCGAAGCTCAAGGAAAATAACCTTGAATCCTTGACACTTAGAAAGAGACTGCCAAGAATAATAATATATGATGTACCTACAAACATCAAAGAGGACGACCTAGTAAACTTAATTAAAGAGCAAAATAGATCGTCATTCCTTAACATCGACGATTCCGCCGTTAAAGAACTTAAAGTCTTATTTAAAACAGGCAAGAGGGACAAAAATAACGTGCACGTTGTCTGCATAGCCCCAGCTGCCGTAAGAAATGTCCTAGTGGGACAGCGCCTGTTTATAGGCTGGCAAAGCTGCAAAGTTGCAGACTTCCAAGCGGTGAGTCGATGTTACAAGTGCCAAATGTACGGTCATGTGTCCAAATACTGTAAATATGAAAAAGAAGTATGCGGTAAATGTGGTTCAGAGGAATCACGTTATAGCCAATTGTAAGAGCAAAGAACGTAGCTGCATCCCATGCTTAAAGGCCAAGAAGCCATGTAAGCATACAATGGATAATAGCTGTCCATTATACAAAGCAGCTCTAGAACGATTAATTAATAACACGGACTATGGATAAAACCATTATACTGCAATCCAACTATTGGACGAAGTAGATTAGCTACTGATGAACTAATGACTAGAGCACATGAGGTTAAAGCAGCCATAATCTTAGCACAGGAACCTTATCAACATACAAATGCTATTGTTGGTATGGGGAGATACTCCAATCAGATATTTGTTGGATCCTCCAATAAAGAAATGCCGTGGGCATGCGTTGTAATACTGAACAATGATTACACCGGCACACTTCTCAAGGCAGTCAGTACGACCCACTGTGTCTGTGTGCATATCTCAGGTCCTGGTGGTGATTTTTATGTTGTGTCTCTTTATTGTCAGTATTCGCATGACATAGACATATATCTGAACCAACTTGGAAAAGTCCTAGACGTCACGAGAGGGAAGCACATTATTATAGCGTCAGATGTTAATGCTACCTCTCCTACATGGAGCTCCAGAGTGATGATTAGCGACGAAAGAGGACTACAAGTTGAGGACTTTGTATTTTCACACGATCTAATATGCATTAATAAATTACATGAGAGATGTACCTATAAGAAAGGTGAAAGGGACATCGATATTACAATGTGTGATATACAAGGTCTTGCGAGTGTCTCCAACTGGTCGGTCACTGATAACTGGATAAGTAGCGACCATGAAGTTATAGCAATTGAATTGGGAAGCTCTGCCCAGCTACCTAGACTTAAACGGCCTAGGTATAACATCAAATATGCAAACTGGGAAAAATTTATTCAGTTATTAGATCAATCATCTGTGTCTCTATACGAAAGACCGATTCGAAACTGTGCTGATGTCAACAATTACGCAAACGATATAGTTGACGAGATTACAAGAGCTGCTAATAAAACAATTCCTAAAAAGAAGATGTTCCAGAAGTCGGTCCCTTGGTGGACTAACGAACTCTCTGGCTATAAGAAAAATGTGTACAAACTACGTAAGATATATCAAGCGGAGCCTGATCTACTCCGCAGAGATATTAAAAGACGTAGATATCTACTAGAAAGAAAGAAGTACACAAGAAACATAAATAAAATCCGATCGGAAAGCTGGAGAAACTTTGTTGAGTTAAATAGCAGGAGGAATGCTTATGGGTTTGTATATAAGATTTCGAAGGAGAAGATTCTCCCGAAACAAATTATAAATTCATTAAATGATAGTGCTGGCAATTTTACCACTGACTGGGAGTCTACGGCTCGAGCACTACTCGATGGTCTGTTTGGTAATGAAAATTCACCCCAAACGACATCGAACATACTGTATACATCCACTTCCAATGATGTCTCTGCATGGTCTATGATAGAAATAATAACAGCTATAAAGAAAATGAAAAATGGCAAAGCCCCGGGTCTAGACTATGTGGAAGTTGAAATGGTAAAAAGTGTGATAAGTCGAAATATCTATTGGTTTTGTTAAAATTATTTAATTCGACATTACAGTATGGCTCGTTTCCGGACTCCTGGAAAGTAGGTGAGGTGAGGACACTCCTTAAATCCAGTGGAAAGGATCCTTCCCTGGTGAAGTCATACAGACCTATATGTCTTCTTCCTATTCTCAGCAAGGTTCTTGAAAGACTGATTGGTTATAGATTGTCGAATTGTATTTCACATGGAGAGTACGCCTCTGATAGACAATTTGGCTTTAAAAAAGGTAGGGGTACTGAAGATGCCATATCAGAGCTCAAAACTCTGATAACAACTATGAAAAGAAATTAATATATGGCATTCTATTTGATATCACTGGAGCATTTGATAATCTCCAGTGGTCGAAAATCTTAGAGGAGCTCCGAAAGAGAGACTGCCCCACAAACATCTATAGACTGATAGAGTCTTACCTTTCAAATAGAAAAGTATCTGTAACCGACAACTTTCAAGTAGTTCGTAAGAACCTAAATAAAGGATGTCCGCAAGGTTCAATATTAGGACCGGACTTCTGGAACATATGTATGGACTCGCTATTAATGCGTCTTACGCATAGCGGAGGGAAAGTAGTGGCATACGCTGACGACTTAATTCTGGTAGTCGGAGGAGACTCCAGAAGAGAAGTTGAATCTGAGGCGCAAAAGTACACTGACATCATTGTCAAATGGTGTCAAGAACAAAATCTTGAACTTTCGAAATCCAAAACAGAGCTTATCTTACTTAAAGATAAAGGCAGTCGACTTGACTGCGGTAAGAAAGCTGTCTCATATAAAGATTTAACAATGAAGAAACTGATTTCGAAAGGGTCCATCTCTGGCTCAATAAGACATACTGGCAAAGGAGGGATTAGACCTCCCTGTATAAAAATACTAAATAAAGGCATTAAATACTCCGAAAAAGTAACATATTTGGGAATAACTATCAGTCAAGGATTCAGTATTAATGTGCACTTTCGTACAGTAAACAATAAGATACGAGCGTTTTATAACCGTATACGAATGATTGCACAGAGTACCTGGGGTCTGAATCACTTGACACTCGACACTCTTTATGATGGTGTGTTCATACCAACAATTATGTATGGAGTATCTGCCTGGGGAGATCTGATTGATACACAGAAACATCACCACGAGTTAGAAAAAGTTCAAAGATTTCCCCTGCTAAGAACTAGCAGGGCTTACAACACGTGCTCTACAAAGGCACTACAGGTAATTTGCGGCAAATTACCATTAGAACTTGTGGTGATGGAAAAACTGCTTAAACGCCGATTAAATAAAGGCGAGTCCTTCCAAATAAACGACATAACTTATGATGAAAATTGCGACAAAGAGAATCGCAGTGGCCAGTATAAAAGATGTCTTATACGAAAAGTGGCAAGATAAATGGACAGCCTCGGACGTCGGTGAAGTAACTAAAAAGTACTTTCCTGATGTACGGCAGAGGATGACGTACTCTTGGATAAATCTAAATTATTATAACGTGCAATTTTTAAGTGGACATGGTGATTTTAATTACTCACTTCACAAAAGAAATCTGTCTGACACAGATAAATGTTTCTGCGGGCAGATTGAGACTCCGGGCCATGTTCTCTTCGAGTGTCCATTATACGACACAGAAAGAACAGAAATCAAAGAACACTTAATTACAAAGAAAGGTTCTTGGCCTGTGTGTGAAAATGACTTAATAAATCACCCTGACATATTTAAAATCTTTGACTTCACGTGTAAGAATATTATCAGATCCAAATGCTTCGGACAAGAGTCGTCAAACAGACAGTAAATGAAACAGAGTCGTTTCTAGACCGACGACTGTAATCATAAATCCTCGCGACTGACTGATACCTCGGTACATCAAATAAATAATGTCCGTGTATTTTAAAACTGAGTGTCTTCTTAAATGTTTTATGTCTATATGTTTATATATTATAACGATGTTTGGTTACAAACAATAAATTATTTGTGTCGTCCTATATACCTTTTGTGTTGTCCTATTTACACCTTGACAACTTTGACATATTAACTAAAGACGAGCTCTCTCTTAAGATTCGAATCTGAAGTTTTTAGTATAAATAAGTAATCAACGATGAAACTTAAGAATTGAGTGATATGACGACGAATATGACAATTAAATAAAATTAAAATGGGCTCGAGCATAAGATCTGGCCGGTGACTCTACCTCCACGAGGTCCCCGCTGGGCAACGTGCATCGCATCTTCACTTAAAGTCTTGAGTGGACATGGGATGTACGGCTAAATGAGTCACCTCCCTATAGGGAGAGCCAACTCGCTCTGAGATCTAAAATCTATCTCGAGCGGGGTTTTTCCGAGTCGGTCTCCTTGACTCTGTGTTTGCGCTGGAGGAGGGTATACCTGCGGATATGGTCGAAAGACCGAGGTACCGCAGTACTACGACCATCTGTAGTACTAACCAACATTCACTGTCCCTATCTACCAGTCTTTATCGAGCGGCCGTCGAGGACGGACGTGTTTCGGAGTTTCTCCGTGTTTAGTGAGTTCTTAGTATAGTGAAGTGTATAGTGATAGTGAAAGTGTTGTGTTTTTTGTTCGTGGTTCCCGTGTTGGGTGCTACCCCCCACAATAGTGAGTTTTTTCTTTTTTCTTATTTTTTTATTTTTTCATTTTTCTCAACCCTTATTATATTAACTTTTTTTTAATTTTTTTTGCTTTTTCTCAACCTCCATTACATTAAAATTTTTCTTTAATTTTCTCTCATTCTCATACCCCCACTCCCCCACCCTACATACCCCCCTCCCCCCCCCCTGACGTACACCACCACCCACCGGATTCCGAGAGTACTCGGTCCGGTGAGTGTACTCCACCTGTTCCGACCCCCCCAAACCCCTCCCCCTGCCGCCCGCGGAAGGGTTAAAATCCACCGCGGAAGGCATTATTACATACAGCCCGTATATCTATATATATATATATATAGATATACGGATTACACTACATTCACCAGGTTCGGGATTTCTCGGCCTGGTGAGCGTAACCCACACACACACACCATCCACACACCATCCACACACACTCATACACCCCCTCTACACCCCCCCCACTCACCTCCACCCGCCGGTAATCGAGTTTTTTCTCGAACCGGTGGTTTTTCTCATTTTTTCATTTTCTTTCCCCCACCACCTCATTTTTTTCATTTCATTAGTGAGGGCTCAATTTTTGTTATTTCTTAGTGATCCAAAGTTTTTTTTATTTCTTTTTACACCCTTTATCATAAACTTTACCCCCCAGAACCCCCACAATTTTATTTTTTGCGTGTTAATAGTTTTTCGGTTTTTGTCTTACCCCCACACCCGGTTTTTTCTAAATTCTTTTTTTTTCCTATTCTACCCCCTTCTAGCACCTAACACGGGTATACCAGCTATAAATTAAGTATTTTTAAGTAAAATTTAGTTAAGTTTAGTGAACAGTGCCTTTTTTTTTTTTTTTTTTTTTTTTTTTTTTTTTTTTTTTTTTCTCTTCCTCCTGCTCCCTGGTGAGCAGAGAGGCGGCACGCGAGGCGGCTGGGAGTCTGCCCGAGTATGGGCAAGTCCCAGAAGAAGAGGGCGCAGAGGATGGCGTCGGTGAGCTCCTCGTCGTCGGAGTCGTTGCCACCGCGGGAAACCCGGGCCTCGACTTCGAAAACAACAGCCACAACGGCGAGGACTCAGGAGAGGGGGGATGTGGAGGCTCAGAAGCGCAAAAGGCGCCACGAAGAAAAGGAGTTGAGCCTTGAAGAGGCTGGGGGTAAGTACCCCAAAGATATTAGGGTAAGGTTGGAGAGTGAACGTGAGGGAGTGAATGATGATGAAAGCTTGAATGCGTGTGTGGTTAGTGCAAAAAGAGTGAATGTGAGTGCGAGGAACAGTGTATGTGGAAATGTTACTGTGAGTGTGCGTGACTGTGAGAGTGGTAATGAGAGTGAGAGAGAGAGTGAACGAGAGAATGTTAACTGTGTGAATGAAAAAGCGAATGTAGGAGTGACTGACGGGAATGATATGAATGATAGAGTGATTCTGAACCGAATGAATGAAATCGGTGTGCGATTGAGAGGTCGAATGTGTAGTGAGGTGAATGTAAACAAAGGAGTGATCGAGCATGTGCTGAATTGTGTGAGTGAGTATGAGAAAATAGTAAGTAACCTGTTGTGTATGAATGCCGAGATGAGGGGTAGATTGAGTGAGAGGAAAAGTGCAAATGTGAGTGTGACTGCGAACGAGCCGAGGGTGCACTCGTATGCCGGAGTGGCGGCAACTCGGCCATCTCCCTTGGCACGGGCTTCACAGCCGGTACCAGGGGGTGTGAGGAGTGCACCCATGGCACCACCTCGGGCGGCTCCAGGTCCGAGCTATGCCGTTATTGTGAAAGGACGAGAGAATGAGGAAAGTGAGGAAGTAAAGAAGCGTTTGTGTAGTATGAATGTATGTGAGAATGTGAGAGTTAAGAATGTGCGAGTGGCGAGAAGTGGCGGTGTGATTGTGGAAACTTTGAGTGTAAGAGAGAGAGAGAGCTTGAGATTGAATGAGGGGCTTAGGAGTGCGGGGCTTAAGGTGGAGATTCCGCCTGCTCCTAAGCCTAGAGTGATTGTGTACAATGTACCGAGTGTGCTGACGGCGGAGAGATTCTTGGAGGAGCTATACTCCAAGAATCTTAAGAATGCGTGTAGTATGGTTGAGTTCAAAGAGGGGGTGAAGGTTGCGGGGAGAAGGGGGAGCAGGGATGCTGAGCAGGGGAGTGTGATCCTTGAGGTCACGCCCCCGATCAGACGTCGCCTGCTGGACGAAGGGCGTGTATATGTGGAATGGAGTGCGTGTCGTGTGAGTGTGTATGATGCAGTGTTGAGATGTTTTGGATGTTATGAGTATGGACATGGTGTGAAAGAGTGTAAGAAAGAAAGAGTGTGCATAAAATGTGGACTGAGTGGACATATGGGTGCAAATTGTAAGAATGAGTATGCGTGTGTAAACTGCAGGATGAGAGGGCAGCCATTCGACCACGCGGTGACGTCGATGGCATGCCCCGAGTACATCCTGCGGGTTGAGAGAATGCGTGCGCGAATGAACGACAATGGCTGCCACTAGGGAACTGCGTGTATGGCAGATGAATGGTCAGCGGGGGTATGGCGTTATGTGTGATATGAGTGAATGGTTGATGAATGAAAGGATAGATGTATGTCTGTTGCAGGAGCCGTACGTCTCTCACGGCAGGGTGACTGGGATCCCCATGGGATTCAAGTCATTTCTGAGCGTGAGCGGGCGCGCGGCTGTCATTGTATGCGGTGAGGACATCGAGTGCCTGGTGCAGGGTGAATGGGTGTGTGACGACGGTGTGTGTGTGTGGGTGAAAGGTGTGTTTGGAGAGCTGAATGTGGCCTCCCTGTACTGCGCCGCAGGCTCGATCGAGCCGTACGTGCGGTGCTTGGACGGCCTGTTCAGTAGTATGAATGGGCGTAAATTGGTGATTGGGATGGATGCGAATGCGACCAGCAACCTCTGGTTCAGCAAGGGGGTTGAGGGTTCGGAGATAGATATGCAGCGGAGAGACAGGGGGGGGAGGGAACCGAGAGTGCGTGGATGTGTGCTTGAGGAATGGATTGTATGCAACAATATTAGAGTCTTGAATGAGCCAAGCCCGCACTACACCTTCAGTGCCAGCATGGGGGAGAGTGACATTGATGTCACTCTCACCAATGTTGGTGGGGGTGAGTGCCGGGTGGAATGGATGGTGATGAACGAATGCGGAATTAGTGACCACAACCCCATCCTTGTGAGGTTGTGGCTGAAGGATCTTCGCCCGAGCGACCACCAGGATTGTCGGCCCATCGAGAGATGGGTCGAAAAGGATGTGGACTGGGAGGGCTACAGGAGTGCGCTACGTGACCGTGCCCAACGGCATGGTTACGAGGCGTTCCTGGCCCTCGGTGTGAATGATATGGTGAATGTGATGAGTGAATGGGTGACGAGCGTGAATGATGAGTGGCTGCTCCGTTCCACCTCGGGGAATCGGAAGACCCCCCTGAGGAAACGGAAGAGCCTCAGATGGTGGAACGACGAGCTCGAAAGGAAGAAGCTGGAGGTGCGAGCTGCGAGGCGAAGGTACCAACGTGCGAAGAGAGTGAATGAGCGTATGAGAGAATCTTGGAGTGAATGGAGAATGCATGTTCGCGAATATAAAATTATGATGAAGTGCGCGAAGGAGGGGGAGTGGGAAAAGTTTGTGGGCAAAGAAAGGGATGAGGCATGGGGGGCTTTGTATAAGATTTTATTAAGGGGGGATAAGAATTTAATTGCTGGACTATGGGTTGATGGAAGGTACACCACGAACTGGCGGGAGAGCGCGGAGGTCCTTATCGGGAAATTCTTCCCGAGAAGGGATCCGCGCTTTCCCCGGGGTCCGTGGTCCACCGGAGTGAATCTGATGAGTGCGAGTGGATTGCGTGAGGAGTTTGAATGGGACGAAATGAGTGCGGCTGTTAGGCTCTTGAGAATGAGAAAAGCACCAGGGCTGGATGGCTTCACCAGCTCGATGCTGCGGAATGTATGGGAAGCCATACCCATGTATGTGAAGAGTATGTATGAGAATGTCTGAATGAATGTGTGTTCCCGAAGATGTGGAAGCGCGCGAGAGTTGTGGCACTCCTGAAGAGTGTCGAAAAGGACAGGAGAAACCCTGGGTCCTACAGGCCTATTAGCCCTGTTAAGCGGCCTGGGGAAAATCCTGGAGAGACTCCTCGTTGAACGTATGAATGTGAGAATGGATGGGAAATGGAATGAACGGCAGTTTGGCTTTATGAATGGAAGATCGTGTGACGATGCGTGGACGTGTTTCATGAGTGATGTTCTCTCCGCCGGGGCGAATACGTTCTGGGCGTCTTTGTCGACTTTA